>CM035421.1:84563255-84960755 GCA_020310875.1 Ceratopteris richardii | reverse complement strand
GGAGGGATAATACATAGACAAGCAAGGAACCATGTATGCAGTAACCAACTTTCAAGATATGACTCATGACTTTGGAATAGTGCTTCCCATGTCCGAGATACGAGTAGCAGAGCAAGAGGATCCAGATGTAGGACCTAGCACTCTTGGAGTAAAACCAGTTCTGACAAGGAACATTGCCACATCCAAAAGACCCCAAGATAATGTGGGCATAGACTCGCGGTGTGCAACCAATGATTGCCCCTAGACTCAAGGGTGTGGAGCCACGATTTGTGACCAAGTGTGTGTTGGATATGCAAAAGATGTTGATAGTAGGGGGAGCAAAAAGACGCTAAATGATCATGCAATCTTCTATGCTAACTAGCATTGTAGGCCTATGAGCTTCAACCTTGTATGTAGGTGTACCTTTGGGCACAAAGGGACTCCAAGTCAATACGAACTTGTATGTGAAGTTATGCTCTCAATATTGTGATCCATCTCAAGTCGCAAGGAGGGTAGTTGATGTATCTAATGAGGTTCATCTAGCACAAGGAACCACCATACACCATGCGTTCCATGTTTATTATTTGAAAGAGAGGCTCGGATTTAGGGTGATTTTGTGATGCCCAAGGTGACCTCGAGTTTAGAGGACACATTCCGTTATATTCCGCTAGATCTCGATTTGATTTGATCATAGGTACAAAGTCCATGAGGACTCCTTCCCTTGAATATTTGATATAATGGAAGAATCAATCTTAGTTTTTGTGACTTGGGTATCAACGAGGTCGTTGAAGAGTGAGTTCCCCATATTCATTATCGAGAAAGTTGTTTAGGACAATAAGCAAGGATATTAGGAAAAATGGTATGTCTCCACTTCCCTTGCACATCTTGATCAATGCCTCTAGCTATTATACGATAGTGCACATCTTCCCCATTCGCACATATCCCTGTGTAAAGACACTTAAGATTTTTCCCCTTTAGTGAAGTCACAATTGTCAGAGCAAAATTTGTGCAAAGCCCTAACTTGCAAAATAGACATTGATTGAATTCAAAATTTGTGCAAAGCCCTAACTTTGCCACTAATCCACTATACATGCACCACATGGTAACATCTACATACACTATCTTTTGTGGCCTTATGCCCTCTACTTGTATAAACACACCCCTTGTGTAATGCAAAGAAGTCCATGGTTCTCAACATCTATAGTGCACATTTTATCGACGTGATCGAGTTTGCTCTTCTCCATTCCTTCATCACTTCATTCCTATGCAAAGAAGTCCATCGTTCTTAACATCTACAAAGAAGTCCCTTTACAATGCAAAGAAGTCCATCGTTCTTAGCTTATACAATGCCCTGTCTGTTGAAATATTCAATTTTGTCTCTTCTTAGTTCCTCTGTCACCTCATTCTGGCGGAGATTTTTGGCCATGACTAGCTTGCTTGTTGTTTCCTTGTATTTTGTTTATTTACAGCTTCGTTCTTTGTTTTTTACATCTGTAGCACACATTTTATAAAAATGACTGAGTTACTCTCATTCCATTCTTTCATCATTTCCCTCCTATTTAAGTTTTCGATCGGACTAGGTTTCTTGTTGTTTCATTGCATTCACCATGAATTAAGCTGGTTTTGCATTCACCATAAATTAAGCTTTGGAACAAGACAAAGATCACTAGAATGCAATGTTGGTACAAGGAGAGACTTGAATTATTTTAGATGCTGCAATTTTCTTGTTACGACTCCATTTTTCGCTTTCTTTTCTCATGTTTGTTGATAAATTTCGGTAGTGATGTGTATGAACACACTAGGCTGCCTGGGCACTTTTTTTCTTCTTTAGGATGTTTTTTCCCCCGGCTTGTATATATGCCTATAACCCTAACGGGTCACTTATCTTTGTACATTCTCTTCGTAATACATTCAGTATTGTGTGTTTCCAAGCTGCTTCTTCTTCCTTGTGCTGTTCACGTGCTTCCGCAGATCTCAGACTCCAACAATTGGTATCAGAGCAAGTGGCCGCTCCATCTAGGGCGTCGTCGACACCCCTCCGGTCACAATCTCATAATCGCATGAAAATTGGTGAGCATACTCAGGGCGATTACGAGTTCAAAACCGCTTCGCTTTCTGGCGTCAAAATCACGATCAGAGCTCGTTTTGGCTTCCGAATGCACTATCGCAACGCCTATGAAAGCTATTTAGTCTTTTTGTGCCAAAGATATATACAAGTTTCGATTCACCAACGTAAGCGGCTCGAAGTCTTCTATAGGTTTAACAAAACTCGAGAGGGTAGTTTTGTTCAACTTTTTGAGATAAAGTCATTTTTCTACCTCAAGGTATTTTAGTCAGTGGCCATGGTTATAAGCAATGATGTATTCCGTATGTTGGTTCTTGAGGATAAGTTGGATAGTACCAATTACCCATTATGGGATTATATGATGCCTCATGTATTGGTTGCAAAAGGACTCTGGAATATTGTGCAGGGTGTTGAAAAACATTCTATTACACCTACAAATCCAGTTATTGGAGCTCATGCAGATGGCATTGAAGATGGTGATATTCTTCAGGTTCTTGTTCGTGCTTCGGTTCTTGTTGCACCTACTGCAAAGCAACTTTTTTGGGATGGTAGAGATGCTCAGGCACATGCATTGATAGCCTTGTCTACCAAACATGCCATTATTCCTCACATTCGCTCCTTCAAAACAGCAAAGGATGCTTGGGATACACTTATCACTTCGTACAAAGCAAGGAACGAGGCTGGTGTTGTTTACCTTTGAAAAAGGTTAGAGAGTTCGCACATGAATGAAGAAGATTCCATGGACAGTTTTCTGACAAAGATCAAAGATTTGAAGGTGAAGTTGATTTCTGTTGATGAAGTCTTGCTTGGCAGTTCACTTCTGCAGACTTTTCTAAAAGGTCTTCCAGATTCATATCAGAATTCTACTTCTATTCTATGATTGATGATGAATGGGAATCCAAATGCCTTAAAATTTGAGGAGTTAGTCTCTAATCTCTTGCAAGAAGATCGGTCTAGGCACAACATGTCCATTATGCATATTGCACATCAAGCTTTCGAGGCGTCAGAAGAGCAAAGGTAAATGGAGCTAATCTACTAGTAAGCAAAAATGTACTAATTCTGCACAATCAACGAAGGATGACAGAAACTAGAAGAAAACAGAAAAGCAAAAATTGTTTTGCAAATACTGTAAAGGAAATGATCATGTCATAAAGAGTTGTCCAAAACTGGCCCCAAAAGAGGCAAAGAAGAAAGGGGCTGGAATGGTTGTTGCAGAGGCCTCTACACCCAAAACAAAGTCTGCTAATCTTGTGCAGAATGAAGAATGGGCAATTACTATTGTTTGCAATTATGACCCATCTTATCATGAGCAGTGTATGTCTCCTCTAAACTCAGATGTTTGTACTTTGATAGTGGGGCAACCAAACATATTACCTCGGAGCACAGTTTCTTCACTTCATTTTAGCCTACCCCTAAAGGGAATACTGTAACATGCACCAAAACTCCACTTCTCCTGTCATGGGAGTTGGTAAGATCATTCTTACTAGTTTTGGTGGTAGTTCTTTACATTGTCAGATGCTTTATTTGGGCCAAAGATCAGGAAAAATATATTGCCAATTTCAGCATTAGCCAAGATCGGCTTGGTTTTGAAATTTATTGATGACAGATATACATTTCAGGATCTATCAAATGGCGATGTCATTATTGCTTCTGGCATTTTCTGTCGTGGGCTATAAAAGCTCATAGACTATGAAAAATCAGTGAATGATTCACCATGTGGAGTACATGATTCTCAAGCTCTGTTAGATGCAAAGCTTTGGCATGCACGCTTTGATCGTCTGAATTTTGCTAGCTTGCTACGCTTGCAGAAATCCGAAATGGTGCTCTCTGCCCAAACTTGAGGCACTTGGTAAACATGTTTGTGAAGCCTGTATTTTGGGCAAAATGCAGCGTTCCTCGTTCCCAAAAGATGGTTCAGTTCGAGCCACTCAGCAATTGCAATTCAAGCTACTCAGAAATTGCCGTTCGAGCTACTCAAGAATTGAAGCTTGTTCACAGTGATGTCTGTGGTTCTTTGCAGACACTCTCCTTTGGGAACTACCTTTACTTCGTGACTTTTATTGATGATTTTTCAAGGCATGTATGGGTGTATCCACTAAAAATGTATGGGTGTATCCACTAAAAATATGTGCTTCAAACAGTTTCTGGTTTTGGCTGAAAATTTGTCTGCACGTAAAATGGGCACCCTCCGTTCTGATCGGGGGGGGGGGGGGGGGGGATATATGTCTTCTGAATGCATTTTGGCTGAACATGGGATAAAACATGAGTGTACAATGCCATATACACCTCAACAGAATGGAGTTGCTGAAAAGGAAGAACAAGTCACTCAAGGAGATTGCAAGGTGTATGGTTAAGAGTCAGGCTTTACCACAATTTCTAGCTTGAGGCTCTTATGTGTGCAGCATATGTACTTAACAGGTGTCCCACTAAAGCATTGGAGTCTGTCACTCCATATGAGGCTTGGCATGGTCAAAAGCCATTGGTTGCTCACCTGCGTATCTTTGGTTGTCTTGCATATGCATTACTGCGTAAACAACAACACAAGAACTTAGATGATAAAGCACTGGAATGTATTTTTATTGGGTACAGTTTTGAAAGCAAAGGCTATCATCTGTATCATCCACAGATTAAACGCATTCTGGTTAACCGTGATGTTGTTTTTGTGGAAGATGCAATTCAACCATTACTTTCATGTACTAAGGAGACATCAATTAGCTCCAAAGATGTGTATGACACTTTGCTTCCTCCTTTTAAAGGTGGACAGTCTAACGCTCGTCCAAATGAGGCAATTTCTCAGCCTTTACAGGTTTCACATGATGGTGTAGATCATTCCATTTCCGATGCAGATTTACATGATGCACTTGTTGATGAGAGAACTGATACAGAGGAGGCAAAAACTATGCCTAAATGGTTGGTGCAAACTTTGCGAGATACCAAATTAGATGCACCTATGTCATATCGGACTTTATTCACGCTCTCATAGTGCTTCTTTTGCATCATATTGCTATGCTATGGTTTCCTCTAGGCTCTGTGATGAGAATGAGGCACTTCCGTTTGATGAAGCACAAAATTCAGAAAATTGGATGGTTGTTATGCAATCAGAATATGATGTTTTTATGAAAAATGGTACCTGGTCTTTATGTGACTTGCCTCCTAGCAAGAAGGCCATTGGCACTAAGTGGGTATACAAGCTGAAGCGTAAGCCCGATGGAACGAAGACAGGTGTAAGACTACGCTTGTTGCAAAGTGTTATGCTCGAGTAAGAGGCATTGATTTTGATGAGATCTTTGTTCCTACATGCCGAATGACTATTGTTCGTAGCATATGTGCACTTGCAGCTCATCCTTGTTGGAACATACATGAGTTGGACATTGAAACTGCATTTTTGAATGGTGACTTGCACAAAGAAGTGTATGTTCTTGAGCCCCGTGGCTTAGTGCAGAAAGGGCATAAAAACAAAGTGTGCAGGTTGAAAAAGGAATTATATGGTTTGAAGCAAGCACCACGCTTGGTATGGAAAGATACATGCCTACCTGATTGCACATGGTTTTGAGAAGAGTCCAACTGAGAGCACCTTATATGTTAAGCATGCAAATGATCTGCTTCTCATCATTGTTGTCTATGTTGATGACATGCTGCTCATTACTCCTAATGAGAAGCATATTGTTGATTTTAACGCTGATTTGCATGCCTCATTTGAGATGTCAGATTTGGCGCATTTGCATCATTATCTGGGCATTCAGTTTATGCAACTTGATGGTGGAATAGCTTTGTGTCAAACAAAATATATTGATACATTATTGCAATGTTTCGGTCTTGAACATGTTGTTGGGTGCTTCATTTACTTAGGCATTACTCAGGTAGATATTCAGTTTGTTGTCTCCCATATGAGCAGGTTTATGCATTGCCGAGATGTCAAGCATTGGCGGGCGGTTAAGCACATCTTTCGCTAGTTAAGTGATACCCGGCTACTTGGATTGTTTTATCTCAAGGGGGGATCACTACTTCCACATTTACATGCTTTTTCTGACTCTGATTGGGCTGGTTGCTATGAGACTTGTGTATCCACTAGTGGTTTTTGCTTCATGCTTGGTAGCTCATGCATATCTTGGCTGAGCATGAAGCATCCTGATTCCTACTGTAGCCACTTCTAGTTGTGAGGCTGAGTATAAGGAAACTTTTACAACGATTGTTTAGTGTGTGTGGCTCATATGCCTTATGGCTGATTTGGGTGTTGGTCAATCGTATGCCACCATCGTCTTAACTAACGTCAGAGCACATTGGCAATTGCGAGGAACCTTGTGTTCCATGCTCACACTAAACACATTGAGGTGCACTATCATTATGTGTCCGTGTATCCTATATTATTTCTGGCAATATTTATCCAATCTTAAGGGCACAAACTACAAAAATATTCTTCAGCATTTATGATGCCCTTCATTTTTCTTTCGAGAAGAAAAAGAGGGGGCATATCAAAAAAATAGAAATACAGCCACTTGCTCAAGGTAGATAGATATTTGACTAGATTAATGTTGAAGTTTGTAGCACGTCCATCAATAGACCCACTGCATATTTAAAGAATACTGCAGGGTCACTAGAAAATAAAACTAAGAATAAGTATTAATCTGAAGGATTACAGAATGGTACTCAAGCAGACAGGACCATTATTGATATTTGTCAAACATCAACCAATCCAAAAGCATATTTCTAGAGCACTACTGGTTCTCAGCTTCATAAACTTCACAAAAATAGCGTGAAAATTTAGTGAGCCCCTTATTCAGATATGTTTCTGATAACAAGTTGGTACAAAAGGTTGTAAAAGTGCTTGTGATATAAACAGGCAGTTCATTGATAAGGAAGTTTAATTTTGGTTCGTTTTCATTTCAAGGATGGATTTTATTGTTCATCCTTGTTCCACAAACAGACAGCACTCTAGAACATCCATTGACAAACTTACGCAACCATTGTTTCTAGTACCAATGAGAGGGGAGTTCGATCTTATGATCTACATCTTCATATGCCCCGAATCCCCCACAAGTAGGGGTAGAACACCTAGAACCTACTGGGAATGAACAGATCCCGAAGACTTGCTCAGGATAGGAACTGAGCAAGGACAGCCCTAAGGCCAGACGGGGAGACTGGCTTGAACTGTTTAAACACTATCCACAATGTGCATGACCCTTGCCACCGACGAAAGAGTCCACTGAGAATGCCCAAGGCCTACAATAGACATCCCCGAAGGGCACCCTTTTCATCTCATCTCAAAGACGAGAAGCTGTTCAGCCAGTGCAGCCATGGGGGTTGAGAGGAGCGCCAACAGACACAACCATCCCAGCTGCGCTGCTAGACACCAATCTCCACACTTTTTTAAAAGTCATTAAACTGCTTGATTACTACCCTATCCGAACCCAGAATTAATTAAAGACATGTTTCAAACATACAGTGCACCAGCTAAACTAATGGAACAATCGAGGAAAATTATTTTGTGAGGTCTTATTCCTGGATCCAATCCCTAGACTCTCGTTTCAAGAAAAGTGACTATACAATAAGCCTGATAACCAAAATACAGTTCACTGTCATCTCAACAAAAAGAAAAACGACTTGATATGTAGGAAACTATCATCAAATGAGTGAGAAAAAAATAATTATTATTAGTATCACCATGGTCATCTTCATGATCACTACCTTTATCATGTTTAAACATAGTTTCAATGAGGATGTAGACAGTCATACAAATTAAACACTACCTAAGTCTCAAACAAATAACCGAACAAACAAACAAACGAAGGATGAAATGCATCCAGAGCTCTCTCTACTAGACGAGTCATACGTGTTACAGGTGCACGTATATCATGTTAGATTGCTCCAACAAGACAGATCGGTCAATAAACAGTCCACCAGCGTAAACAGAGATTGTGATTCAGGAGAGCAAAAAAACCAACTACTACTCATACGCCGCATGACATGAATTAAAAAATTTTACAGACTTAAATACACCAACGTACCTGCAGTGCCAATAATAGTTTCGACAACTCCAATGTGCCCAGCAGTCACATGAGAAAGGAGTCCACCGAATGCAATGCAGGGCGCCAAGCATGCGAAGTAGAGGAAAAAGATCGCTGCCACTGCCTTGGGATGTAATCCATCTTTAAAATCGCTAGCGTAGTGAACCAGGCGACGCTTTAGGTCCTTACGAATCCCTGCACCAAAGAACGATCCGTAATTTTCCTCTTCTTCTTGTACTACATTTAGGGGTTCCTCTTGTGAAGTCAACAGGTTCCCGATCGCTTGGGTCTTCGTGCTCAAACTGTTTCTCCGATGAAGAGCAGATGGATATAGATATCCATCCACGCTCTGCGTCAATGGAGTGTACATTGAGCTCACTGTACAGAGACCAACACCTTCATAAAGACTAGAGTTCCACGCCTCAGGCGTTCGAAGGCAGGAGCTGAAATGTGGAGCAGAAAGTGCTCCGACCCGAAGTTGCAAGAGAAGACGACGGGAAATCGTCCATGAATAATTGCGCCTCTTCTGGATGAAATAACCAAGCGAATGACCTGAGGAAGGTGTTCGAGCAATAAATGAATCCAAGGAAACAGCTCTGCTAGGCGTAGTAGCGCTCGAGGAAGCCATGGATTCTATCTAACACGCTTGTTCCTTCGGGGCAGCAGTGAGTCCGTTTAGCCAGTAGTCCTCAGCTCCATTTCTGCAGCTTGCGATCGCATAATGACTCTCTGCAAGCGCACTTGTTCTGCTTCGTGCGTTCAGTAGTACCTGTGCGGGTCAAGCGTGCACAGTTCGCGAAACGCATACGCTAATGCTTCTCGCGCGAACAGAAAAGTTATGACCCAGTGCTCAAATAATGCATCTACGTAGATTCTGAACGGGCTCCAGAGCCTGACGTGAAAGACGCCAGGAAGCCACTCAACTGGCAACCTCCCGGAGTTCAAATTCTTATCCTCTCGAATCGCTTTCGCAGCTCGAGAATTTGAATGTTGACACTACTTTTCATGGCGTAGAGATATCGAAGAGAAGAGTGTTGGTTTTTCTTCTCTGCACATCGAATGCTATTTGCGAAAGATGACGAGGTGCAGCGGGTACATGGAGGTCCCGGGGGCCGGCATCACCAAGACACTGTATTTCATGGTAAGTCTTTAGACGCTGCACAGTGCACACGAAGTGTAAAAGACGATGCGGGACAGGCTTCCGCGTGGAGGTCCTACCATTCGCAGCAGAATGTATTTCACGCCAAGGCTCGCTTCGGACTGGGGCTCCGGAACAAGAGGCATGAGTGAGTGTGTTTCTAATGGAATCACACAATTTCTACAACTTTTTTGCTCATGTACAACTTTTTTGCTCATGCATTGAGAGAGTGCAATCGAACAAAAGATGAAATACTCTTCAAAGTTCAAGTCCATGTCTAGTAGGGCAGTTAATTGAGCTTTGGTTTTTTGAGATAGAAGTAGAGAGTTCGAGCTTCAGGTTGGACATGTAATGGCTTAGGTCAGTCAAACCAGTTATAATCAATTTGTCTCTTTGTCTAACTTGTCTTCTTGTCTAACCTCTTCTTTATGGGATATGAGGGGTCCCGCGGGTATTATGCCCATTCACTTGTAGAGTTGCAATTTCAAAGTTAAAGTTCGGGGGAGTAGGCTTCGGCTGAATCTCCATTTTGAAAAGAAATATTGTTCGAAAATCTTATCTAGAAGACAAACGACACTTGGGAGGGAGGGTCGAAACAATGAAGAGAGATTTGTTCCATGAGGTGGCATGCAAATCCTGTACTGGTGTCCCAGCTCACTGCAGAATTTGAAGATCAATTAATAAAGATCATGAAGGAAGCTCAGATTGAGAGCAAAAACTTGGAACGAATTTTGAAGCCCTTTAATGTACCATATGGACTCCTTCAAGAACAAACAAGGCAATATATAAAGACCACGACAAATAAGGAGCCTGACAACAACCTCCAGTTAAGCAATAATACTTTCAACTATACTCAAGAAGAATTCGAAAGGGCTGATCCGATATGGAGGCGCAAACTTTTGGAAAAGAATCCTACACTACGGGTACAATGGGAAGCATCGCCATATGCACTTCAGGTAAACCCATCTTTATGTCCAGTACCCCACAGACGCTCCTGGTCGCAATTTTGGGAAGGACAACGCCAGGGTAGCATAAATAATCAATGGCTTATTTACCCACTATTACCAAGTCCACCGCATAATTACCTTCCAACTGAAGAATACATGGTGAAAACCATGGAATTTTGGATTGCTAGATATGCAACTGTTCCGGATTTAGCAGTCAAAATGATGAATAAGATTTTCAGCATGCTACTTACAGTTATTAAAGTCTTCCAGCATGCGAAATATACATTTTTGAACTTCATCGACATTACACAGGAATCCGAAGCACTAGTTTTCGATCTTTCAACTATCCCTAGCAGATTAATACTTATGGCCTACTATTCACGGCCTATGTTCTTGCCAAGCACGTATATGCATGGGAAGGACAAACCAGGGCCAGGAAGTATCCATGAAGAAGTGCAAGACAATACTTGGTAGGTAATAATCCTCCCGTTGATAGCGTGCGGTGGCAGAAAGAATACAGGCTCAAAGCAATACAACAGGGTCAAATATGTGAAGACAAAGACAAATCAGAAGACCAAAAGTTAGAAAGAGGTAGAGGCTGAAAAGTTGAAGAGAGTGACTAAGAACCTCACATTCTTAGTCATTGATGGCGTGCGTGGTAGCCCTACTGAATATAGCAACCCAGATTTGTGATGTACGGGATATCAAGGGGAAAACAGAAGCAAAGGACATATTTCGGATAAAATAACAAATTCTCTGACAGTCCTTGTCTCTTCTTCGACCACTGGGTGCGTGTATTCAGAAATCTTAGATGAGCAGCAAACGAAAGACAAAAGCCTGTCAAGGGACGACAGAGACAAAGAGAGGGAGAGTGTTGCATACCTAATGCATACATACATGCATACACATACACACATAGACACATACACACACATAGACACATACACATGCATAAACACATACACACTCATAGACGCACACACATACACATAGACACACACGCATACACACACATATACACACATAGACACATACACACATAATGATGCATACACACACATACACGTGCATACACACATACACACACACATACACATACATGCATACATATGCATACATAATGCATATGCATATGCATACATACATACTTACATGCATACACACACATATGCATACATAATGCACATGCATACATACACATACTTAATGCATACACACACATATGCATACATAATGCATACACACACATATGCATACATAATGCACATGCATATGCATACATACATGCATACACATACACACATAGACACATACACACACATAGACACATACACATGCATAAACACATATACACTCATAGACGCACACACATACACATAGAGACACACACATACACACACACATATACACACATACACACATACACACATAATGATGCATACACACACATACACATGCATACACACATACACACACACATACACGCACACACATACACACATATATGCATACACACATATAGAGAGACATACACACACATACACATACATGCATACATATGCATACATACATACTTACATGCATACACACACATATGCATACATAATGCACATGCATACATACAAAGACTTAATGCATACACACATACATATGTACACGTATATATATTGATTTCTAACCCATTTTGTTTTATATGTTAGGTATTATGGATCCTAGTAGAGAGAGATAGGCGAAACTCACTCTCATAAAAATTCTTATGAGAGCAAGAGTTCCATCTGATACTTTAGGGGCCATCATGCATGATTACTTAGAGATGTCTGATGATGAGCTGGATTATACGATATAGATGCTTACCCAGCGATCAGAGGAGGGCTTTTCTGCGGCTCCACATGCAGGAAGACAGCTATCTGCTCATAGGTATGGTTTTTTTTCATAAACTTTTTTAATGATATTATAACACATATTTTTATTTATTTTTATCTATCTATTTTCAGGACACCTATACCACCTTCAGATCATGATAGCAGAGCAGAGTTACCTATGATGATACGCATAGGCACCTTAGGACTAGAGTGCAATATAGAGCAAGAGGCGAACATTGTGTACATAGGGAATGGATTGGAGTTCAAGAGAAGAATGTGGGCATTATGCGACTCTTACCTGTGCCTTGTCCACTTACCGTGGAAGTAAGTATAAATTTTACATATAAATGAAATAAATATTTTATGTTTTATTTACATGATTTTTTTCATTTGTGTAGTGAGCATGATGAGAGGGATAAAAAATACATACTTAGTTCACTTGAGACAGAGTTTGGGACAGGATGGTCGCATAAGTGGTGTCTAAAAGAGATAAGGACACTTATGGCTCATTGTCGTGATAATGCACGGTACGCAGTGCTTTTATGTATATATATGTGGATATGAGTATGTATGTATGTATATGAGAGAGAGAGAGAGAAAAGAATGAGTCTAGAGGTACAAATACACGCATACACACACATATACATCATACATGCACATTTACACACATATACACATACATGCATATTTATACATACACACACATACATGCACATTTTTACACACACATACACATGCATGCAGTTACACACATATAATGAATACACATAGACACATACACATACTCACATACACATACACATGCATAATCATATGTACACACACATAGACTCATATAATCATATTTATATGCATATATACATATACACATGCATATATACACACACACACAACACATGCATATGCACATATAGATACACATACATACACAACACATGCATACACATGAATAAATAAATAAATCCTATTTCAAAAATCCTAATTTGAAAACACTAATTTTGATATTAGGGTTTTAAAACCCTTAATTTAAAAACTCTAATTCAACCTTTAGCCATATGATTGAAGTATATGTACACATTGCATCTATTCCTCCGACGTCCTATTAGAGAGATGTCTCTCCTCCCAACCTTATGCCTCTATATATAGCTACTCGAATCAACAAGGATCATAATATATAGAAAGATATATACACATCATGTAGATACACATACATAAATATAAAATGGAGTACATATATTATGCATCACACATACATGCCTAAATGTACACATAAAAATATATATACATGCCTACATATTTACATGTACACATTTACACATAGACACATATACATATATACATGTACACATCACATATACATGCCTACATGCACACATAAATATATATATACATGCATACATATGTACATGTACACATTTACACATAGACACATATACATATATACATGTACACAATTATAAACACTTGCATATATTACACGAATACATGAATATTTTACATAAATGCATATGCATATATACACATATGCATACTAACACATGTACACATATATCACACACATGCACACACATGCATATACATGAAATACATATATATATGCATACTAACATATGTATACATATAATACACATGAATACACAGACATATGCATACATACATGATAAAAATTTGCTCTTCGAAGATAAAACTATATATAAAATGATTAGGCATACCTCCGAGCTTCATGTTCTAACTTAAAAGAACATGATTTTATCTCTCTAGTAGGATTCATCGTTATTCAAGTTAATTAAAAACCTATTATCTGATATCCATTTAGAAGCTTCAAGTTATTGATCGATAACTAGAGTAGAATTTACTATCTAATCTGCTCATATGTTTTCATTATTGCCATAATTTTAGTAAGACATCAATATAGTCTCATCTTCATTATCTTTATTGATTTCATTTATTTCTTCTATTGTTAAATCTATGTTCTCATGAGTCACATCATCTATTGATGGATTAATATCTATTTTTGATAATTCCTCTTCCTCATCAGTAGAATCAGCATGTAGAGAATTATCCTCTTCATCAAAAAGATTAGTATCATTATCACGTATAATGATTGTAATTTCTCTTTCAGATGTTGATGTATCAATATCTGATGTTGAATCATCAAGAGGACTTTCTTCGATCTCTCTAACAATAAACTGTTCAAACAATGACCTACCTCTAGGTTGCACATGAATGACTTGCCACCAAGGGTGAGCATCTGGGTTTTTATAAAAAAATGCTTGTTCAATATGCCTAGGAAGAATATATGGTTCCTTAGTAGATCGCATTACCTTGGAAGAATCAATTTCCACTACAAGAAAAAGGGGGGCGTAGCGACGCATCCGAATTGAAAAAAAAATGTGTACCGTCGCTTATGTGACGTTGGCGTCGCATAAGCGACGGTCAATTTATTTATTTATTTATTTTTAAGCGACAATCGTCGCATAAGCGATGATAGCATCGCTTATGCGACGCTAAATTAATAGTGTCGCAAACACCGTCGCTAGTGAGCGACGGTATTTGCGACGTTGGCAAACTGAAGAGCGTCGCATATGCGACGCTATAGAATGTTAAAAAAAAAATTTGATTTCTCCTGGCACATTTGTGCCGGGATTTGGACGTGATAGACCAAGAAGAGACCGAGAGAGAGAGAGAGAGACATCTACTTGCAAGGTATGCATACACACACATAGTTACACACACATACATATGCATACACACACACATATACACACATAGACACACACACACATACACATAGACACACACACACATACACATACACAAATAATGTTGCATACACACATGCACACATAATGCATACACATGCACACACATATACACATACCCACACACATACACACACACATACACACACATATACACACATACACACACATATATGCATACAAACACACATAGAGAGACATGCACACACATAAACATATATGCATACATAATGCATATGCATATGCGTACATCCATACATACTTACATGCATACACACATATGCATACATAATGCATATGCATATGAGTACATACATACATACTTACATGCATACACACACATATGCACACATAGACACATACACACACATAGACACATACACACACATAAACACATACACACACATACACACATATGCATACATACATGCATACACATACACACATATGCATACACATACACACACATAGACACATACACACACATAAACACATACACACACATACACATACATATGCATACATAATGCATACACACAC
The DNA here is from genome assembly GCA_020310875.1 of Ceratopteris richardii. Taxonomy (NCBI): domain Eukaryota; kingdom Viridiplantae; phylum Streptophyta; class Polypodiopsida; order Polypodiales; family Pteridaceae; genus Ceratopteris; species Ceratopteris richardii. Next base: position 84,945,457 of record CM035421.1, on the reverse strand, counting down.
ATACACACACATATGCATACATACATGCATACACATACACACATAGACACATACACACACATAGACACATACACACATAAACACATACACACACATATGCATACATACATACACATACACATACACATATGCATACACATACACACACATAGACACATACACACACATAAACACATACACACACATACACACATATATGCATACAGCATACACACACATACACACACATATGCATACATACATGCATACACATACACACATAGACACATACACACACATAGACACATACACACACATAAACACATACACACTCATAGACACACACACATACACAAACACGCACACACATACACACACATATACACACACATACACACATACACACATACACACATTATGATGCATTCACACACATACACACATTATGATGCATTCACACACATACACATGCATACACACATAGACACACATATACACACACATACACACATACACACATACACACACATATATGCATACACACACACATAGAGAGACATACACACACATACACATACATGCATACATGTGCATACATAATGCATATGCATATGCATACATACATACTTACATGCATACATACACATACATAATGCATACACACACATATGCATACATAATGCATACACACACATACACACACCTATGCATACATACATGCATACACATACACACATACACACACATAGACACATACACACACATAGACACATACACACACATAAACACATACACACTCATAGACACATACACACATAGACACATACATACTCATAGATACACACATATACACATAGACACACACACACATATACACACACATACACACATAATGATGCATAATACATGCATACACACATACACACATATATACACACATACACACGCATATATGCATACACGCACATATATGCATACACACACATATATGCATACACACGCATAGAGAGACATACACACACATACACATATATGCATACATATGCATACATAATGCATATGCATATGCATACATACATACTTACATGCATACATAATGCACATGCTTACATACACATACGTAATGCATACACACACATATGCATACATAATGCATACACACACATACACACATATGCATACATAATGCACATGCATAGATACATACACACATAGACACATACACACATAGACACATACACACATAGAAACATACACACAAATAAACACATACATACTCATAGATACACACATATACACTAGACACACACACACATACACACATAATGATTCATACTACACATGCATACACACATACACACACATATACACACACATACACACACATATTTGCATACACACACATATATGCATACACACACATAGAGACACATACACACACATACACATACATGCATACATAATGCATATGCATATGCATACATACATACTTACATGCATACATAATGCACATGCTTACATACACATACATAATGCATGCACACACATATGCATACATAATACATACACACACATATGCATACATAATGCATATGCATACATAATGCATATGCATACATAATGCATATGCATACATAATGCATATGCATATGCATACATAATGCATATGCATATGCATACATAATGCATATGCATATGCATACATTCATACTTACATACATACATAATGCACATGCTTACATACACATACATAATGCATACACACATATGCATACATAATGCATATAGACACATACACACATATGCATACATACATGTATACACATACACACATAGACACATACACACACATAGACACATACACACACATAAACACATACACACTCATAGACGCATAGCAACACATACACATAGACACATACACATACACACACACATATACACACACATATACACACACACAAACATACACACATAGACACATACACACATAATGATGCATACACACACATATGCATACATACATGCATACACATACACACATAGACACATACACACACAGATACATACATACACATAAACACATACACACTCATAGACACACACATACACATAGACGCGCACACACATACACGCACATATACACACACTTACACACATAGACACATACACACATAATGATGCATACACACACATACACATGCATACACACACATATGCATACATACATGCATACACATACACACACATAGATACATACATACACATAAACACATACACACTCATAGACACACACATACACATAGATGCGCACACACATACACACACATATACACACACTTACACACATAGACACATACACACATAATGATGCATACACACACATACACATGCATACACACACATATGCATACACATACACACATAGACACATACACACACATAGATACATACATACACATAAACACATACACACTCATAGACACACATACATACACATAGACACACACACACACACATATACACACACACATAAACACACATAGACACATACACACATAATGATGCATACACACACATGCATACACACATACAAACACATGTACACTCACACACATATATGCATACACACACATATATGCATACACACACATATATGCATACACACACATAGAGAGACATACTCACACATACACATACATGCATATATATACATACATAATGCATATGCATATGCATACATACATACATACATACATACATACATACATACATACATACATACATACATACATACATACATACATGCATACATACACATACATAATGCATACACACACATATGCATACATAATGCATACACACACATACACACATATGCATACATACATGCATACACATACACACATAGACACATACACACACATAGACAGACACTTACACACATAGACACATACACACATAATGATGCATACACACACATATGCATACATACATGCATACACATACACACATAGACACATACACACACATAGATACATACATACACATAAGCACATACAACTCATAGACACACATACATACACATAGACACACACACACATATACACACACACACACATAAACACACATAGACACATACACACACAATGATGCATACACACACATACACATGCATACACACATACAAACACATGTACACACACACATACACACATACACACATACACACATATATGCATACACACACATAGAAAGAATACTCACACATACAAATACATGCATATATATACATACATAATGCATATGCATATGCATACATACATACATACATACATGCATACATACACATACATAATGCATACACACACATATGCATACATAATGCATACACACACATACACACATATGCATACATACATGCATACACATACACACATAGACACATACACACACATAGACACATACACACACATAGACACATACACACACATAAACACATACACACTCATAGATGCACACACATACACACAGACACACACACATACACACACACATATACACACACACATACACACATAGACACATACACACATACACACATACACACATAATGATGCATACACACACATACATATGCATACACACATACACACACACATACACGCACATACATACACACACACATGCATACATACACATACTTAATGCATACACACATACATATGTACACGTATATATATATATTGATTTCTAATCATTTTTTTTATATGTTAGGTATTATGGATCCTAGTAGAGAGAGAAAGGCGAAACTCACTCTCATAAAAAGTCTTATGAGAGCAAGAGTTCCGTTTGATACTCCAGGGGCCATAATGCGTGATTACTCAGAGATGTCTGATGAGGAGCTGGACTTTACGATCCAGATGCGGTATGCACTGCTTTTATGTATATATATGTGGATATGAGTATGTGTGTTTATGCATGTATGTATGTATATGAGAGAGAGAGAAGAGTGAGACTAGAGGTATAAATACACGCATACACACATATACATCATACATGCACATTTACACACATATACATATACATGCACATTTATACATACATACACGTACATGCACATTTTTACACACACATACACATGCATGCAGTTACACACATATAATGAATACACATAGACACATACACATGCTCACATACACGTACACATAATCACATACACATACACATGCATAATCATATGTACACACACATAGACTCATACAATCATATTTACATGCATGTATACATATACACATGCATATATACACACACAACACATGCATATGCATATATAGATACACATACATACACAACACATGCATACGCATAAATAAATAAATAAATCCTATTTCAAAAATCCTAAATTGAAAACACTAATTTCGATATTAGGGCTTTAAAACCCCTAATTTAAAAACTCTAATTCAACCTTTTAGCCATATGTTTGAAGTATATGTACACATTGCATTGTTAAACGTCGCTTGCCATCAGAAGCGCGTTTAAACACCTATTCGGGTTCTTGGGAGTGGAAGGGGTTTGTTAAACAGAGGCCCTATGCTTGATTTTACCAAAATAACCACTTCATACGCAACAGTATACTAATGTTCAAGAACTCTATCAAGAATCTGTTACGCTTCACAATCTTACTATCTGTAATCGAACTCTTCCAAGCTTACCGAACACACTCCAGTTCAGGCTCTCTCAGCGTACAGCGCAATACTATTCAGTACCGTAATACAGAATCACTTGATTAACTCAAGAACTGTCCCGAACACAAACTACTGTAACAATAGAGACAATAATAGTGACTCAATCTTTACCGAACAGGTACAGATAATCAAACAGAACAGAAGACGCAGAACGATTCAGAGTTCTCAAACACACAGTACTTAAACTGTCATTACTAGAGTATGGACTTCATCAAACAACTTACAAAACATCAACAAATAGAGAGACACCACAGTACGCATAATTATCAGAACAATCACAACGGAACCTACGCAGAACGACTCGCCCAGACAAACAGTCTGGCGATCTTCTGGGCGTCTATGTAAATCACAAACCGAACAGGTATCGATAAACAAACAAGACAGCGACGAGAACAGAATACTCAGAATTACTCAAGGCACACCACAGCAACGTTACAGCTCAATCATCCAGACAGACAGCCTGGTGATCCCAACTGATCGTCACCGAAGCGTCTCTTTTTCATTGATTTATATAAAGATAACAAACGTCTTTGTAACAACCTTTTGTTCGTGCGGAATCTGAAAAAATTTGCTGCTATCTCTTGTCCTTTTTGTACTGCTTCATTTAGTTGTTGCATGGTTTCTTCTAATAGATTGCCCAGAGCTATTCGTGCATCTTCTTTATCTTGGGCTATTTGTTTCAGCTGTGTGATTTCGGCATCTGCAGCACACAATAAATCTTCCTTTGTTCTGACTTCGGCCAAGACAACATCTCTTTGATTTATAATTGTCTCCTGGTCGGCGAGTCGGGCTTGTAGCTCCTTAATCTGTTTTCTTAAGTTATGATTATCTGTTTTGACTTCGACGAGTTCTTCCTGGAGTGGGCTAATATCAGCTTCCAGAACATCCACCTTATGTTGTAATTCATCCCGGATGTTATCTGCCACTTCCTTCATTTGTATAGGTAGTTGTTGCGATAGTTGGATTAGCATTTGTCCCATGGATGCTAGCTCAGAAAATACAGGAATTGACGGAACCGGAATATGAGGACGGGGCTGAGATGAAGAGGCTGTGAGGAGCTGATGGGAATTTGGTGGTGAGTAATTTGGTGATGAGGATGAAGAAGTGATAGGTTCCTCAGTGACAATGGGTGGAACAGGTGGAGAAGTTAGAAGAACAGAGTTAGGTTCAACTATCTGTTCGGTGGTTTGTTGTGTAGTATCCTCATGGTCGGCAACTGTAGACTCCACTGCTCTAATCAGTTCTTCAAAAACTTCTTTAATGATAGGTTCTCTATCATCTTGCTTTTCCTGCTCAAATTGCTGTTTAGATTCTTCTTTTGACGAGCTCATTTCAGAATCGGTGGTAGCATCGTGTTCTTGTTGTTGCTTGGGAGATGACTGCACTGAGTCATTATTCATTGATGTTGTTGTATCCTGAAAGGTTTCTTCTTCCTGTCCTTGTTCTTCTTTGTCATCTACTTTATCATTTGCAGCAGAACCCTGTACTTCACTGTCAGATGAACTTATTCTAATTCTTTTCCGGCGAAGGAGGTGGAAATCTCTTCGTCATCTTCTTCATCATCGTCCAATATTTGTGCAGACTCTTCATGGTGCAGAACGGGTCCTCGGGGTGTTGGTTATGCTGCTAGAATGGTCAGAAATAGAAAAGATAGGATGTGCAGCAGTCTCGACCTAGGCATATCTCCCTTATTGACATGTTTGATGATTGAAACACATTCCTTGTGAATGCGGCGGAAGTAGTATGATGCAAAATTTACAGGCTCTCTCGCAGCCATATCTATTGCCGAATAAAAAGGCCGAGATATGCCATATGTGTGCTTTTGCAGATTTAAGATGGCAACTAAAAATTGGAGTGTTGATCTCTCAGGCTCGGGGCGACAGAGGATTGCATATTCATTGGATGAGTGTCTAGGGAATAATTGGTTCATTGTGGCAATCGACAGATTAGAGCCATTCTCCCTACCTTGCAGAGAGAGCCGGAATGCATCAGAGAAGGTCTGGAGAGTGATTCCGGTACGGGATGGCAGGGAAGTGATAGGCCAACTCTGCTATGTAGCAGGTGTGGCAGCGATGGCGGTGATGATTTGTGCGTTGAAAGGGTGGCAATCCACTGAATGCCAAGGCAATTCAGCGAAATTGGCCAACCCGCAGATGCGCAGGAACTCACTTACATCAGCAGGGAGTCCTTCACAGAAGGCAGCAAAGTTTGCCAGAGCTTCCATGATGCACAGACAATCGCAAGCACAATAATACAACTGCGCAGGGTATACAGAGAGTACAAGCACACAGATCACGCAAACACAATAGCGATTAACAGCGAAACGAAAAAGGTTAAGTAGATACTTGATACCGAGAGGTAATTAAATTCGTTAATCATCGCGCGATGTTGAGATGATAAGCTTCATAACTGCGGTGTGCATGCATGAACAGAACGATAATGTTGGGCAGCTGTTGAGTATAATTAGGTATCAAAACGAGGATATTTACAGACTTATTTTATTAAGCACGCAAAAACAAAAAAAAGAAAATAAATAACATGAAAAGATGCCGAACACGTCAGCGAGAGTCAGATGCTTGATGATACGGCCGCAACTTTGAACCATTTATCACCTTTGGAAGAGGAATGCCAGTCAAAGTAGCCAACTTGAACGTAGCTGGGCCCACTTGTTCAGTAATCCGGTAGGGACCAAACCATCGTAACTTGAATTTTCCCGAAGAACGATTTGATTTTGCATTGTAAAAGAGTACAAGTTGCCCCACCGTAAAAACTGGAGTTTTTAGATATCGATCATGTGTTTGAGCTTATCTTAACTGTACTTCCTGAATAGTCAGAAAACTTTCCCAGCGATGCTCATCTAGTTCTCTGAGAGTATCCAACTGAAATGGCAAGGACTCTTCCGGTAACAACTTCTGAGTGATGGCCACACGTAAACTAGGAATAACAACTTCCATTGGAGCTATGGCTTCCAGTGCGTAAGCCAGTTTGAAAGGGGTTAGTCCTGTTGCTACCTTGTATGAAGTCTTGTATGCCCATAATACTGCAGGTAACAGTTGATCCCATCTTTTCGGTGATTCCAGAATCAGTTTTCGAAGTATATTCAACAAGGTTTTGTTTGTACTCTCAGCTAAGCCATTAGCTCGAGGATAGTACGGTGAACTGAACTTATGCATAATCTGAAAAGAATGGGTGAGTACTTTCATTAAGTTGTTAACAAAATGCGTGCCTTGATCTGTAACAAGCTCCAAAGGTAAGCCAAAACGCAGGAAAACATCTTTCATTAGACACTTTGCCACCGAAACAGCTGTGGCGGACCTTAAAGCCCATGCTTCTGCCCATCTGGTAGCATAATCTGTACATGTCAGAATATATCGATTATTACTGAGGATTGTTGGGGGTGTAATAGGTCCAATAAAATCTAGACCCCACTTCTGAAAAGGCTCCAACGGCAAAACAGGTTGGAGAGGGAAAAAATGGCGTTGTAGAGGCTGTCTAGACCTCTGACAAGTATCACATTGTTTGACAAACTGAGATACATCCCTGTACATAGTAGGCCACCAAAGTCCACTTTGCAGAATTTTCCAGTGCGTTAAATCTGCTGCAAAATGCCCACCGGAAGGTATTGAATGTGCCAAAGCTATAACTGAGTTTACTTCATGTGGAGGAATACAGCGAAGTAAAACTTCAGTGCGATCCATATAATACAACTCTCCAGCAATCAACCGAAATTTGCGACTGTAAACTGCAATTTTCTTACGCGTTGTAGGAGAAATCTGAGCAGGAAGACATCCATCAGTAAGAAAAGTTAATATCTGATCATAATATGTAGATGGCATAGGGGGTTCTGCAGATTCATCATCAGTTGGTTCAGTAACATAAATCGCGGGTGTGGTGTCATCTGCACCGACCGGAGCTTCACCGGAATCTAAGCGAGAAAGGAAATATGCTAATACATGTGAACTGCCGGGACGATGAATTACTTCGTAATCAAATTCTTGTAAAAGTAGAACCCAACGCGCTAATCGACCACCTAAATGCTGTTGCCATACCAGATACACAAGTGCAACATGATCTACATGAAAAGTAAATTTGCGGCCAAGTAAATAATGCCTGAATTTCTTTACAGAATATACTAAGCCCAGACATTCTCTTTCAGTTACAGAGTAATTCTTTTCACTAGGAGAAAGCCTTCGACTTGCATAGTAAACAGGTCTGAACCACTTATCAGTTTGTTGCATTAACACACTTCCAATGGCTATATCTGATGCGTCTATGAAAACATGAAATGGACGTTCCCAATCAGGTGGTTGTAAAATTGGGACCTGCGTTAATAAACATTTTAGACGATCAAATGCTATTTGACATTCCTGAGTCCAATCAAACTGTTTAGGAGTACTCGTGATTAAACGATTGAGTGGAATGGCTAAATGAGCGAGCCACCATAAATGACGACCATGCCATCTCACTTGACCCATGAAACGCATTACTTCCTTTGGTGTAGTAGGTACAGGTGCTTCTAACAGAGCTGCAACTTTATCTGGGTCGACTTGTATACCCTGTGCAGATACAATATGGCCAAGTAACTTACCACATGAAACCACAAACACAGATTTGTTTAGGTTCAGGTAAAGTCTGTATTCTCTGCATTTCTCAAAGCAACACCGTAAATGGAACAAGTGTGCTTCTATCTTACCGAATAAAGAGAGATCATCAAGATATACTTGCATAAAAGAGGTAAGATAAGGGGAGAATATTTCCTGCATACACCTCTGGAAAGTGCTGGGGGCATTTCTTAATCCAAACCACATAACAATAAAAGCAAAAACACCCCAATTGGTAATGAACGTTGTTTTCGGTATATCTTGTTCAGCCATTCTGACCTGGTTGAAACCATTGTATCCATCTAAGAATGAGTACATTTCATGTCCTGCTACTCTGTCAAGCATGGTGTCAAGAAATGGAAGAGGAAACGGATCAGGCACTGTAGCTGCATTCAGTTTCCGGTAATCCACACATATTCACAGTTGCTTATTCTTTTTAGGAACAATAACAATTGGTGAGATCCATTCAGCGTGCTCTACTGGTACAATGAATCCGACTTTTAGTAACCTATCAAGCTCTGCCTTTACCTTTGCTGCATAGTTTGGATTCATCCGATAGCTGGGTTGTTTGACTGGTTTTGCTTCCGGCTTTAGCATGACCCTATGTTGATAAATGCGAGGGTCCAAACCTTTCATATCTTTGTAATCCCATGCAAAAACATCAGAGAACTCTCGAAGTAGCTGGATTAAATCTGATTGAAATACTTCAAAAAATCCTTCCTTTATTTTGACAGGTCGTGGATTAACTTCATCCCCTAAATTATATGTGATCAACTGATCTTCTGGAACATAGAATTGACGAGGTTTTTCTCAATCATCAGCTGGTTTTAAAAGTTGTTATAGATCAGCGTCATCTATAGAAGCAGTATCTTCTGTCTTGTCTTCTTCAGCCACAGGCATCACCGTACAAACTACCGGATTCCAATTATCTACAACAGATTGTAGATCAACAGTTCCTAGGGAGATCAAATCAATATTATTCTTCAAAAACTCTTCTTCTTCATTATCTGACAAACCATCTAACATATGAACTGGTTCTGCAAAATAAGGTCTAGCATGTAATTCACAAGGCTGGATAGCATCTAACTTGACAACATATTTACGATTATTGTCTTTGAAAGTGAGTTCCTATGCAGACTAATCTTGTATAACCTTAGCTTGTTTCAGCCAAGGACGGCCGAAAAGAAGATTATAATCGAGACTGGATTCTGGTAATTCTAGGATGACAAAGGTCATCTCAAATGTTGTGCCCTGCAAAGTTATTGGTACATTTTGCATAAGTCCTACTGGATGGACTCTGGACTGGTCGGCCATTCTGACAAAAAATTGGACTGGTTCGATTTCGGTCCATCCTAACTTTTTACAAAATGCTGCAGTAGCTATGTTTACACCGGACCCACCATCAATTAATACTTGAGAAATTTTATGATTTTTGTACCATACCATAATTAAAGGAACCGAGTGATCCACTATAGAGTCAGTTTCTGGTTGTACTGTTGTCGTTGCTGGAATGCAGGCAGACTAAGCACTGAACTGTTGTTGAAACTGTTGCCGAACTCCTGGTACTAATGCAAGTAATTGGCCAAGAGGGAGAGTAATAGATGCTTTAGATAAAATCTCCCATGCTTGATCTGTTGGATTTGTATTTTTCACCAATTTTGAAGATGATGCGTCGGTTACTGGGATTGACTCTTGCTCTTGTGCAGTTTCTTTTGACATCGGAACTTCGGTCACCGGAATCGGGTCTGGGAACACTGTAGGTTCCTGGGTGGTCCATTTACTTGCTTTGTCATATATTCTTTGTTGTTCACGGATGCCTGGTCAAATATCTCAGCTTCTTGTTGTAGTGGCTTGTCGGATCTGGTCTGAACTACTGCAGCTTGTGTTTCTATGGGTGTGATATGAACCATATTTGTCATTGGGTTCTGGCACTCCTTCTTCCTTTGATCATATTCGGCTGCATCTTTACAAAATCTTCGAATGTGTCCTAATTCACCACAGAAATGACAGCGAGGAGGTGGCAAAGCATTACCTTCTTGTGGTAGACTTGTTTGCCACCGGTTTGCATTGCAATTATTATTTCTCTATCCTCGATAATTTCGGTAGCCTTACTGCTGGTTGTTTCTCATTTGAGGAGGTAAATAGTGATTGGCAGGCTGCCTTGGTTGTTGTATAATTGCATTTACTGTTGCTGTTCCCTGCACTTTGGCATTGTATGCACAGTTTTTGGTGGAATGTCTGGTCATATTGCAAATAGCACAAAACAACTGATTGAGGGCACAAGTGGCACTGGTATGCGCTGAATTCTTGCACGTGGTGCAGTACATCTGTCTGGTCGGATCTTCTGCAACATTCTTACTCGCTTTTAACCATTCTAGGTCTTCTGTAAATCCTCCTACCTTAATCTTGAGCTGCAAAGCCATTGCAATAACCGCATCTAATGTCATAGCTCCCACACAGCGAATGATCATAATCTATCTAAGCTGCAGAGTTAATCCATTAATAAACCATTGAGTGATGACATCATCCGGTAGGTTTGCATGGGCCGACGGTAGTTGCCTCAAATGCGTTCGGAATAGGGTGGCATATTCTTGCACAATCTGGTGCAGTTTTTGTTTGTTGTTCTGTAAATAATCAAAAATTTCTACCGGATTTTTCTTTAACCGGAATCTCTGCAAAAATGCATCCCTTACTGCTTCATAAGTCACAAAATGATTAAAATCATATTCTATAAGCCATCTGGCTGCCTCATTAACCAATGTAGACTGGAATACAATAGCTTTGTATGCCGGATCAGGGGGATGATTTAATACTGCATAACTAATTTCAAAAGTACATACGTGGGCATCAGGATCATCACTTGGAAACCCACCGAATTTGGTGTATGTCACTCCTGTTGGAGCCGATCAGGGTGGAAATGGATGTTGTTGTTGCTTCTACTGTTGTTGTTGTTGTTGTGGTTGCCCACTCATCGTGCTTGCAGTTGTATTGTTACTATCTTCTGAGTCTCGAGGCTGAATATCTGAATTATCAGAGTCTGTATCGTTAGCCTGTGCACTTTCCGACTTGATAATATCGTTTAGTATCTTTCTGATTTCAGTTTCGAATAAGCTACCTTCTTTCTTGATATCAAATGTGGGTAAACTTACTCCGAATAGTGGTGACTAGAATGAAGATTCACCAGGAAGTGGTAAACCGTCACCGAAAAATTGTGAACTCTCGGCAACGGGTACCGAAGTATCACCGAAATTTGTCGTATTTTCACCAAAACAAGGTAATGTTTCACCTTCACTGATTTCGTTGGCCAACACGCTCCTATCCTTAGACAAATTCGAATCTTGACCAGGTGGTATTAAGTTAACTGCATACTGCGTCCTGGTAGATTCTGGAGTGACTATATCTTCGATAGACTATGCCAAAATCGCACCGGAATCTACCGAAATTGCAGTACGTTCCATCAAATTTCTACCGGAATTGTTACTAGCGTTCTTCACTTTCTTGATAACTGGGTTAAACTTATCTGCGCTTCTTCCTCCTGGAGGCGTCCTTAGCAAATTAGGTATCGCCCAGGACTGTTGGTTTCTTCTATATTTCGGGTATGATTCACCGGAACGAGTAACTGGCATATACTACGTTTGCAATACTTTGCATACTATTCTTCTTTACGGTCGATTCACAATCTATGACCACTTTCACAATCAATCAACGAACACTCTGGATGTCACTTTCCCATAATTACCTGGCAACACTCTTGATGCCACATTCCACAGACAAATGGCAACAATCTGGTGCCACTTTCCCATAGACAGCGCCAGTGTTAAACGTCGCTTGCCGTCAGAAGTGCATTTAAACACCTATTCGGGTTCTTAGGAGTGGAAGGGGTCTGTTAAACAGAGGCCCTATGCTTGATTTTCCCAAAATAACCACTTCATACGCAACAATATACTAATGTTCAAGAACTCTATCAAGAATCTGTTACGCTTCACAATCTTACTATCTGTAATCGGACTCTTCCAACCTTACCGAACACACTCCAATTCAGGCTCTCTCAGCGTACAGCGCAATACTATTCAGTACCGTAATACAGAATCACTTGATTAACTCAAGAACTGTCCCGAACACAAACTACTGTAACAATAGAGACAATAACAGTGACTCAATCTTTACCGAACAGGTACAGATAATCAAACAGAACAGAAGACGCAGAACGATTCAGAGTTCTCAAACACAGAGTACTTAAACTGTCATTACTAGAGTATGGACTTCATCAAACAACTTACAGAACATCAACAAATAGAGAGACACCACAGTACGCACAATTATCAGAACAATCACAACGGAACCTACGCAGAACGACTCGCCCAGACAAACAGTCTGGCAATCTTCTGGGCGTCTATGTAAATCACAAACCGAACAGGTATCGATAAACAAACAAGACAGCGAAGAGAACAGAATACTCAGAATTACTCAAGGCACACCACAGCAACGTTACAGCTCAATCATCCAGACAGACAGCCTGGTGATCCCAACTCATCGTCACCGAAGCATCTCTTTTTCATTGATTTATATAAAGGTTACAAACGTCTTTGTAACAACCTTTCGTTCGTGTAGAATCTGAAAAGATTCAGTCTTTACAATTGCCAATCAGGCGGCCGACTAACAACATCTATTCCTCCGACGTTGTTGGGAGAGATGGTTGGATGCACTCAAGAGATTGAGTTGAAGCTGCTAGACCTGCTTTGCTCCAGCCCTCCTTTGCTTCAGATATGCTTAGTACATTTGATTAGCTTCCAAATGATACCAAGAAAGCATATATGTACTTTGCAAATGATATGTGTAATGATCAAATCAAAACAGACTCCTTGAGACTTCAAAAAGACAAGAAAACTTGCTAATTTGGTATTGACACCTGCTCAGTCTTTCACTCAGTATGACCAGCACACTTACAATTGATCAAATTCCTTCTGGACATATTAAATTAGCTTAACAAGCTACCATTTGCAAGTGGAATGAGATAAAATGATGAACTATACTCAGAGAAAGAAGTTTAGCAAAACTATAAGTACCCCCGACTTTTTAGGAGCTCTGCAGAAAAATACCAGAGGTCACTTCGAGCAAGATTTCTCCAAGATAGTTGATCCTTTGACCTTGAAATTTTGTAGGCAAGTAGTATGCTTAGAGCTGGTTCCAATGTGCTTTGAATCACTTGATTTGGTTCAGTAGATCCTGAGATATGCCCTGTTGAAGTTGACAGACTTGGGGTAGATAACTCAGAGAAACTAGAGATGATGAATGTGTATACTTCTATTGATTGATGTAGTTATACAGACTCATTAGCATGACAAGCATAGCTAAATGAGGTGTTGTGGTTTAGGCTATGAAGTAGCACTAACACACACAGAGTTACAGTAGTGAAATGCCTTGGGGAGTGAGCTCAAAATGAGACTAGCTTACCCGCGAGTTTTTTACATTGACTTTTATAAGTGATGGAGATACATTTGAATTTCAAAAATTAAACTAAGGCTCCCTAGAATCTCTCCTCTAAAAGTAGGGAGATATTCTCTCCATTTACACCATCCAATTTCCACGACTAATCAAGTAGGTGTGTATTCTTAAATGTCAAGTCACTAAGACTTTTACAATGAAGTGAAAAAAGTAATAAATCATAGGTATGGGTTCCTATGCCATTTCCTTCAAGTGAATCCTTGATGAAATTTGTCCAAGCTAATCTTCCAAAGTTCCAAGCCAAGTTTGAAGGCTTGAAATGCACCAACAGCTCCCCCTCAAGCCAAGCACTTTGGCTTAAGTCTTCATCTTTAGTCTTCAATCACATCCTGCAATCCAATCATGGATTTGAATCTGCATAACTTGTTTCCATCCAATGCTTTAGTGAGTAAATCTGCACATTGCATATTAGTAGACACATAAGTCAATTGAATGTCTTTGCTTAGCAATTTTTCTCTCACATAGTGGTAATGAACCTCTATGTGTTTTGTCCTAGCATGATATAGTGGATTTGCTGCAAGGTGAAGAGAGCTTGTGTTATCTCCAAAGATGATTGGAGGCCTAGTGTATAGGCCTAGCTCTGTATACAAAAGCTTTAACCAGATAGCTTCTTGAGTGGCATTGGCAAGCCCTCTATACTCTCCTTCAGTGGATGACAATGCCACTGTAGGTTGTTTCTTGGCTGACCAAGAAATTGGTTTATCACTTGCAAAACATATGTATCCTGATGTGCTCCTCCTATCATCCTTGCATCCTGCCCAATCTGCATCTGAATATACCTTAATGTCAATATCTGATGTATAAGGAAAGTACAAACCATGGCTTTGAGTTCCTTTGAGGTACTTTAATATTTTCTTTGCAGCCTCTAGGTGAGGTACCCTTGGTTTGTGCATGAATTGGCTTAGCACACTAACTCCATATGCTATGTCACTTCTTGTCAAGGTAGCATAATTCAAACTACCTACCATGCTTTGATATCCTGTAATGTCTTGTATTTCATCACCTTCATGAGCACTAAGCTTTAGGTTGACTTCCATTGGAGTAGTTGAGACTTTAGCATCCTGCAAGCCAAACTTCTTGACCATATCCTGTACATACTTCTTTTGAGTGATATATATACCTGAGTTGGTGTAGACTAACTCAAGACCTAAGAAGTACTTCAATAATCCAAGATCATTAATCTTGAACTCTTTCATCATATGCCCTTTGATGTGTCTAATCCCATTGACATCATTGCCTGTAATGATGATGTCATCAACATAAACACACAAGTAGATTACCTCTGTGCTACTCCTCTTTATGAATAGAGAAGTGTCAGCTTTGCTCATCACAAATCCTTGGTCTTGAAGATAGGTTGTCAACCTGTAATTCCATGCTCTGGGTGCCTGCTTTAATCCATATAGAGCCTTCTTCAATTTACAAACATAGTTTACCTTCTTGGGATCTTCATAGCCAGGTGGTTGTGACATGTAAACTTCTTCAGATATCCATCCATTCAAGAAAGCATTCTTGACATCTAATTGGTACATGTTCCAATTCTTGGATGCAGCTACACTCACCAATATTCTGATATTTGGCATCTTAGCCACAGGAGAAAATGTCTCCTCATAATCAATGCCTTGGGTTTGTGCAAAACCCTTGGCAACCAACCTAGCTTTGTACCTGTTTATTGTTCAATCAGAATTCCTCTTTAGCTTGTAGATCCATCTGGATCCTATCACCTTCATAGAGTTCTTCTTGGGTACCAAGTCCCAAGTATCACTCTCCTTGAGAGCTTCCATTTCTTCATCCATAGCTTCTTTCCATTCTGTCTTTGTGATTGCCTCTTCATATGTACCTGGTTCTTCATTCAACAAATCCTTTGCAAGATATACAGAATGTTTAGTTACAAGTGATGTGTCATACCCATATCTGATAGGCTGCTTACTTTCTCTCTGAGATCTCCTCATTGCTTGAGTTGAGGATTCTGGTATATCCTCTAGCTTCTTCATCTTCATCTTTCCTTTAGACTTCCATGCCTTGAATTCCTCAAGGTTAATTGTATCATCATCATCTGAGCTTGAGTCTTCTTTCTGGATTGGTTCCTCCTTGGTGAGCCTTGGGAAGTCTTCTTCCATATCATAGGGTAGACTAACCTTCCTGCATTCATTCTCATACCAAGAGTCATTCTCATCAAAGATGACATCTCTGCTTACCTTGAAGCCTTTGTTTGTTGGGTTGTAGAATCTGTATCCCTTTTGGTTCAAATCATAACCAATGAAGATACATTTTTTAGCTTTAGGGTCTAGCTTTCCCCTTACCTGAGAGGGAATATGCACATATGCTACACAACCAAAGATTTTGCATTGATCCAGAGAAGGTCTCTTACCATGCCAAGCTTCATAAGGTGTCATGCCATCAAGAGACTTTGATGGCAACCTGTTAATGAGATAGGTGGCAGTGGATACACCTTCTGCCCAAAGATAATTTGGCAATTTCTTTTCATTAAGCATAGACCTAGCTGTTTCTACAATGAGTCTATTCCTTCTTTCAGCTACTCCATTTTGTTCAGGTGAGTACCTTGTGGTTATCTCCCTCTTGATGCCTCTTTCCTGCAAGAAATCTTCAAACTCATTTGAGAAGTATTCTCCTCCACCATCTGACCTTAGCCTTTTCAAGTTCCTTCCTGTTTGGTTTTCAACAAGTGCAAGATACTTCTTGAAACAATTAAACACTTCATCTTTATGTTTCATAAAGTATAAGATAGTCCACCTGCTATAGTCATCAATGAAGGACACATAGTACCTTGATCCTGAAATGGAGGGATCCTTGCTAGGTCCCCAAACATCTGTGTGTACCAAGTCTAGGTAGTCTTCACGCATGAAACCTTTCCTTGAATAGGGCAACCTGTGAGACTTACCAAACTGACATGCTCCACACTTGTAAATCATGTGTTGCTTGGATACATTAGGTATCCCAAGCACACATTGATCCCTGCACATTTGCTTTAGGGTTCTTTCACCTATGTGACCTAACCTCTTGTGCCATATTTCTAACTCTGAAAGTGTTTGATCCTTGTAATTGTATAAAGCAATGTTTTTGGTGTCTTCTAGCTCAAAAGTAAACAATCTACTTGATTTCTCCCCCTTGGCAATTCTTTTGAAACCATGTCTTGGATCCTCCACATATGCTCCATGTTGAGTGAACCTGACCTGCAAACCTTTCTCCACAATCTGACCAACACTCATTAGATTCTTGGTGATGGTTGGTACATAGAGTACCCTGCTCAATAGATTCTGGTTACCATCACATGTCTTTACATTTCCAATTTTTACAACAGAATGTTTAGTATCATCACCTGTCTGTACCTGATGTTTGCCCTTGGGTTCTTCCAAATCAGAGAGTAGTGCCACATTACCAGCTACATGGTTAGAACATCCTGAGTCAATATAAAATAAGTGATCATCATTTGTACCTGCCTTGGAGGTCATATTCATGATCAATAGGGATTCATCTTGCTCCTCTGTGTAATTGTTGTAATCTCTTCTATTTCTGAATCCACCTTGGTAGTTACCATTGTGGTTGTGGTTGTAATTGTTGTTGTACTGATTGTTGTATCCATTGTAGCCTTGATGTTGGTTGAATCTACCTCTACCTTGAGAGTATCCACCTCTTGAATAGCCTCTTCCTCTCTGATTCTTATAATTTCTGTAGCACTCATCTGTGGTATGATTGGACAATCCACAAATGTTGCAAGGTGATGAGTTGTAGGGTCTCCCCCTTCCTGACTTACCTCCTCTGCCCCTACCTCTTGAGGATCTACCTCTCCCTGCATAGTTTGCTTGGGAGGTAGAACCTTCTTCATCAACCTTCTTACTTTTACCTTTATCTTTAACTTTCTTATCAGTATATAGAGCAGAGGGGTTGTTACCTTTTGATTGATCTCCTGCCTTTGTAAACTTTGCTTCATGTGTGAATAGTTGGCCCATGAGTGTTGTGAGATCTGGGGTATGCATGTCCATGTAGAGGTCCATTGCAGTGGTGAAGCTTTCCCACTTATCATCTGCTTTGAGTCCATTTGTTACTTGCCTGACTATTTGCTCCTCTTCAATCTCCTCTCCAATGCTTGCTAATTGGTCTGCCACATCTTTAATCTTGGTCACATACTCTGAGACTGATTGCTTGGGCTGCTTCCTAAGGGTTGTGAATTCAATCCATAGTTGATTCTTCCTGGCCCTTGTGTTGGAAGAGAAATATGTTGACAGGGTTTCCCAAGTCTCTTGGGAAGTCTTACAGTTCCTTATATGAGGTAAAAGGAAATCAGATATAGAGTTAAGAAGGTAAGACCTTGCCAAAGCATCCTTTGCACACCATTGGTTGAGTCTCTCTGGTTCATCCTTGGTGGGTAGTCCTCTACTTTTGAATGAGGGCAATTCCTCATCTCCTGATATGTATCCAAATAAGCTTCTTCCTTGTAGATAGGTCTTCATTCTTAGAGACCAAGCTTGGTAATTGTTCATGTCCAATTTGTCAATGAATGAAGGAAAACCATCTCCCATGTTTACCTTATTTGCTCTGATACCACTGTTGGGAGAGATGGTTGGATGCACTCAAGAGATTGAGTTGACGCTGCTAGACCTGCTTTGCTCCAGCCCTCCTTTGCTTCAGATATGCTTAGTACACTTGATTAGCTTCCAAATGATACCAAGAAAGCATATATGTACTTTGCAAATGATATGTGTAATGATCAAATCAAAACAGACTCCTTGAGGCTTCAAAAATCCAAGAAAACTTGCTAATTTGGTATTGACACCTACTCAGTCTTTCACTCAGTATGACCAGCACACTTACAATTGATCAAATTCCTTCTGGACATATTAAATTAGCTTAACAAGCTACCATTTGCAAGTGGAATGAGATAAAATGATGAACTATACTCAAAGAAAGAAGTTTAGCAAAACTATAAGTACCCCCGACTTTTTAGGAGCTCTGCAGAAAAATACCAGAGGTCACTTCGAGCAAGATTTCTCCGAGATAGCTGATCTTTTGACCTTGAAAATTTGTAGGCATGTAGTATACTTAGAGCTGGTTCCAATGTGCTTTGAATCACTTGATTTGGTTCAGTAGATCCGGAGATATGCCCTATTGAAGTTGACAGACTTGGGGTAGATAACTCAGAGAAACCAGAGATGATGAATGTGTATACTTCTATTGATTGATGTAGTTATACAGACTCATTAGCATGACAAGCATAGCTAAATGAGGTGTTGTGGTTTAGGCTATGAAGTAGCACTAACACACACAGAGTTACAGTAGTGAAATGCCTTGGGGAGTGAGCTCAAAATGAGACTAGCTTACCCGCGAGTTTTTTACATTGACTTTTATAAGTGATGGAGATACATTTGAATTTCAAAAATTAAACTAAGGCTCCCTAGAATCTCTCCTCTAAAAGTAGGGAGATATTCTCTCCATTTACACCATCCAATTTCCACGACTAATCAAGTAGGTGTGTATTCTTAAATGTCAAGTCACTAAGACTTTTAAGTGAAAAAAGTAATAAATCATAGGTATGGGTTCCTATGCCATTTCCTTCAAGTGAATCCTTGATGAAATTTGTCCAAGCTAATCTTCCAAAGTTCCAAGCCAAGTGTGAAGGCTTGAAATGCACCAAGAGCTCCCCCTCAAGCCAAGCACTGTGGCTTAAGTCTTCATCTTTAGTCTTCAATCACATCCTGCAATCCAATCATGGATTTGAATCCGCATAGCTTGTTTCCATCCAATGCTTTAGTGAGTAAATCTGCACATTGCATATTAGTAGACACATAAGTCAATTGAATGTCTTTGCTTAGCAATTTTTCTCTCACATAGTGGTAATGAACCTCTATGTGTTTTGTCCTAGCATGATATATTGGATTTGCTGCAAGGTGAAGAGAGCTTGTGTTATCTCCAAAGATGATTGGAGGCCTAGTGTATAGGCCTAGCTCTGTATACAAAAGCTTTAACCAGATAGCTTCTTGAGTGGCATTGGCAAGCCCTCTATACTCTGCTTCAGTGGATGACAATGCCACTGTAGGTTGTTTCTTGGCTGACCAAGAAATTGGTTTATCACTTGCAAAACATATGTATCCTGATGTGCTCCTCCTATCATCCTTGCATCCTGCCCAATCTGCATCTGAATATACCTTAATGTCAATATCTGATGTATAAGGAAAGTACAAACCATGGCTTTGAGTTCCTTTGAGGTACTTTAATATTTTCTTTGCAGCCTCTAGGTGAGGTACACTTGGTTTGTGCATGAATTGGCTTAGCCCACTAACTCCATATGCTATGTCAATTCTTATCAAGGTAGCATAATTCAAACTACCTACCATGCTTTGATATCCTGTAATGTCTTGTATTTCATCACCTTCATGAGCACTAAGCTTTAGGTTGACTTCCATTGGAGTAGTTGAGACTTTAGCATCCTGCAAGCCAAACTTCTTGACCATATCCTGTACATACTTCTTTTGAGTGATCTATATACCTGAGTTGGTGTAGACTAACTCAAGACCTAAGAAGTACTTCAATAATCCAAGATCATTAATCTTGAACTCTTTCATCATCTGCCCTTTGATGTGTCTAATCCCATTGACATCATTGCCTGTAATGATGATGTCATCAACATAAACACACAAGTAGATTACCTCTGTGCTACTCCTCTTTATGAATAGAGAAGTGTCAGCTTTGCTCATCACAAATCCTTGGTCTTGAAGATAGGTTGTCAACCTATAATTCCATGCTCTGGGTGCCTGCTTTAATCCATATAGAGCCTTCTTCAATTTACAAACATAGTTTACCTTCTTGGGATCTTCATAGCCAGGTGGTTGTGACATGTAAACTTCTTCAGATATCCATCCATTCAAGAAAGCATTCTTGACATCTAATTGGTACATGTTCCAATTCTTGGATGCAGCTACACTCACCAATATTCTGATAGTTGGCATCTTAGCCACAGGAGAAAATGTCTCTTCATAATCAATGCCTTGGGTTTGTGCAAAACCCTTGGCAACCAACCTAGCTTTGTACCTGTTTATTGTTCCATCAGAATTCCTCTTTAGCTTGTAGATCCATCTGGATCCTATCACCTTCATAGATTTCTTCTTGGGTACCAAGTCCCAAGTATCACTCTCCTTGAGAGCTTCCATTTCTTCATCCATAGCTTCTTTCCATTCTGTCTTTGTGATTGCCTCTTCATATGTACCTGGTTCTTCATTCAACAAATCCTTTGCAAGATATACAGAATGTTTAGTTACAAGTGATGTGTCATACCCATATCTGATAGGCTTCTTACTTTCTCTCTGAGATCTCCTCATTGCTTGAGTTGAGGATTCTGGTATATCCTCTAGCTTCTTCATCTTCATTTTTCCTTTAGACTTCCATGCCTTGAATTCCTCAAGGTTAATTGTATCATCATCATCTGAGCTTGAGTCTTCTTTCTGGATTGGTTCCTCCTTGGTGAGCCTTGGGAAGTCTTCTTCCATATCATAGGGTAGACTAACCTTCCTGCATTCATTCTCATACCAAGAGTCATTCTCATCAAAGATGACATCTCTGCTTACCTTGAAGCCTTTGTTTGTTGGGTTGTAGAATCTGTATCCCTTTTGGTTCAAATCATAACCAATGAAGATACATTTTTCAGCTTTAGGGTCTAGCTTTCCCCTTACCTGAGAGGGAATATGCACATATGCTACACAACCAAAGATTTTGCAATGATCCAGAGAAGGTCTCTTACCATGCCAAGCTTCATAAGGTGTCATGCCATCAAGAGACTTTGATGGCAACCTGTTAATGAGATAGGTGGCAGTGGATACACCTTCTGCCCAAAGATAATTTGGCAATTTCTTTTCATTAAGCATAGACCTAGCTATTTCTACAATGAGTCTATTCCTTCTTTCAGCTACTCCATTTTGTTCAGGTGAGTACCTTGTCGTTATCTCCCTCTTGATGCCTCTTTCCTGCAAGAAATCTTCAAACTCATTTGAGAAGTATTCTCCTCCACCATCTGACCTTAGCCTTTTCAAGTTCCTTCCTGTTTGGTTTTCAACAAGTGCAAGATACTTCTTGAAACAATCAAACACTTCATCTTTATGTTTCATAAAGTATAAGATAGTCCACCTGCTATAGTCATCAATGAAGGACACATAGTACCTTGATCTTGAAATGGAGGGATCCTTGCTAGGTCCCCAAACATCTGTGTACCAAGTCTAGGTAGTCTTCACGCATGAAACCTTTCCTTGAATAGGGCAACCTGTGAGACTTACCAAACTGACATGCTCCACACTTGTAAATCATGTGTTGCTTGGATACATTAGGTATCCCAAGCACACATTGATCCCTGCACATTTGCTTTAGGGTTCTTTCACCTATGTGACCTAACCTCTTGTGCCATATTTCTAACTCTGAAAGTGTTTGATCCTTGTAATTGTATAAAGCAATGTTTTTGGTGCCTTCTAGCTCAAAAGTAAACAATCTACCTGATTTCTCCCCCTTGGCAATTCTTTTGAAACCATGTCTTGGATCCTCCACATATGCTCCATGTTGAGTGAACCTGACCTGCAAACCTTTCTCCACAATCTGACCAACACTCATTAGATTCTTGGTGATGGTTGGTACATAGAGTACCCTGCTCAATAGATTCTGGTTACCATCACATGTCTTTACATTTCCAATTTTTACAACAGAATGTTTAGTATCATCACCTGTCTGTACCTGATGTTTGCCCTTGGGTTCTTCGAAATCAAAGAGTAGTGCCACATTACCAGCTACATGGTTAGAACATCCTGGGTCAATATAAAATAAATGATCATCATTTGTACCTGCCTTGGAGGTCATATTCATGATCAATAGGGATTCATCTTGCTCCTCTGTGTAATTGTTGTAATCTCTTCTATTTCTGAATCCACCTTGGTAGTTACCATTGTGGTTGTGGTTGTAATTGTTGTTGTACTGATTGTTGTATCCATTGTAGCCTTGATGTTGGTTGAATCTACCTCTACCTTGAGAGTATCCACCTCTTGAATAGCCTCTTCCTCTCTGATTCTTATAATTTCTGTAGCACTCATCTGTGGTATGATTGGACAATCCACAAATGTTGCAAGGTGATGAGTTGTAGGGTCTCCCCCTTCCTGACTTACCTCCTCTGCCCCTACCTCTTGAGGATCTACCTCTCCCTGCATAGTTTGCTTGGGAGGTAGAACCTTCTTCATCAACCTTCTTACTTTTACTTTTATCTTTAACTTTCTTATCAGTATATAGAGCAGAGGGGTTGTTACCTTTTGATTGATCTCCTGCCTTTGTAAACTTTGCTTCATGTGTGAATAGTTGGCCCATGAGTGTTGTGAGATCTGGGGTATGCATGTCCATGTAGAGGTCCATTGCAGTGGTGAAGCTTTCCCACTTATCATCTGCTTTGAGTCCATTTGTTACTTGCCTGACTATTTGCTCCTCTTCAATCTCCTCTCCAATGCTTGCTAATTGGTCTGCCACATCTTTAATCTTGGTCACATACTCTGAGACTGATTGCTTGGGCTGCTTCCTAAGGGTTGTGAATTCAATCCATAGTTGATTCTTCCTGGCCCTTGTGTTGGAAGAGAAATATGTTGACAGGGTTTCCCAAGTCTCTTGGGAAGTCTTACAGTTCCTTATATGAGGTAAAAGGAGATCAGATATAGAGTTAAGAAGGTAAGACCTTGCCAAAGCATCCTTTGCACACCATTGGTTGAGTCTCTCTGGTTCATCCTTGGTGGGTAGTCCTCTAGTTTTGAATGAGGGCAATTCCTCATCTCCTGATATGTATCCAAATAAGCTTCTTCCTTGTAGATAGGTCTTCATTCTTAGAGCCCAAGCTTGGTAATTGTTCCTGTCCAATTTGTCAATGAATGAAGGAAAACCATCTCCCATGTTTACCTTATTTGCTCTGATACCACTGTTGGGAGAGATGGTTGGATGCACTCAAGAGATTGAGTTGAAGCTGCTAGACCTGCTTTGCTCCAGCCCTCCTTTGTTTCAGATATGCTTAGTACACTTGATTAGATTCCAAATGATACCAAGAAAGCATATATGTACTTTGCAAATGATATGTGTAATGATCAAATCAAAACAGACTCCTTGAGACTTCAAAAATCCAAGAAAACTTGCTAATTTGGTATTGACACCTGCTCAGTCTTTCACTCAGTATGACCAGCACACTTACAATTGATCAAATTCCTTCTGGACATATTAAACTAGATTAACAAGCTACCATTTGCAAGTGGAATGAGATAAAATGATGAACTATACTCAGAGAAAGAAGTTTAGCAAAACTATAAGTACCCCCGACTTTTTAGGAGCTCTACAGAAAAATACCAGAGGTCACTTCGAGTGAGATTTCTCTGAGATAGCTGATCCTTTGACCTTGAAACTTTGTAGGCATGTAGTATGCTTAGAGCTGGTTCCAATGTGCTTTGAATCACTTGATTTGGTTCAGTAGATCCTGAGATATGCCCTGTTGAAGTTGACAGACTTGGGGTAGATAACTCAGAGAAACCAGAGATGATGAATGTGTATACTTCTATTGATTGATGTAGTTATACAGACTCATTAGCATGACAAGCATAGCTAAATGAGGTGTTGTGGTTTAGGCTATGAAGTAGCACTAACACACACAGAGTTACAGTAGTGAAATGCCTTGGGGAGTGAGCTCAAAATGAGACTAGCTTACCCGCGAGTTTTTTACCTTGACTTTTATAAGTGATGGAGATACTGAATTTCAAAAATTAAACTAAGGCTCCCTAGAATCTCTCCTCTAAAAGTAGGGAGACATTCTCTCCATTTACACCATCCAATTTCCACGACTAATCAAGTAGGTGTGTATTCTTAAATGTCAAGTCACTAAGACTTTTACAATGAAGTGAAAAAAGTAATAAATCATAGGTATGGGTTCGTATGCCATTTCCTTCAAGTGAATCCTTGATGAAATTTGTCCAAGCTAATCTTCAAAAGTTCCAAGCCAAGTGTGAAGGCTTGAAATGCACCAACAGACGTCCTACTAGAGAGATGTCTCTCCTCCCAACCTTATGCCTCTATATATAGCTCCTCGAATCAACGAGGATCATGATATATATAAAGATATATACACATCATGTAGATAGGATTCATAAATATAAAATGGAGTACATATATTATGCATCACACATACATGCCTAAATGCACACATAAATATATATATACATACTAACATATTT
Source organism: Ceratopteris richardii (assembly GCA_020310875.1). Lineage (NCBI taxonomy): Eukaryota > Viridiplantae > Streptophyta > Polypodiopsida > Polypodiales > Pteridaceae > Ceratopteris > Ceratopteris richardii. The sequence continues at coordinate 84,919,384 of CM035421.1, read as the reverse complement.
ACATGTACACATTTACACATAGACATATATACATATATACATATATACATGTACATATTTACACATAGACACATATACATATATACATGTACACAATTATAAACAGTTGCATATATTACATGAAAACATGAATATTTTACATAAATGCGTATGCATATATACACATATGCATATTTAACACATGTATGCATATATCACACACATGTAAACACATACATATACATGAAATACATATATATGCATACTAACATGTGTATACATATAATACACATGAAGACACACACATATGCATACATACATGATAAAAATTTGCTCTTCGAAGATAAAGCTATATATAAAATAATTAGGCATACCCCCGAGCTTCATGTTCTAACTTAGAAGAACATGATTTCATCTCTCTAGTAGGTAGAATTTACTATCTAATCTGCTCATATGTTTTCATTATTTCCATCATTTTGGTAAGACATCAATATAGTCTCATCTTCATTATCCTTATTGATTTCATTTATTTGATCTATTGTTAAATCTATGTTCTCATGAATCACATCATCTATTGATGGATTAATATCTATTTCTGGTAATTCCTCTTCCTCATCAGTAGAATCAGCATGTAGAGAATTATCCTCTTCATCAAAAAGATTAGTATCATTATCATGTATAATGATTCTAATTTCTATTTCAGATGTTGATGTATTTGTATCTGATGCTGAATCATCAAGAGTACTTTCTTTGATCTCTCTAACAATAAACTGTTCAAACAATGACCTACCTCTAGGTTGCACATGAATGACTTGCCACCAAGGATGAGCATCTAGGTTTTTATAAAAAAATGCTTGTTCAATATGCCTAGGAAGAATATATGGTTCTTAAGTAGATCACATTACCTTGGAAGAATCAATTGTCCAAAACCCAGATAATTCCTTTCTTAATGTAGAATTACTACCTTTATACTCCGCTCGAAACCAGTCAACCTTCAATATGACCTATCAAAATATATAACAACAAAAACCCATTATTAGGTGCTTTAGAAAATAACTAACTCTATAAAAAAATATAAACTTTTTTCTACCTGTTTGAATGTACGAAATGAAATTTCGTAGATACCAACAATAGTTCCTACGTAACCAAGTTTGCTATCTATAAGGTTCATGTCTTTTGAGCTAGCACGTGATAGTTACTTGAAAGAAGCAACAATACTAGAATCCTCTGTTTTACGTAAAGGATCAATGGCTTTGATTCAAATATGCTGTCCAAAAGCCCACATATTAGTGAACATTCGAGCCTGCAAAAGAAATTCAATTAGTAAATAGAAACTAACATACATTTATGAAAAAAATAAAATATTATTTTAATAAAATTACCATTTGTTCACAACCTATCATTAACTCTCTTTGCTCATCTGAAATTTCTTCATTATTTGCGTTGGCGTGTTGCAAATGACTATATAGCCAATCTGTGAAAGAAGATATATCTATAATCTCATTATTATCGAGATTACGTCTAAATCTTTTGTTTTTTCGCCTTTTACTTCGGAGATTTTGAAGTTCCTCGTATTCGCGAAGGAATGCTTGCATGCATTTGCTATTATATGCTACAAAAGTAGAAACATCATTTTTTTCTTGAAATGTAAATAAGAATGGAACCCCCTTACCTGATAATACCTCATCTGCTATTTTTGAAGAAGACTCGTTTGTCCATGCACGTGGAGCTTCTTCATAAACTCTTTCAAGGTACTCACTAACATAATACATGCACTCTTCAAGCATCCAACCCTTTGCCATGGATCCTTCTGGTTTCGCTCTTTGTCGCACATAACCTTTTAATACTCCCATAAATCGCTCGACCCAAAACATCCAAGGCGATATATCACATCTCGTACTCCTTTCGTTGTACATCCATCGATAACCAAAGGTAAAATATGTTTCAAAAAGTTATGCTAGTCATGGGTCTTTAACCCAGATAAGCTCTTATCATCCATAGTAAACATGTTTTGAAAAGATGCTCCATATCCTGTAGGAGTCTTAATCAATTGAATTCTATTGTTGATAGTCTGTATCTCTTTTGTTGTAAGTACCCAAGGAGCAGGTGCATAAGTCGTTTCTTGTCGATGTCTATCAAAAACTGGCCATAACTTTGGTTTGGATTTTTTATCTTTCAAATCATTCCTTGATGTTGTGGTATCTTTTAGTCCAAGAAGATGCTGCCATAGTGAATAACCAATATTTTTGAATATATGCATAGGATCAAGAAGATGACATACTTTTAACTCTTTCCAATACTCCAAAGAATACCATATTGATATGTTCTCTGCGAGTGCCAATTTTCCTTTACCTCTATTCACAGAGGTCCATTTGTCCATTTTTTATACCAATCCATAGGCGTCATAGGTTTTGGACACTGACCTGTTTCAAGCTTTCCATTAAACTGTATCGCTTCTCTTTTAGATCTTAATGGATGATCATCAGGCAAGAATCGTCGATGTCGAAGATAAATATTTTTGTTGAGATTCTTACTATAGATTGATCTCAACCAATCACCACAATATGGACAAGCTTTATAACCCTTAGTAGATATTCCTGCATCATGGAAAATGATAAAATTATAATTAGATTAAATCATATTTATTTACATGCATATTGAGTAAAAAAATTACATCAATACCTGAACAAACACCATATCCTAGAAAATCGTGAATAGTCCAAGCCATAATACCACGAATCGTAATATGTCTTTCATTGATGCTTTTCGATACATCAATGACATTAATACCTCTCCATAACTCTTGGAGATCGTCAATGAGAGGAGCAAGATATATATTCATATCTTGAACTTGTCTTTTGCCTGGGATTAAAAGTGAAAGCATTAAATGTTCCTTTTTAATGCTAAGATATGGGGGAAGATTATAGTTTATTACTACCACTAGCCATGTTGACCATTTATTGGATTTCATGGAGAATGGATTAACCCCATCTAATGCAACTCCTAACTTTAGATTCTGTGGATTTTGTGCAAATTCAGTCCATGTAGAATCAATATGCTGAAAAGCAACACTATCATGAGGAATTCTAATTATTCCATCATTACTTTTGTGATCATGTCCCCAAGTCAAAGGCTTTGATAATTCGGGGCTTTGAAAGATATGTCTAATCCATGGAGCCAATGGAAAATGTCTCAATACCTTTTTTGGGATTTTACCTTCTTCGCCCTTATATCAAGGAGATTGACATTTGGGACATGTCAAAGAGTCTGCATATTCACCTCTATATAAAATACAATCGTTAGGACATGCATGTATACATTGATAATCTATACCAAGATTGTTGATTATCTTCTTCATCTCATCATGTGAGGTAGGAAGAATATTCTGACTTGGTAAAAGCTTTTTAGATAGTAACCTATAATTTATCAAAAAAAGATATATTAAAAAAAGTAAATAAATAAATATACATATATATATATATATATATATATATATATATATATATATATATATATATATATATATATATATATATATATATATATATATATATATATATATATGCATATAATTTTATATATGTGTATGCTTATGTGCATCTTTCAAAATATTCGCGTAAAATTTGATTATTTTGGATGGCAGGATACGATTGTTTGTTTTGGAGGATATGAAGTATGTACCTTCATTGAATGATTTGTCGATTCTATCATATGTTCAGTTTGAAAGTGTGAGAAGTGGGTTTATAATTGCTATTCAAAGAATTTGGCACTGTTTATAGGCCATATGATGGTGACCTGGATGAATCGCATGCACAGAGGTTACTCAAGATAGAGCAACCTGATTATAAGGGACTAGTACCAGCAGGATTCCTCGGGTATGCAGTAAACCTCTTTCATGTCAATGATGAGCATATGAACTTAAGGATAAAAAGTGAAAATCATGGTGGCTTGAGAGGATCACTTTTATACAGCTTGTTCAAAGAACTCCAGGTTTATGACACTGAAGTTTTTTGAACAAGCTGTATAAAAGTGATCCTCTAAAGCCACCATGATTTCCACTTTGTATCCTAAAGTTCAGATGCTCATCATTGACATGCAAGAGGTTTACTGCATACCCTAGGAATCCTGCTGGCACTAGTCCATTATAATCAGATTGCTCTATCTTGAGTAACCTCTGTGCATGCGATTCATCCAGGTCACGTACCATTGTATGGCCTATAAACAGTGCCAAAATCTTTGAATAGAAATTATAAATCCATTTCTCAGACTTTCAAAGTGAGCATATGATAGAATCGACAAATCATTCAATGAAGGTACATACTTCATATCCTCCAAAACAAACAATCGTATCTTGCCATCCAAACAATCAAATTTTACGCGAATATTTTGAAAGATGCATTAATAGTTTTAAAAGATGCGTGGATAAAAGTTTCCATTGAGTTTAAGTTCTTGTTCTTACCTTATCTAAAGTAAGAATAAAAACCTGCATGTATTTATATAAATATATATTTATGCATATATGTATAAATCGATAGAAAAATAAAAATTATACCTTAATAGTGTCGAAAAAGATACATTACTCCATCCAAAATGATTTTGAAGGTTGAGAATAAGTAAGCTCGCACTTAGTCGTGTCAAACGACTTCCTTCATATACATGCTTTAGACATTCCTCTCGAAGATATTTCTCATTTTTAGAAATATCAATGCTCTCACTATCATTTTGATACCAATCCTCAATAAAATCTGCCATGCCATCATCTTCATCATTGTCACACAAATCTTGTACTTTATCATCTTTTGAATATAGATCTTTCAACTTTGCATATTGCACAGGATTAGTTTTGTGTAGCCTCCTCATGGAAGCTTTTGATAAATGAGGTCTTACTGGTAATTGTGAATGCTGTGGAGGAATATCATCAACATCATACGTTGGAATCTACACATATAAATAAAATTCATTAGTATTCCATAAATGAATAAAAAGTAAACTTTAAATAAAAAATTAAGTATATAACTTATTAAATATGCATAAAGAAATTTTTATTCTCTCTAGCTAAAAGGTGCTCTTGGAGGTCTACGCCATCCATAATTCACTAATAGTTCATCACCAGCATGTAATGTAGTAATAGCATTGACAACTATGTATCTTGATACATCTCTACTCATGTATGATGATTCATGACTATTTTCACGCTCCTCAAATGTGTAAGGTCTTCCATCAATATATAATCTTTCATTTTCTGCATGTAAAATCCTTCTACTAGTAAGGGATGTTGCATTCAAGCATATTCCATAAGTAGTCATGCTTTGAACATAACGTGAAAGTCGATGCCAATCTCCCCATCCATATATAGGACCACGAAATGACATAAGAGTGAATTCAGAGTTCGGAGGCACATACAAATCCTCTACAATAAATAGACCATGACCAGCATTAGTAATAGTGGATGGAGCAATCATGTAGCAATTACCCCAAAAGTTGAAAACCTCTCCATCTAAAGGAAGTGGTCCTCTATTCCATCCTCCATATCTTCTTCTATCATATGTTTGTACTAAAGAACGATCACGAGCTAGCAATGGATAATCTCCAGCCGTTTCATTCTCTAAACCAGGAGGTAGAGGATTTCTAGAAATCTCTGCTTGTAATTGATGAACAACAAGTCCATGACGTGTACGAGGTATCTTAACATTATGAGAAAAATTATCATCATCATCATCATCGAGCAAGTATTCCTGTATATAAACAATAATTTGATTTTATATATGGTTTTTAAATAAAATAATGACATTAATATATATAAAAAATACATATCCAAGCATTATCACGTTGACTAGGTGATGGTGCACGCTCAAAAGTACCATAATCTGCCTCATGTTCAATACATTCCAATCGTGGTCTTCGATACGTGCCATAACAAGAGTTACACCAACATATAATATGCTCTTCATAGTAAAATTCATCATAATTCCTATCGGAGGACACATGTGAAGTCGTTGCATGGGTAGGAGGTGGTGGAGTACCCTCTGATTGATCAGAATCTGCACATAATAAGAAACAAAAAAATATATAAGTTATGTATCCATCAAATATATTTAAAATTAAATGTTTGATATACTTACAATATATAGTCGTTGCACGATGAGGAGACGGTGGTGGAGTTCCATCTGATTGATCAGAATCTACAAATAATGGTATTTGATATAAATAATCTGATTATCTACATACACAAAAAATTCACATATATATATTTACACATACACACATATTCACATATACACATTTATACATACACATATATTCACATATACACTACACATTATTGTGGGATAAATGCATGTATTTTGTATGAATGAGTGTATATGCATGCATGTGTGTGTACGTATATATGTGGATATCTATATGTGTGTTTATGTTATATGTATGTATATGTGTATATGTATACATATATATATGCGTATATGTTTGCATGTATATGTGTATGTGTACGTGTGTGTATATATGTATATGTATTCTGATTTTTTTTCCGTTTGAGATTAAATTAACAGGAGATATTGTATGGTCAAAAAAAATAAGAGGCGAGCTAACATACCACCTGAGTCGTGGCAGTTTTTTCGTAGACAACTATGTCTTCAGGAGTCATTTCCTCAGCAGAAGGTACACAAATTAATAATTTATATTTATAATTTTTATATATTTTAGTAATTCTTTACATTTAATTTATGTATTTTTTTTCTTGAATAAACATGCTACTGCAAAGAAGAGAGTGGAGTCGGGCCACACATCGCACCTAGGCCAAATGGGCCATAATGGTTTTGTAGCTACATTTGTAAGTATATGTGTTATTGTAAGTATATTTTTTATTTTAGTTAAAATGCAAGTAACTAATGTTTTTTATTTGTTTCATTGCAGCAGAAGGATTATGGCCGATATCCTACGAAAGATAAGATCAAGTATGCTACACATTTTGGATATCGGTGTTTGAGCGAGTATATGCAAGATCATCCTGATGCCTTTGTGAGTATTTTTAAAATTTATATAATTATTTTATTTTTATGAATGATTTAATTGTTTTATTTATTTATGTTTATTATATGTAATACAAGAGTATTATGGAGAGACAAATATGGATGAGGTGGAGAGACAGACACAGGAGGGACGATCTCGATCGTCACAGGGTGATCATGACGATGAGGATGAGGAAGATCAGGATGATCATGATATTGCTGATGATGATGATGGTCATGATGATGATGATTAGGATTTTAGTTGATTATGACATTGTATTTACATTGATATATATATATATATATATATATATATATATATTATCTATATATGTTTCATTTCAGTTATGTTTTGAATTGTGTGTATGGTATTAAGTTGAAGAGTTTTGTTCTATTGATTGTTATTATTGTTTATATTAAGCATGTGTTTTAATACTTTAATTATATAATTCATTCATATGTGTGTACTTAAGTGTATATGTATGTATGTGCATGTGTATGTGTGTGTATATGTATGTATGTGCATGTGCATGTGTAAGTGTATATGTGTGTATGAGTATGTGCATGTGCATGTGTATGTGTGTGTATATGTATGTGCATGTATATGTGTAACTCTATGTGTATATGTGTGTATGTGCATGTGCGTGTGCATGTGTATATGTGTTTTAATACTTTAATTATATAATTCATTCATATGTGTGTACCTAAGTGTATATGTATGTGTGTGTATATGTATGTATGTGCATGTGTATGTGTGTGTATATATATGTATGTGCATGTGCATGTATAAGTGTATATGTGTGTATGAGTATGTGCATGTGCATGTGTATGTGTGTGTATATGTATATGCATGTATATGTACAACTCTATGTGTATATGTGTGTATGTGCATGTATATGTGTATATGTAGGTATGTGCATGTGTGTGTGCATGTGTATATGTGGATACATGTGTATGTGGATGCATTTCCGTTTGCATCCATGTGCATGCATTTGAATGTGCATGCATGTGGATGTGCATATACATGTATTTGCGTATATGTTAATATATATATATATATATATATATGCAATAATGCATGCATGTAAATCTTTTTATGTGGTTGTAGAAATGTTTGTGCATATGCATGTGTATATGTGTGTATGTCTAAGTGTATGTGCACATGTATCTGTGTGTATATATGTGTGTGTATGTGCATATGTATATGTGTATATGTGTGAAAGTGCATCTTCATCATGTATAAGTGTATAAGTGCATATCAATAAGTGTGAGTATGCTATCTAATGAAAATAACACAATTCAAATGATATACAAAGAATAGAAATTGTACTTACAATAGTTATCCATAGTTTTTTCTTGGTTAGCTTTTTGAATAACCTGCAATAAAGAGAGAGAGAGAGAGAGAGAAATAGAGAGAGAGAGAGAGAGAATTCAAAGAGAGAAAGATGTAGAAAGAGAGAAACAGAGACAGAGGGAGACAATAAAAGAGAGCTTAGGCAAAACAACAATTCTGCATATACTTGCTTCAGCTCCTAAGCGCAGCGCAATTGTGAACGTTGGAGAGCTCTTTGATCGGATGCGTGAAAATGCAGATCGAAGAGCCTCCAATGCGTCAACAGACCATCGTGTAAACGATGCTATTCGTCATCGCATAAGCGACACTTTTTAGCGTCGCTTATGCGACGTAAAAGAGCGTCGCTTATGCGATGTAAAAGAGCATCGCTTATGCGATGTTAAACAGCATCGCTTATGCGACACTTTTAAATGCGTCGTGTTAGCGACGTTGTATGGGAGCGTCATGCCACAAGTCACAAAAAACGTCATTCACTTCGTCGTTTAATCGACGGTCCGCGCGCGACGTTAATTACGACGAATGTTGCAATTTTATAGCGACAAAATTTTGTCGCCTTAACCGTTGCTATATGCCCGTATTCCTTATAGTGTGCCCAAAACCCAGATAATTCCTTTCTTAATGTGGAATTACTACCTTTATACTCGGCTCGAAACCAGTCAACCTTCAAAATGACCTATCAAAATATATAAAAACAACAACCCATTATTAGGTTCTTTAAAATATAACTAACTCTATCATAAAAAATATAAACTTTTTTCTACCTGTTTGAATGTACGAAATGAAATTTCGTAGATACCAACAATAGTTCCTATGTAACCAAGTTTGCCATCTATAAGGTTCGTGTCTTTTGAGCTAGCACGTGATAGTTGCTTGAAAGAAGCAACAATACTAGAATCCTCTGTTTTACGTAAAGAATCAATGGCTTTGATTCTAATATGTTGTCCAAAAGCCCACATATTAGTGAACATTTGAGCCTGCAAAAGAAATTCAATTAGTAAATAGAAACTAATATACATATATGAAAAAAATAAAATATTATTAAAATAAAATTACCTTTCATTCACAACCTATCATTAACTCTCTCTGCTCATCTGAGATTTCATCATTATTTGTGTTGGCGCGTTGCAAACGACTATATAGCCAATCCATGAAAGAAGATATATATGTAATCTCATTATTGTCAAGATTACGTCTATATCTTTTGTTTTTTTGCCTTTTACTTTGGAGATTTTGAAGTTCGTATTCGTACTCGCTAAAGAATGCTTGCATGCATTCGCTATTATATGCTACAAAAGTAGAAACATCATTTTTTTCTTCAAATGTAAATAAGAATGGAACTCCCTTACCTGATAATACCTCATCTGTTATTTTTGAAGAAGACTCATTGGTCCATGCATGTGGAGCTTCTTGATGAACTATTTGAAGGTACTCACTAACGTAATACATGAACTCTTTAAGCATCCAACCCTTTGCCATGGATCCTTTTGGTTTCGCTCTTTGTCGCACATAACCTTTTAATATTCCCATAAATTGCTTAACCCAAAACATCCATTGAGTATTGACAACACCTGCAATCCCTATTTCATCTACAAGATGGACTAATAAATGAACCTGAATATTAAAAAATGAAGTACGAAGTTCTTTCTCCATCAAACATAGTAGCTCTTTGCATTCACGTTTTTTTTCGTGGGATCGTGTTTTTGTCAATCTCTTTGGATGTAATCCACCTATACATATCATAAAAACTAGTATAAAGAAGTTAATTCAAAAATAAAAGTATCTAATATTCATACATATTAAATATAAAAGTATCATAATTACCTTACAAGTGATCTAAGACGATAGATCACATCTCGTACTCCTTTCGTGGTACATCCATCGATAACCAAAGGTAAAATATGTTTCAAAAAGTTATGCCATTCATGGGTCTTTAACCCAGATAAGCTCTTATCATCCATGGTAAACATGTTTTGAAAAGATGATCCATATCTTGTAGGAGTCTTAATCAATTGAATTCTATTGTTGATAGTCTGTATCTCTTTTGTTGTAAGCACCCAAGGAGTAGGTGCATAAGTCGTTTCTTGTCGATGTCTATCAAAAACTGGCCATAACTTTGGTTTTGATTTTTGATCTTTCAAATCATTCCTTGATGCTATGGTATTTTTTAGTCCAAGAAGATGCTGCCATAGTGAATAACCAATATTTTTTAATATATGCATAGGATCAAGAAGATGACATACTTTTAACTCTTTTCAATAATCCAAAGAATACCATATTGATATGTTCTCTACGAGTGCCAATTTTTCTTTACCTCTCTTCACATACTGATTATCTGAATCATCACTGAAGATTCCTGATTCTGGATCTATCAGAGGTCGATCTGTCCATTTTTTATACAAATCCATAGGCGTCATAGGTCTTGGACACTGACCTCTTTCAAGCTTTCCATTAAAATGTATCGCTTCTCTTTTAGATCTTAATGGATGATCATCAGGCAAGAATCGTCGATGTCGAAGATAAATATTTTTGTTGAGATTCTTACTATAGATTAATCTCAACCAATCACCACAATATGGGCAAGATTTATAACCCTTAGCATATATTCCTGCATCATGAAAATGATAAAAATATAATTAGATTAAATCATATTTATTTACATGCATATTGAATTAAAAAATTACATCAATACCTGAACAAACACCATATCCTGGAAAATCGTGAATAGTCCAAGCCACAATACCACGAACCGTAATATGTCTTTCATTGATGCTTTTCGATACATCAATTACATTAATACCTCTACATAAGCAGACAAAAAGTGTCCATTCAATTCTAGTTCTTGTTGTTACCTTATCTAAAGTAAGAATAAAAACCTGCATTGAATGGACACTTTTTGTTCGCCCATCCTTTAAAATTATTTTTCCGTCCTTCAAAATCTTCAAGATAAATTTGCTCCTCCCATTTTACATGTGACTTAATACCTTCCTTGGTAACTGCTATTTAATATTTGTATAATTAGCAGCACAGGTATTATGTCGACTAAAATAGGAGAAAAATATGTGTCAAGAAGATTCTAAAGGTTGGGTGGACAATTCTAAAGGCAAGATGGACAAAACCTCTTCAATCGATACAGGTATGTATAATTTGACCTTACTCTCATAACATGTGTATGTGTGTATATGTGTGTGTATGTTTATATCTGTGTGTATGTTTACATATACATGTATTTATATATATATATATATATATATTTATGCATATATATATGCATATATATATATATATATATATATATATATATATATATATATATATATATATATATATATATATATATATATATATATATATATATATATATATAGAGAGAGAGAGAGAGAGAGAGAGAGAGAAAATTGAAAATTATACCTTAATAGTGTCGAAACAGATACATTACTCCATCCAAAAGGATTTTGAAGATTGAGAATAAGTAAGCTCGCACCTAGTCATGTCCAACGACTTCCTTCATATACATGCTTTAGACATTCCTCTCGAAGATATTTCTCATTTTTAGAAATATCAATGCTCTCAATGTCATTCTGATACCAATCCTCAATAAAATTTGCCATGCCATCATCTTCATCACTGTCACACAAATCTTGTACTTTATCGTCTTTTGAATATAGATCTTTCAACCTTGCATATTCCACAGGATTACTTTTGTGTAGCCTCCTCATAGAAGCTTTTGATAAATGAGGTCTTACATGCAATTGTGAATGGTGTGGAGGAATATCATCAACATCATACATTGGAATCTACACATATAAATAAAATTCATTAGTATTCCATAAATGAATAAAAAGTAAACTTTAAATACAAAATTAAGTATATAAGGTATTAAATATGGATAGAAAATTTTTATTCTCTCTAGCTAAAAGGTGCTCTTGGAGATCTACGCCATCCATAATTCACTAATAGTTCATCATCGGCATGTAATGTAGTAATAGCATTGACAACTATGTATCTTGATATATCTGTACTCATGTATGGTGATTCATGACTATTTTCATGCTCCTCAAATGTGCAATTAGTCCTTGAACTATTATGTAACCCTCGACTAACTATTTATTACACCTGCTATATTTCCATGTGTATAAGGTCTTCCATCAATATATAATCTTTCATTTTCTGCATGTAAAATCCTTCTATTAGTAAGGGATGTTGCGTTCACGCATATTCCATAAGTACTCATGCTTTGAACATAATGTGAAAGTTGATGCGAATCTCCCCATCCATATATAGGACCACAAAATGACATAAGAGTGACTTGAAAGTTCGGAGGCACATACAAATCCTCTACAATAAAGAGACCATGACCAGCATTAGTAATAGTGGATGGAGCAATCATATAGCGATTACCCCAAAAGTTGAAAACCTCTCCATCTAAAGGAAGTGGTCCTTTATTCAATCCTCCATATCTTTTTCTATCATATGTTTGTACTAAAGAATGATCACGAGCTGGCAATGGATAATCTCCAGCCATTTAAGTCTCTAAACCAGGAGGTAGAGGATTTCTAGAAACCTCTGCTTGTAATTGATAAACAACAAGTCCATGACGTGTACAAGGTATATTAACATTATGAGAAAAATTATCATCATCATCATCATCGAGCAAGTATTCCTCTATATCAACAGTAATTTGATTTTGTATATGATTTTTTTAAAAAATAATGACATTAATTTATATAAAAAATACATACCCAAGCATTATCACGTTGACTAGGTGATGGTGCACGCTCAAAAGTATTATACTCTGCCTCATGTTCAATACATTCCAATCGTGGTCTTTGATACGTGCCATAAAAAGAGTTACACCAACATATAATATGCTCTTGATAGTAAAGTTCATCATAATTCCTATCGAAGGACACATGTGAAGTCGTTGCATGGGTAGGAGGTGGTGGAGTACCCTCTGATTGATCAGAGTCTGCACATAATAAGAAACAAAAAAATATATAACTTATGTATCCATCAAATATATTTAAAATTAAATGTTTGATATACTTACAATATATAGTCGTTGCATGATGAGGAGACGGTGGTCGAGTTCCATCTGATTGATCAGAATCTACAAATAATGGTATTTGATATTAATAATCTGATTATTTACATACACAAAAAAGTCACATATACATATTTACACATATATACACATTTACACATACACACATATTCAAATATACACGAATACACATTATTGTGGGATAAATGCATGTATTTTGTATGAATGAGTGTATATTCATGCATGTGTGTGTACGTATATATGTGGATATGTATATGTGTGTTTATGTTATATGTATGTATATGTGTATATGTATATTGTATGTGTATATGTTTGCATGTGTATGTGGGTATGTGTATGTGTATGTGTGTGTATATATGTGTATGTATTCTGATTTTTTTTCTGTTTGAGATTAAATTAAAAGGAAATATTGTATGGTGTATGTATGTGTTTGATATATGTGTATGTTTGAGATTAAATTAAAAGGAGATATTGTATGGTGGAAAAAAAATAAGAGGCGACCTAACATACCACCTAAGACGTGGCAGTTTTTTTATAGACAGCTACGTCTTCAGGAGTCATTTCCTCAGCAGAAGGTACACAGATTAATAGTTTATATTTATAATTTTCATATATTTTAGTAATTTTTTACATTTAATTTATGTATTTCTTTTTTCTGAAATAAACAAGCTGCTGCAAAGAAGAGAGTGGAGTCGGGCCACACATCGCACCTAGGCCAAATGGGCCATAATGGTTTTGTAGCTACATTTGTAAGTATATGTGTTATTGTGAGTATATTTTTTATTTTAGTTAAAATGCAAGCAACTAATCTTTTTTATTTGTTCCAATGTAGCGAAAGGATTATGGCCGATATCCTACTAAATATGAGATCGAGTATGCTACACATTTTGGATATCGGCATTTGAGCGAGTATATGCGAGATCATCCGGATGCCTTTGTGAGTATTATTAAATTTTATATAATTATTTTATTTTTATGAATGGCTTAATTGTTTTACTTATTTATGTTTGTTATATGTAATACAAGAGTATTATGGAGAGGCAGATATGGATGAGGTGGAGAGACAAACACAAGAGGGACGATCTCGATCGTCACAGGGTGATCATGATGATGAGGATGAGGATGATCAAGATGATCATGATGCTAATGATGATGATGATGATGATGATGATGATGATGATGATTAGGATTCTAGTTGATTATGACATTGGATTATATGTATTTATATTGATATATATATATATATATATATATATATATATATATATATATATATATATATATAGGTATATATATATTATCTATATATTTTTCATTTCAGTTATGTTTTGAATTGTGTGTATGGTATTAAGTAATGAAGAGTTTTGTTCTATTGATTGTTATTATTGTTTATATTAAGCATGTGTTTTAATACTTTAATTATATATTTCATTCATATGTGTATACGTAAGTGTATATGTATGTGTGTGTATATGTATGTATGTGCATGTGTATGTGTGTGTATATGTATGTATGTGCATGTGCATGTGTAAGTGTATATGTGTGTATGAGTATGTGCATGTGCATGTGTATGCATGTGTATATGTATGTGCATGTATATGTGTAACTCTATGTGTATATGTGTGTATGTGCATGTATATGTGTATATGTATGTATGTGCATGTGTGTGTGCATGTGTGTGTGCATGTGTATATGTGTGTGTACGTATGTGCATATATATGTGTATATATGTGTATAATGTATGTATATGCATGTGTATATGTATGAAACATGCATGTGTATGTGGATGCATTTCCATTTGCATCCATGTGCATGCATGTGAATGTGCATGCATGTGGATGTGCATATACATGTATTTACATATATGTTAATGTGTGTATGTGTATATATATATGCAATAATGCATGCATGTAAGTCTTTTTATGTGGTTGTAGAAATGTTTGTGCATATGCATGTGTATGTGTGTGTATGTCCAAGTGTATGTGCACATGTATGTGTGTGTATATGTGTGTGTGTGCCTGTGTATATGTGTATACGTGTGAACGTGCATCTTCATCATGTATAAGTGTATATGTGCATATCAATAAGTGTGAGTATGCTATCTAATGAAAATAACACAATTCAAATGATATACAAAGAATAGAAATTGTACTTACAATAGTTAGCCATACTTTTTTGCTTGGTTAGCTTCTTGAATAACCTACAATAAAGAGAGAAAGAAGAGAGAGAGAGAGAGAGAGAATTCAAAGAGAGAAAGATGTAGAAAGAGAGAAATAGAGACAGAGAGAGACAATAAGAGAGAGCTTAGGGAAAACAACAATTCTGCATATACTTGTTTCAACTCGTAAGCGCAGTGCAATTGCGAATGTTAGAGAGCTCTTCGATCAGATGCGTGAAAATGCCGATCGAAGAGCCTCCAATGTTTTAATTTTTTTTCGTCAATAGAACGTCGTGTAAGCGATGGTAACGCGTCATAAAAACCACTGGAATTGGCGTCGCATAAGCGACATTCTTTAGCGTCGCTTATGCGACACTTTTTACCATTGCTTATGCGATGCTTTTTGAAATCGTCACCTTAGCGACACTCTATGCAAGCATCGCACACCCCGTCGCACAGTACATTAAAAAAACATCGTTTTATTTATCGTTTAATTGACGGTTCGTGTGCGACGCTCGCGATGCATTTTGCAATTTTATAGTGACGAAATTGTGTCGCCTTAACCATCGCTATACACCTGTATTCCTTGTAGTGTGCACATGCTAAATCATTTCCATATCTTTCATAGTCTATGACCTTATAGAGCCAACGACATAAAATGCTAGAAGCAATAATCACATTGCCATTTGATAGATCATGAACTATGCATCTATCATCAACAAATTTCACAACCAAACCAATCTTGGCTAATGCAGAAATTGATAACATATTTTTCTTGATCCTTGGCACAAACAAAGCATCTGATAAAGTGACAGAACTACCATGAGCAGTAGTCAAAATGATCTTACCAACTCCCATAATAGTATAAGAGGAGTTGTTGGCATGTGTAACAGTATTCCCTATAGGGGCAGGCTTGAGTGAAGAGAAGAAACTGCGCTGGGAGGTAATATGTTTGGTCACACCACTCTCAAAGTACCAAACATCTGAGTCTACTGCAGACATGCACTGCTCATGAGAAGATGGGTCAAAACTGCAAACAGTAGTAAACGCCCATTCTTCTTCCTACACAAGGTTAGCAGACTCGGTTTTTGGTATAGAGGCTTCTGCAACAACCATTCCAGCCTCTTTCTTCTTTGCCTCTTTAGCAGCCAGTTTTGGCCAGTTCTTTATGATATGATCATGTCCTTTATAGTATTTGCAAAACAATTTTTGCTTTTTTTATTTCTTTTCATCTTTGTTTTTCCTCTTTGATTGTGCAGAATTAGCAGATTTCTGCTTGCTAGTTGAAGAACTCCATTTTCCTTTGCCCTTCTGACTAGCCAAGAAAGCTTGATCTGCAACACGCATAATGGACCTATTCTCCCTAGAGTGATCCTCCTACAATAGAACAGAGACTAACTCCTCAAATGACAAGGCATTTGGATTGCCTTTCATCATCAACCGAAGAGTACAAGCAAAACTCTGATATGAATCAGGAAGACCATTCAAAACGATATGCACAAGTGAGCTATTTGGTATAACCTCATCAGCACAAATCAACTATTCCTTCAAGTCTTTGATCTTTGTTAAAAAACTTTCCATAGAATCACCTTCATTCATGTGCTCACTCTCCAACTGTTTTTGGAGGTAAGCAACACGAGCCTCATTCCTAGCTTGGTACAATGTGGTAAGTGTATCCCAAGCATCCTTTGCTATTCTCCAAGAGCGAATAATGAGGAATAATGGCATGTTTGACAGACAAAGCTATCAATGCATGTGCCTGGGCATCTCTTCCATCCCAACGAATTTGCTCTACAGTAGGTGCAGTAGAAGCAAAAGCATGAATAGGAATATGCAGAATATCATCATCTTCGACACCTTCTACATCAGCTTTAGTACCTACAGTTATGTGATAGGACGTTTTTCAACACCTTGCACAATGTTCCACAGTCCTTTTGCAACCAATACATGCTGCATCATATAATCCCACAACAGGCAGTTGGTACCATCCAACTTATCCTCAACAGCCAAGATACGGAATACATCACTGCTTTCATCCATGGCCGATGACTAAAATACCTTGATGCAGAAAATTGACTATATCTCAAAAAGTTGAGCAAAACTACCTAGACGAATTCTACTAGACTTGTAGCAGACTTCGAGATGCTTATAATGGAGAACTGAAACTAGTATATACCTTTGGTGCAAAAAGATGAAATAGCTTGCACAAGTGCTACGATAGTGTATTCGAAGGCCGAAACGAGCTGAGATCGTGATTTCAACACCACAAAACGAAGCTGTTTTGATCTCGAAAACACGTGAGTATACATACGAAATTTTGTGCGATTTTGAGACTATGACCGGGGGGTGTTGATGATGCCCTAGATGAAGCGATGACCTACTTTGATACCAATTGTTGGAGTTAGAGTTCTACGGAAGCACACGAACAACACAAGGAAGAAGAAGAAGCTTGGAGCTCAACACACAATACTGAATGTATTACTAGATAATGTACAAAGATAAGTAGCCCATTAGGGCAAAAGGCATATATACAAGCTGGGGAAAAAACCTCCTAAAGAGGGAAAAAAGTGCCTTGGCGGTCCTAGTGTGTTCACACACATCACTACCTAAATATATCAACATATAAAGTGGTAAGTGTATCCCAAGCATCCTTAGTTGTTTTGCAAGAGTGAATGTGAGGAATAATGGCATGTTTGACAGACAAGGCTATTAATGCATGTGCCTGAGCATCCCCTCCATCCCAACAAATTTTCTCTATAGTAGGTAAAGCAAAAACCACAGCACGAATAAGAATCTGCATAACATCACCATCTTCGATGCCATCTACATTAGCATTATTACGTGTATTTGCAGGTGTAATATGATGTTTTTCAACAGCCTGCACAATGTTCCACATTCCTTTTATGACCAATACATGATGCATCATATAAGCCCATAATGGGTAATTCATACCATCCAACTTATCCTTAATAGCCAACATACAGAATACATCACTACTTTCAGCCATGGCTACTGACTAAAATACCCTGATGCAAAATATTGACTGTATCGCCAGGGTAGCCAATATCGTATCGTGCTCAACATTGGTATCGTATCGCCTGTTGATCTAAGTATCGTATCGTCTAGTCTGTAGGTATCGTATCGTGAGCTTGTGTGGTATCGTATCGTGGACAGCTTGGTATCGCCTAAAGCAGTGTCACCTGATGTAGTATCGCCAAAAGTGGTATCGCCCAGAACTTTTGGAGCATTTTCAGAGACAAATTTGAGGCATTTGAGGAGCCACATAGAGAGAGTTTTAAAGATCGAGAGAGCCCCAGGAGGGTGAATGAACTTGAGGTCAGGAAGGGTGCTAAGTAGCCGAAGAAGTGTTATATCTTCTGTTGGCAGTGCCACTTAGGTCAGTCACCGCTCAGTCTATTCAGACACCTCTAGTGACTCAGAGGAGGAGATACCCATGGCTTCAGAAGACATGCAGGGTCCCCCTCCCGGAAGAAACTTCATGACCATTGTTGAAGGAGAATATCACACTTCTTTACAGTATGTTTCTACTAATCCCCAGGAGATCCCCATCTACTTGGATGGATTAAATAGATCTACGGCTAGGATGGTGACTTCCATGGATGCAACAATTGTGCCCAGACCGGCTGTTAAGTATGAAGGAGGAGCATACATGGACAAGATGGGTCACATCTACTTAGTGACTGAATTTCCTGATTTGATCAATGAGAGGGGAGAGCTAGTGGGACAAGAGAACTCAGGGAGACCAAACCCTGAGGAGTTAGTGACCACCCCTAGAGGCAAGTCCCAAGTGACGCGAGTCTTGAGAGGGGACCGGATACCTCAAGACGACTACCTATTGGAAGTCTATTTGATCCATGGTTTGGACTTGTTTCTCCAAACTGACTCACCAGCCCAAGGAGGAGAAGAAAGTCTGATGACCTTTTATGAGTTAAAGGATCCGGAAGACGAGTCTAGAGTAACATACCTAGACAAGAACCAAAGAAGGTATTGATTGGTACATGTCATAGACAGGGCTCGACTGAAATACATGGGCTTGCCTGTATTCCCTCAGAGAGAGAAGGCAACCACCTCTCATAACCCCTTTGGAACACAACAAGAGGCAGAGCACACAATGTCTGGACAAACTAGCCAACGGAGTGTTCCGAACCGAACTCATGTACAATTTGCGACTCCAGGAGTGCAACCACACAATCAGACCCACCCTGGAATAGGAAATCAATACCGACCACCAGTAAGACCACGACCACGAGTAGGAGGGCAGCCAAGAATACCCCCAATTACACCGGTAGTTCCCACTTTCCCTGTAATGCCTAGACAACCAGAACCAATGAGAAGATTGAGACCTATTCAAGTGGCCAAATGTATGAGGAACCACTACGACGGATTGGGAGAACCTTATGATCACATTGCCGAATTTAAGCAAGTTCTAAGAGCGGAACAAGTAGACGACTTCTTCGTGTAGTATGATTCTTTCGGACTCACCCTCACAGGAACGGCTCTGACTTGGTTCCAGCCATTAGACCCCAACCAATTTGGAAATATGGAGCAATTCTTTCAAGAATTCATTGGGGAATTCACTAAGAGAGGGATTAAACACAATTCTGCATCTTTAATCCATACCTTTAAACAGAACCCTAATGAAACTGTGAAAACAACTGCGCGAAGGTTCAACCAGTATATTGATAGATGTCCAGCAGCAGAGAAACCCACTCAGCAAAAAATGATTTCATTATTCTTGGATGGATTAATAGACGGAACTTTGAGGATGCTAGTATACGTAAAGAGGCTACAGACATTGAGCGAATGCCTACAGGAATGTATTGACTTGGAAGACAATCTAGCTGAGGATCTCAAGAGCACGCCCAACCCCACTAAATCAGAAGATTCTCAGAGTATAATTACCTCCAACTCCAATAATATGGAGGAATTAGCAGAGCTGGTAGCAAAGAAATTGGGAGTCCAAGGACAGAGAAATTACCAACACCCAGCCTTAAGAGTGCCTATGCTACGAAGATGTAGTCTATGTGGAGGAGATCACCCCACACACATGTGTGTTCGAGGAGGAATTGGTGTACCTCAAACATATCCTTACAACAGACAGCCCCATCAAGGAGCTTCCTTGTATTGCCACATAGAACAAAAATACACCAATCACATCACGGAAAACTGCCCATTCAATAGGCAGGCACGGCCCTTACAACCACCTCAGTATTGACCATATGGATATCCACCTAGAGAGACAGGTAGAGATATGTCCAGATACAATTCCTACCCAACGCCAGCAGGAGCTCCCAGGCCATATGAACCAGCACAATTTGGAAACCCTCAACCAGTGTTAGGACCACAACCTCCACTTTGTCAACATGTGGTACTGGTTAAGTATACTCAACTAGAGGAAAACCTAGAAAGATCCATTGTACCAACATCACCTATGACCAGTGTAGAGTCTACAAACTCAAATTGCAAGCAATATCAGGGAGAGTACTACCCCTATGACACTAACATGCCTGAGTATGAACAAACCTATGATCCACACTACCACAGATAGGAAGGATACGAATATGCCTATGGGCCGGAAGTGGCTACATTAATGTACATTGCACCTAAAGCACAGATACCCGTGAGACCACCCATTAGACCGCCTGTGCCGAGAGGACCATGTTATAGATGCGGAGGAGACCATTTTATTAGTGAATGTACTCGACCTTACAACCCACCACCTCTTATGATGGAGAGTGTTAATCTCCAAAAGAACAAGTTAACCTTGAATTTAGATCACATCTATATCAAGATTAACCTTAGACTCCACCAAACTTAGAGATCATTCACCAATTTATCAGAAAATTGATTATTCTGAAAAATTCAGCTTCTTCAGAAAAGTCTGCTGCAGATTAGTCACTCATTGACAAATCAATCCTGTAAAGTTTTTTATAAAACTTTGCACAACACTTCGCCTTAAGGTTGCGCAACTTTGCCAAGTTAAATCTCTCAAAAAGATTAAGTACACACTGAGAAATGTGTGAAACACTTTACCTATGTCTGAAAGTGCTTCTCTGCAATGGCGACTTTGACACCTGCAACTTCTTAGCACTGGTTCTCCCAAAGTAAATCCCGTTTGATCAAGATCTTTTAGCCATAGATAGCTTACCTTCCAACTTAGATTTTAAGCCCTCATTTGTGTAAAACTTTACACTGTAGACTGAGCAATGATCATTTCATTGAAGATGAAATGTGCGCTAGATTTCTCGACTGTTAGAACATTCTCACATATGAATGTTCCTAAACAAAATTCTCACAGCCTGATTACAATTAACCTCTCAAATTCTAGCCATAGATAGATTAGCTATGGACTTAGATACGTGCAAAAGGATTTCTCAAAAAATTGAACACAGAAGGAGCAGACAGCAAAATATCGGGCGCAAAAATCTCGATTTCTCAGAAAACTTACATCTAAGTGAGGATGGACAATTCACTCACTTTTCATGTGTCTAATGACACTAATTTCTCTCTCCCTATTCTCAAATCTTCTTCTGCTCACTTTGCCCGACATTTTTCAACATATTTATAGATGAATATATACAAGTGTATGACTTAAACAAAGGTATAAATCAGCTAATGTACATATGTGTACATATCTTTGGGTTTTCTGAAAATGTCCTTCCTTCAACCATCTGACTTTGTTTCCTTCTTGACTCCTTGACTTCATTTCTCCATAATCCTTCAATTGATGATTGTCATGCACCAACAGCTCCCCCTCAATCATTAATTGAGGTTCTTTTCTATCTTCTTTACTCCAGCCATATCCTTGAATCTTTGTAGTTTTGGTCCATCTAGACTTTTAGTCATCATATCTGCAACTTGATCTTTTGTGGGAGTGTGTATGACTTCAATCTCTTTCTCAATGACCTTCTCTCTCAGAAAATGATACTGTATTTCAATATGCTTAGTTCTAGCATGAAATACAGGATTAGCTGCCAAGTATAATGAACTCATATTGTCTCCACAAATAATAGGAGTACTCTGAATCACATAAAAAACTTTCAAAAGTGTCTTTAGCCATATTACCTCTTTTGCAGCTTCCACCATACCTTTATATTCTGCCTCTGTGGATGACAAAGCAACTGTATGTTGCTTCTTGGAACACCATGAAATCAATTTGTCTCCTACATAGCACAAGTATCCATGTGTTGATCTTCTATCATCCATATTACCTGCCCAATCTGCATCACTATATATCTTGATTCTTGTATCTGAAGTAAACCCATAGTACAACCCTTCTTTGAGTGTACCCTTGATGTACCTAAGTACTCTTTGTCCTGCAATCCAATGTTCCTTTCTAGGACAATGCATGAATTGTGAGAGCACACCAACTACATATGACAAGTCAGGCCTTGTCAATGTAGCATAAATCAAGCTACCAACCAAACTTTGATAGAGTTTCATATCTCTGAACTCTTCTCCTCCAAACCTAGACAATTTATGATTCACTTCCAAAGGTGTAGGTGCAACCCTGCAATCTTCCATTTTAAACTTGGTTAGCAAATTTTTAAGATACCTTTCTTGGGTCACATATACTCCATGTTGAGTATAAGAGATCTCCATTCCCAAGAAGAATGATAGGTTCCCCAAATCACTGATTTTGAACTCTTTCTCCATCTGCTTCTTGATCATTTGTATCCCCTTATCATCTGTTCCTGTAAGTATTATGTCATCAACATAAATACACACATAAATGAATCCATTTTCACTTGCTTTGACTAGCAAGCTACTATCTGCCTTTGATGCTTGAAATCCAAGATCATTCAAGAATTTTACAAGCCTATAATTCCAAGCCCTTGGGGCTTGCTTCAATCCATACAAAGCTCTCTTGAGCTTACATACATAATTTGGACTCACTTGATCTTTGAACCCATCTGGTTGCTCCATGTAGACTTCATCTGAAATGTAACCATTCAAGAAAGCATTTTTTACATCTAATGATAACTTCCAACCTTTACAAGCAGCAATTGCAATGAGTGTCCTGATGGTTGTCATCTTTGCCACAGGACTATAAGTCTCATCATAGTCCACTCCATATGTCTGTGCATACCCTTTCACAACAAGTCTAGCTTTGTACCTAGACACACTTCCATCTGCAAATCTCTTTGTTTTGTAAACCCACTTACATCCAATGATCTTCTGACTATTAGGTTTAGGAACCAAATCCCATGTTTGATTCTCTATCAATGCAACATACTCCTCTTGCATAGCATCTTCCCAATTCTTCTTCCCTTTGGCCTCTTCATATGTAGAAGGGTCTTCATCTGCTTTTACCAAATAAGCATAATCTTTAGTAGTCAAGAATGAAGTATCATAGCTATACCTTGTAGGTTGCCATTTGTGCCTAGATGATCTCCTAACTTCTGCACTTCTTGAGGTCTCTGGTTCATCACATTCTGGATCAAACCTTGGCCTCTCTTCAACTTCAATCTGCACTTCATTACTCTCACTTTCATCAAGTAATTGAATCTTTGCTTTACCTTTCCTTTGTTCCACTACTTCTTCATCATCTGCATGTACATTATATTTACCTGCATACCAAGTACCTTGCTCATCAAATGTAACATCCTTGGATACAATAAATTGCTTTGTGGATGGACTCCACAACCTGTACCCCATTTGCTTATCATCATAGCCAATGAATACATACTTCTCTGCCTTAGGCTCCAACTTATGCCTCAATTGAGATGGCACATATGCATATGCCAAGCATCCAAATATTCTGCAATGATCTAAGGTAGGTTTCTTACCCCACCAAGCTTCATATGGTGTCATACCCTGCAAAGCTTTACAAGGCAATCTATTAACCAAATATGTAGCTGTATTAACAGCCTCAGCCCACAAATAATTTGGGCAATTCTTCTCTTTCATCATGGACCTTGCAAATTTAACAAGAGTCCTATTTCTTCTTTCTGCTACCCCATTTTGTTGAGGAGAGTACCTGCAAGTAACTTCTCTCTTTATACCTGCATTCCACAAATAATTATTGAACTCATTTGAAAAATACTCTCCCCCTCCATCTGACCTTAGTCTCTTCAATTTTTGACCTGTAATCCTTTCTGCATATGCATGGTAGTGTTTAAATGTATTAAACACTTCTGACTTTTCCTTAATCACATAAATTGTGATCCACCTGGTAGCATCATCAACATATATGACATAATATCTTGAACCATTTATACTAAAGTCCTTTGAAGGACCCCACACATCTGTATGCACCAATTCAAGTCTTTCTGAATACATAAATCCATGCTTGGAGTAGGATTGCTTATGAGCCTTACCTAATTGACATGCCTCACATCTGTATGTCATGTGTTGACCTGCAATGTTAGGCAATCCAAGCACTGAATCATTGTTAATCATTTCTTTGATACCTCTTTCATTAAAATGTCCAAGTCTTTTGTGCCAAAGATCCAATTCTGACACCTTCTGCTCTCCATATGTGAACATAGCATGTCCAACATTTCCTTGTACCTTCAATGTGAAAAGCCTTCCTTCTTTCTTTCCTGCAATAACTTGTTTATACCCTTGACTAGGGTCTTCCACATAAACTCCATCATTGGTAAACCTTACCTCATAACCTTTTTCCACAATTTGACCTACACTGATCAAATTCTTTGGAATTGTGGGAACATAAAGTACCTTACTCAGAAGAGTGCTCCCATCCTTAGCCTTGACTGAACCAATTGACTTTACCTTATGCTTTGTATTATCACCTGTCTGAACTGTATGATTAATTGCATTATGATCTAGGTCAGTCATCAAAGCAATATTTCCACTCAAATGATTACTACATCCTGAATCAATATAAAACACTCTCATGTCCTCATGTGAAGTTTCACATGTATTCATAATGAGAGTCGAGTCCTCCTTTTGATCTGATGCATAGTTGTATTAGGTGTTATTATAGGATTGACTTTGGAAGTTTCTTCCACCACCTCTTCCAAAAGAATTCCTACCACCTCTACCTCTGAAATTTCCTCTCTGAAATCTACCTCCTCTTCCTCTTTGATTAAAGTTCTGATAATTACCATTGTTTTGATTATTATGCCAACAATCATGAGATAGATGATTGGTCTTACCACATATCCAACAAGCTCTTGCATTCTCTTTGTTGTTTCTGCCTCTTCCTCTACTTCTGCCATTTCCTCTTCCTCTTATGAAGTTTGCTTGGTTTGATGTACCTTCTTCTTCACCTGATTGTTGCTTCCCTTTGTTGACTTTCTTCTTGTCTTTAGAATACATTGCATGACCTGCACTCTTATCAACATCTCCTTTGATATCATTCTCAAAAGTTAGCATATGACCTAACAATTGATTCAAATCAGGATTAAAGTGATCTAATGAAAGTTCTGTAGATAAAATGAAAGGCTTCCATTTCTCATCTCCTCTTAGCCCTGTGAGTATTTGTCTTACCAATTTGTCTTCTTCAATATCTTCATCAACTGCACCTAAAGAATCTGCAATATCCTTCATCTTTGTCACATAATCAGAAATTGATTGTGAGGCCTTCTTCTTGAAGGTAGTAAACTCTGCCCATAGTGAAGCCTTCCTTGACTTGGTTGTATTTTGAAAATGCTCTTCCAAAGCATTCCAAATGTCACAAGCACTCTCAAGTCCTCTAATGTGAGGAAGCAAATAGTCATTGACTGCCATGTAGATGATGCTTCTTGCTTGAGCATCCTTCTTCATCCAATTCTTCAAATCTGCAAGCTCCTCCCTAGTTGGAACACTAGGATCTCTGAATTCTGGCTTTTCTTCATCTCCTGTGATGTATCCTATCAGATCTTTGCTCATAAGATGAGCTTCCATCCTCATAGACCATGCAAGATAGTTCTCTCTATCCAACTTTTCAATTTGGAGACTATCTCCCATCTTTACTTCACCTGTAGCTTCAAATCTTTAACCTTTACAGATAATAAATGTACCTTTACTTCGAATGTTGCTCCTTTTGATCCTTTTGATGCTCTTTGTATGTCTTCCTTCAAGTTTTCTTCAACCTTTACCCTTCTGCACCTTCAAGATGTAAAGATTTGTACTTCTGCAATAGTCGGAGTCTTCTTTACTTCAATTTTGACACAACCTGCTCTGATACCACTGATGGAGAGTGTTAATCTCCAAAAGAACAAGTTAACCTTGAATTTAGATCACATCTATATCAAGATTAACCTTAGACTCCACCAAACTTAGAGATCATTCACCAATTTATCAGAAAATTGATTATTCTGAAAAATTCAGCTTCTTCAGAAAAGTCTGCTGCAGATTAGTCACTCATTGACAAATCAATCCTGTAAAGTTTTTTATAAAACTTTGCACAACACTTTGCCTTAAGGTTGCGCAACTTTGCCAAGTTAAATCTCTCAAAAAGATTAAGTACACACTGAGAAATGTGTGAAACACTTTACCTATGTCTGAAAGTGCTTCTCTGCAATGGCGACTTTGACACCTGCAACTTCTTAGCACTGGTTCTCCCAAAGTAAATCCCGTTTGATCAAGATCTTTTAGCCATAGATAGCTTACCTTCCAACTTAGATTTTAAGCCCTCATTTGTGTAAAACTTTACACTGTAGACTGAGCAATGATCATTTCATTGAAGATGAAATGTGCGCCAGATTTCTCGACTGTTAGAACATTCTCACATATGAATGTTCCTAAACAAAATTCTCACAGCCTGATTACAATTAACCTCTCAAATTCTAGCCATAGATAGATTAGCTATGGGCTTAGATACGTGCAAAAGGATTTCTCAAAAAATTGAACACAGAAGGAGCAGACAGCAAAATATCGGGCGCAAAAATCTCGATTTCTCAGAAAACTTACATCTAAGTGAGGATGGACAATTCACTCACTTTTCATGTGTCTAATGACACTAATTTCTCTCTCCCTATTCTCAAATCTTCTTCTGCTCACTTTGCCCGACATTTTTCAACATATTTATAGATGAATATATACAAGTGTATGACTTAAACAAAGGTATAAATCAGCTAATGTACATATGTGTACATATCTTTGGGTTTTCTGAAAATGTCCTTCCTTCAACCATCTGACTTTGTTTCCTTCTTGACTCCTTGACTTCATTTCTCCATAATCCTTCAATTGATGATTGTCATGCACCAACAGCTCCCCCTCAATCATTAATTGAGGTTCTTTTCTATCTTCTTTACTCCAGCCATATCCTTGAATCTTTGTAGTTTTGGTCCATCTAGACTTTTAGTCATCATATCTGCAACTTGATCTTTTGTGGGAGTGTGTATGACTTCAATCTCTTTCTCAATGACCTTCTCTCTCAGAAAATGATACTGTATTTCAATATGCTTAGTTCTAGCATGAAATACAGGATTAGCTGCCAAGTATAATGAACTCATATTGTCTCCACAAATAATAGGAGTACTCTGAATCACATAAAAAACTTTCAAAAGTGTCTTTAGCCATATTACCTCTTTTGCAGCTTCCACCATACCTTTATATTCTGCCTCTGTGGATGACAAAGCAACTGTATGTTGCTTCTTGGAACACCATGAAATCAATTTGTCTCCTACATAGCACAAGTATCCATGTGTTGATCTTCTATCATCCATATTACCTGCCCAATCTACATCACTATATATCTTGATTCTTGTATCTGAAGTAAACCCATAGTACAACCCTTCTTTGAGTGTACCCTTGATGTACCTAAGTACTCTTTGTCCTGCAATCCAATGTTCCTTTCTAGGACAATGCATGAATTGTGAGAGCACACCAACTGCATATGACAAGTCAGGCCTTGTCAATGTAGCATAAATCAAGCTACCAACCAAACTTTGATAGAGTTTCATATCTCTGAACTCTTCTCCTCCAAACCTAGACAATTTATGATTCACTTCCAAAGGTGTAGGTGCAACCCTGCAATCTTCCATTTTAAACTTGGTTAGCAAATTTTTAAGATACCTTTCTTGGGTCACATATACTCCATGTTGAGTATAAGAGATCTCCATTCCCAAGAAGAATGATAGGTTCCCCAAATCACTGATTTTGAACTCTTTCTCCATCTGCTTCTTGATCATTTGTATCCCCTTATCATCTGTTCCTGTAAGTATTATGTCATCAACATAAATACACACATAAATGAATCCATTTTCACTTGCTTTGACTAGCAAGCTACTATCTGCCTTTGATGCTTGAAATCCAAGATCATTCAAGAATTTTACAAGCCTATAATTCCAAGCCCTTGGGGCTTGCTTCAATCCATACAAAGCTCTCTTGAGCTTACATACATAATTTGGACTCACTTGATCTTTGAACCCATCTGGTTGCTCCATGTAGACTTCATCTGAAATGTAACCATTCAAGAAAGCATTTTTTACATCTAATGATAACTTCCAACCTTTACAAGCAGCAATTGCAATGAGTGTCCTGATGGTTGTCATCTTTGCCACAGGACTATAAGTCTCATCATAGTCCACTCCATATGTCTGTGCATACCCTTTCACAACAAGTCTAGCTTTGTACCTAGACACACTTCCATCTGCAAATCTCTTTGTTTTGTAAACCCACTTACATCCAATGATCTTCTGACTATTAGGTTTAGGAACCAAATCCCATGTTTGATTCTCTATCAATGCAACATACTCCTCTTGCATAGCATCTTCCCAATTCTTCTTCCCTTTGGCCTCTTCATATGTAGAAGGGTCTTCATCTGCTTTTACCAAATAAGCATAATCTTTAGTAGTCAAGAATGAAGTATCATAGCTATACCTTGTAGGTTGCCATTTGTGCCTAGATGATCTCCTAACTTCTGCACTTCTTGAGGTCTCTGGTTCATCACATTCTGGATCAAACCTTGGCCTCTCTTCAACTTCAATCTGCACTTCATTACTCTCACTTTCATCAAGTAATTGAATCTTTGCTTTACCTTTCCTTTGTTCCACTACTTCTTCATCATCTGCATGTACATTATATTTACCTGCATACCAAGTACCTTGCTCATCAAATGTAACATCCTTGGATACAATAAATTGCTTTGTGGATGGACTCCACAACCTGTACCCCATTTGCTTATCATCATAGCCAATGAATACATACTTCTCTGCCTTAGGCTCCAAATTATGCCTCAATTGAGATGGCACATATGCATATGCCAAGCATCCAAATATTCTGCAATGATCTAAGGTAGGTTTCTTACCCCACCAAGCTTCATATGGTGTCATACCCTGCAAAGCTTTACAAGGCAATCTATTAACCAAATATGTAGCTGTATTAACAGCCTCAGCCCACAAATAATTTGGGCAATTCTTCTCTTTCATCATGGACCTTGCAAATTTAACAAGAGTCCTATTTCTTCTTTCTGCTACCCCATTTTGTTGAGGAGAGTACCTGCAAGTAACTTCTCTCTTTATACCTGCATTCCACAAATAATTATTGAACTCATTTGAAAAATACTCTCCCCCTCCATCTGACCTTAGTCTCTTCAATTTTTGACCTGTAATCCTTTCTGCATATGCATGGTAGTGTTTAAATGTATTAAACACTTCTGACTTTTCCTTAATCACATAAATTGTGATCCACCTGGTAGCATCATCAACATATATGACATAATATCTTGAACCATTTATACTAAAGTCCTTTGAAGGACCCCACACATCTGTATGCACCAATTCAAGTCTTTCTGAATACATAAATCCATGCTTGGAGTAGGATTGCTTATGAGCCTTACCTAATTGACATGCCTCACATCTGTATGTCATGTGTTGACCTGCAATGTTAGGCAATCCAAGCACTGAATCATTGTTAATCATTTCTTTGATACCTCTTTCATTAAAATGTCCAAGTCTTTTGTGCCAAAGATCCAATTCTGACACCTTCTGCTCTCCATATGTGAACATAGCATGTCCAACATTTCCTTGTACCTTCAATGTGAAAAGCCTTCCTTCTTTCTTTCCTGCAATAACTTGTTTATACCCTTGACTAGGGTCTTCCACATAAACTCCATCATTGGTAAACCTTACCTCATAACCTTTTTCCACAATTTGACCTACACTGATCAAATTCTTTGGAATTGTGGGAACATAAAGTACCTTACTCAGAAGAGTGCTCCCATCCTTAGCCTTGACTGAACCAATTGACTTTACCTTATGCTTTGTATTATCACCTGTCTGAACTGTATGATTAATTGCATTATGATCTAGGTCAGTCATCAAAGCAATATTTCCACTCAAATGATTACTACATCCTGAATCAATATAAAACACTCTCATGTCCTCATGTGAAGTTTCACATGTATTCATAATGAGAGTCGAGTCCTCCTTTTGATCTGATGCATAGTTGTATTAGGTGTTATTATAGGATTGACTTTGGAAGTTTCTTCCACCACCTCTTCCAAAAGAATTCCTACCACCTCTACCTCTGAAATTTCCTCTCTGAAATCTACCTCCTCTTCCTCTTTGATTAAAGTTCTGATAATTACCATTGTTTTGATTATTATGCCAACAATCATGAGATAGATGATTGGTCTTACCACATATCCAACAAGCTCTTGCATTCTCTTTGTTGTTTCTGCCTCTTCCTCTACTTCTGCCATTTCCTCTTCCTCTTATGAAGTTTGCTTGGTTTGATGTACCTTCTTCTTCACCTGATTGTTGCTTCCCTTTGTTGACTTTCTTCTTGTCTTTAGAATACATTGCATGACCTGCACTCTTATCAACATCTCCTTTGATATCATTCTCAAAAGTTAGCATATGACCTAACAATTGATTCAAATCAGGATTAAAGTGATCTAATGAAAGTTCTGTAGATAAAATGAAAGGCTTCCATTTCTCATCTCCTCTTAGCCCTGTGAGTATTTGTCTTACCAATTTGTCTTCTTCAATATCTTCATCAACTGCACCTAAAGAATCTGCAATATCCTTCATCTTTGTCACATAATCAGAAATTGATTGTGAGGCCTTCTTCTTGAAGGTAGTAAACTCTGCCCATAGTGAAGCCTTCCTTGACTTGGTTGTATTTTGAAAATGCTCTTCCAAAGCATTCCAAATGTCACAAGCACTCTCAAGTCCTCTAATGTGAGGAAGCAAATAGTCATTGACTGCCATGTAGATGATGCTTCTTGCTTGAGCATCCTTCTTCATCCAATTCTTCAAATCTGCAAGCTCCTCCCTAGTTGGAACACTAGGATCTCTGAATTCTGGCTTTTCTTCATCTCCTGTGATGTATCCTATCAGATCTTTGCTCATAAGATGAGCTTCCATCCTCATAGACCATGCAGGATAGTTCTCTCTATCCAACTTTTCAATTTGGAGACTATCTCCCATCTTTACTTCACCTGTAGCTTCAAATCTTTAACCTTTACAGATAATAAATGTACCTTTACTTCGAATGTTGCTCCTTCTGATCCTTTTGATGCTCTTTGTATGTCTTCCTTCAAGTTTTCTTCAACCTTTACCCTTCTGCACCTTCAAGATGTAAAGATTTGTACTTCTGCAATAGTCGGAGTCTTCTTTACTTCAATTTTGACACAACCTGCTCTGATACCACTGATGGAGAGTGTTAATCTCCAAAAGAACAAGTTAAACTTGAATTTAGATCACATCTATATCAAGATTAACCTTAGACTCCACCAAACTTAGAGATCATTCACCAATTTATCAGAAAATTGATTATTCTGAAAAATTTAGCTTCTTCAGAAAAGTCTGCTGCAGATTAGTCACTCATTGACAAATCAATCCTGTAAAGTTTTTTATAAAACTTTGCACAACACTTCGCCTTAAGGTTGCGCAACTTTGCCAAGTTAAATCTCTCAAAAAGATTAAGTACACACTGAGAAATGTGTGAAACACTTTAGCTATGTCTGAAAGTGCTTCTCTGCAATGGCGACTTTGACACCTGCAACTTCTTAGCACTGGTTCTCCCAAAGTAAATCCCGTTTGATCAAGATCTTTTAGCCATAGATAGCTTACCTTCCAACTTAGATTTTAAGCCCTCATTTGTGTAAAACTTTACACTGTAGACTGAGCAATGATCATTTCATTGAAGATGAAATGTGCGCCAGATTTCTCGACTGTTAGAACATTCTCACATATGAATGTTCCTAAACAAAATTCTCACAGCCTGATTACAATTAACCTCTCAAATTCTAGCCATAGATAGATTAGCTATGGACTTAGATACCTGCAAAAGGATTTCTCAAAAAATTGAACACAGAAGGAGCAGACAGCAAAATATCGGGCGCAAAAATCTCGATTTCTCAGAAAACTTACATCTAAGTGAGGATGGACAATTCACTCACTTTTCATGTGTCTAATGACACTAATTTCTCTCTCCCTATTCTCAAATCTTCTTCTGCTCACTTTGCCCGACATTTTTCAACATATTTATACATGAATATATACAAGTGTATGACTTAAACAAAGGTATAAATCAGCTAATGTACATATGTGTACATATCTTTGGGTTTTCTGAAAATGTCCTTCCTTCAACCATCTGACTTTGTTTCCTTCTTGACTCCTTGACTTCATTTCTCCATAATCCTTCAATTGATGATTGTCATGCACCAACATCTTAGGACTTGGGAAGGATATTGCAGTGATTGTGGAAAGGAACATCTCTTCTGTGATTGTCCAAAAAATCCCAACAAGGCTCAAGACACTGCACCACTTAATGTAATTGAAGTGATAGAAGCACCTGGAGGTGATAAAGAATACACCGTGCCCTTAAAGGCCATTACACGAGCTCAAACAAAGGAACAAAAAAATAGAGAAGAAGCTTAGAGCATTTCAACCTTACCAAATTACATGGGAGAATACGAAAAGGAATATATGATAATCTGAGCACCCACAGTACATGGAAAAGGAAAAGGAAACTCAGATAAGAATTCACACAATCTAACGGAACTTAAGAAGAGGAAAGTACAATGCAAATTGACTGTGGAAGAACTACTTTGGGTTAAAACGCAATTATGGAAGCAATTAGCAGGTCAACTAGAATTAGGGTAGGAAAAGGATGAAAAGGAAAATGAGGGAAAAGAAAACCCTTCTAAGACACAAATCCCAATAGATAAGATGGGAGAATTTAGTGAAGGAGACGAAGGTAATACATGTCTACCTGTCACTTACAATGGATACATGACCAAGGCTATACTAGACATAGGAGCAAGAGTAGGAATTGTCACCAAGGAGATTTGGGAGAAATGGGGAAAACCTACCTTACGACCAACATGCATGAAGCTCCAATTAGCCGACGGTCATGTGGAAAAACCCTTAAGAATATTAGAAAGAATCAAGTTAACCCCTTGTGGAGTTGAATTCAAACACACATTAGCCATCTGTAAATTTGAAAAGGCTAACAATTATGAAATGATATTAGGACGACCTTTGATGAGACAAACGCGGGTAGTGCAAGACTGGGGACGAGATTCATTATACCTGCAACATCAAGGAAATACCACCAAGATAAACTTGCATACATTTTCATATAGAGATGTAACCCCACTACAGTGGACTCCAATACACAAGGAGGAAGATGACCTATCTATTCATAGTGCTGGATCAAGCGATCAATCATGGATGCACGAGGACGCCCAATTATGAATGTGCAAAGAAGCTAAGAAAGAGGATAATAAAAGGTGGCTATGGCCAATAGGACATTCTAACTATCGACCTGTAGAGGACCTAATGTATATGCCTCAAATCTTTCTTGACGAAACATTTGAACCGCATGGATGGATGGAAATCTTAGCTACCTTGGATGTATGTGTGAATGAAGAAGTTTTAATGATGAATGAATGAATGGATGAAGAAGGCTATGATGTAAATTTGTACATGGTTGTCCTTCAAGAGGTGGAAGCAGGAGAACTCTTAGAAAAGGAGTGGAAAGAAGAATACGAGAGTATAGAGATGGAACCGGAGTTTGACTCTGAAGAATGTTACCTAGAAGCTATTCAGACCAAAGACAAGTATGGAGTAACCAAAGTGTTAGCAATAGAAGCGGCCCCTACAGTGTCAAAGCAAGAGGAAAATGTAAGTAAAATCGGCCAAAATCCCGACCTTTTTGAGGTTCCGGAACATTTTAAAAAGTACGAAGTAGAAGAGAGAAAGATAGCCATTCAAATGCCTAAGAGAGAGGCTCGAGAAGGAGAAGCGTATGACAACAAGAACAAACAAAAAAAAATCATAGTAACGATGGAAGATGGAGAAGAAAGATGTACATACATAGGTAAAGATGTGTCAACGGAGGAGGAAGAAGAATTAATACAATTGATCCGAGAATATTGAGATGTATTCGCGTGGACATATAAGGATCTCAAGGGTGTGGAATCCTTGATTTGCTCTCATAGAATACGAATGACGACGGAGGCAAAACCATCGAAACAACGCCCTTATACATACAATGAGGTCTATGCGACTAAAATAAAAGAAGAAATAGACAAGCTATTAGCGGCAGGATTCATATATGAAATAGAGCATACTGAATGGGTATCACCACTAGTGGTTGTGCCAAAGAAGAATGGAAAACTCAGAGTACGCATTAACCTGAAAAAAGTGAATGCAACTACTATAGATGACAGCTACCCATTAACCATCACTGACCATCTACTGGAAAGAGTAGCAAGAAAAGAAGTCTATAGCTTCTTAGATGGATTCTCTGGAAACAACCAAGTAGCTATTGTTACTGAGGATCAACATAAGACTGCATTCACGACTGAATGGGGACACTATGCTTTCTGATTGATGCCTTTTTGACTCACTAATGCACCTGCTACTTTCCAACGATTGCTGTGTCATGTTTTCAAAGAATTCCTGAAGAAGAGCATGGAAGTGTATGTGGATGATCTATGTACATACTCAAGTAAAAGACAAGACCACATTCCTAAATTGTGGAAGATATTTAATAAATGCCGTCAATATAGGGTTAGCCTGAACCCAGAGAAGTGCATCTTCATGGTATAGACAAGGGAAGATTTTAGGACACATAGTTTCTAGAAATGGAATCTCCACAGATGAAGATAAGATTAAGGTCATATTGGAGCTTCCTAGACCAAAGAATGCAAAAGAGGTGCAAGCATTTATGGGACATTATGGATACTACCGACAGTTTATCCATATGTATGCCATAACCACGAAACCCTTGTATGGACTTTTAACTCAATTCATGGACAGAGGAATGTGAGAAGGCATTCAATGAGTTAAAGAAGCGGCTTAGCACATCCGCAATTCTGAAAACACCAAATTGGAACAAGCCTTTCCATATTCATGTGGATGCTTCTAATTACGCAATAGGATGTATCTTAGCCCAACCACCAAACGAAGGGAAGTTAGATCACCCAATTGCCTATGCGAGTAGACAACTGAATCAAGTTGAGAGGAACTATACAACTACAAAGCGAGAGGGATTAGGAATGGTCTATGCAGTGAAAAACTTTAGACACTATCTCTTAGCCAACAAGTTCAAGTTCTTCATAGACCATCAGGCTTTATTGTACTTAGTCAATAAGCCCTACAATACGGGAAGATTGGTAAGATGGTTTCTACTATTGATGGAGTTCGACTTCGAAGTAACATTGAAGAAGGGAAATACTCATGTGAGAGCAGATCACCTCTCTAGATTAACACATGGAGAACCACCAAGTGGAGTACCCGACGACCTGCCAGACACTTATTTGTTCAATCTGGAAGTGTGTCTAAAGTGGGCAGAGAAACTAATTCCTATACTCACTCATGGCCCACAACACTCAATCAATAAAGAGAGTAGGAAGGAAATTCTACAGTCAAGGAACTTGCACATTATTGCAGGAAGTGTGTACTATAAGGAACCTAATGGTGTACTATTAAGATGTGTTGAGGAGGATGAACAATTGAAGCAGGAGGACGAACAATCGAAGCTGATGGAACAAGCTCATGTGAACAAATGGAGGACACACAAAGGAACTCATGAAACTATTAGGGAGCTAAAACGATTAGGAGTATACTGGCCTGATATGCCTAAGGATGTCCATGACTATGTGAGTAACTGCGTAGAATGCCAGGAGACTATCCTCGAGGATCATACATCCATACCCTTCTCCACAATAGCACCCAATTGGAGCAAAACATTGGTAAAATTCTTAAAGACAAGAGAACATGAGGAAGGAGTTAGCTTGGCAAGAAAACAATCTCTAGAAGAGATGAGCAAGGATTATGTACTCATGGGAAGAAACTTGTTTAGGAGAGGAAAAGACAACCAATTACGACTATGTGTGCATGAAGGAGAATATTTACCCATATTAGAAATGGCACATGTGGGTGCAACAGGAGGTCATTTCTCAGTAGATAGAACCGTGAAAATGATCCTCTTTGCGGGCTTATGGTGGCCAACTTTACATATGGATGCGGAGACCTATGTACGAAGCTGCGAGACATGCCAAAGGGCTAAATACCCGATTCAGAGAGATGACATGCCATTAAGACCGATGGTTTGCGCTAGAGCATTTTCTAAATGGGGCATTGATTTCATAGGAACCATTAACCCACCGGCCAAAGGGTCACATGCCGAATATATCATAGTAGCCATCGATTACTTGACAAAATGGGTAGAGGCAAAGGCTACTAGAAAAATGATGCTCAAACCATAGCTAAGTTTCTTTTTGAGCATATATTCACTCATTTCGGATTACCAATCGAGATTGTGAGTGACCGAGGATCACACTTCATTAATGAAGTAATAGAGTCTTTAATGAATGAGTTCTTAGTGATCCATAAAAAATCAGCCCCATACCACCCCCAAGCCAATGGTCAAGCGGAAAGTTCCAATAAGGTGTTATGTACAGTATTGACAAAGATTGTCAATAATGGGAGGTCTGACTTGGACAAACAATTGCATCATGCAATTTGGGCCTTCCGAGTCGCGTACAAGACTACCATTGGAACTCCCCCATTCAATCTAGTATATGGACAGAATGCAATTCTACCAGTTGATTTTTTGATACCCACCTTGAGAGTAGCCCAGCAACAAAAATGGACCAGACATGAATTATCTCAACAACTAGACCAAATCGAGAAGGTGCATGAAACTCGGTTGCATGCTGTCGCAGGAATCTATGCGGCCAAGAGAAGACAAAAGGCATATTATGATGCACACATAAAAGATGAAGGACTAAAAGAAGGAGACCTAGTCCTGGTCTACATCTTGAAGCAACATGCCAAGAAGTTACAAAAACGCGGATATGGGCCTCTAATCATTAATAGGATCTCTACGTGTGGAGCAGTTAATCTAGCCACTCTGGATGGAGATATTCTTCCTAACTACATAAATGGATGTAGAGTGAAACCGTTCATAGAGCCATTGACGGACCAAATGTTAGCATGTCTCGTAGGGGCGCAAAATAGGAAGAAAGAGGAAGAACGGATTAGAGAAGAGGCACGACAAAAAGCCTTGGAACGTATTAAGAAACGAAAAGAGTGGATTATACAAAGAGACAAACAGTACTTAATAGGTGAAGAGCCTATTCCCATGGCCAACTATCAAGTTCATCAGTCCAATGGGCAGAATCATAGCGTATCTAAACCCTATCTAAACCTAGGGATTGGCAATACAGAGTACCAATTGATAGATGCTTTGATAGACTCAGGAGCAGGACTCAGTTGCATGCGAAATACGGTCATCCGAGATCTTCAAACGATTCTGACTCCCACGAAAGCTCGTATGATAAGAATTGGAGGTCAAGTCATAGAATGCATTGGAGAAACTATAGTATCCCTCCACCTAGGAAATTGCTCCATGGAACAACGAGTCTTAGTGTGCAAAGATGAAGACTTAATAGAAAACTTGATCCTAGGACAAGATTGGATCATTGAGAATGAAGTAAGCATCCACCTAGCGCAAAGATACATTTCAGCCAAGATAGGGCACAAGGAAATTTTTAGTCTACTAGGGGAGAAACCCTCACAGAAACTAGAAGCCATAAAAGTGTGGAAGAACTCAAAGAGGAGCACATAGAACATGATTCCAGCCCCAGTCTCTCAGAAGCAGGTCCGAAAGAAGTAGAAATTTCAAACCCTAACACATCAACGGAAGAAGTGGAGTCATCCTATATAATTGACGAACAGAAAGACACCAAGGAGATCAACACTCTTAGAGTTTCTCACACAACAGAAGGATCACCTATATGGAAAACCACCATCAAATACTCGCATCCAGGAAAGGTCAACTTCAGATGGGTATGCAAGGATCGAGTGAAAGAATCAGAGATTGCAACACCAGATCATAAGGAGAAAAAAGAAGGCAAGAATTCTTCTTTACGAAAATCCAAACCAAAATGACCCTTGCAAGTATGGCTCCCTAGGCCTTTGATTGAAGCTCAAAAAGCACGACAACAAATATGGATTCCCAAGAAGATCAGACAAGTAGCTAATGAAGAGATCAACAAACAAGAGGATGCATTATACCGAGACATTTGGACAACGAAACCAAGACAGACTCGTCATAGAAACATGAAAAGAAAGACCTCTATCACTCGGACAACAGGAAGAACAAAAGAAACAAGTGCAACTCAGGGAACCAAAGAGAAGACACGGCCTAACACCACGAAAATGAGATGGATTTGGAAACCCAAGCAACTGCAAAGAATGGAACACCAGAACAACGAAGATTTCTGTTGCACTCATGAAGATTCTAATGCACCTAAAGTACGCATAATAGGGCCACATTACAAGGCCATGCATTCGGCACTTGAATTACATAATAAAAATAGTGGTGCACATTCTCCAATGGGGAATATGTCATAGCTTCAATTTCCTTAGGAATGGACCTACTATGTAAATAAATAAATGCTTCGGCTATACTAATCTTTGTTTTCTTTCAGAAAAGAAAAGAAAAATATATATATGCGGTAAGAGATCTTAATTATGCAAAACAAGGGGAACGGAGTGATGCATCGAACGACATGGCACTACAACACATCGCACTAATGTTATGCCTTCTATTGAAGCTAACGCTCT
Organism: Ceratopteris richardii; assembly: GCA_020310875.1. Taxonomy (NCBI): domain Eukaryota; kingdom Viridiplantae; phylum Streptophyta; class Polypodiopsida; order Polypodiales; family Pteridaceae; genus Ceratopteris; species Ceratopteris richardii. The sequence goes on along the minus strand of CM035421.1, from coordinate 84,879,819 downwards.
TTTCAATACAAGTGCAGATGGCTTCTAAAGATTTGGAAGCAACTATTCAGGAAGAAGTATTGGAATTCCCCTTACAAAGTGTAACTAAAGCAAAGGGACACTGGTTTAGAGAAGATCAACTGGCTGGGGAGTATCTCTTCCTGGTGACTATCAAAATCATGGATACAGATCATCAGTTCCCTATTATGTCCCAAGATTTTAAAGTGGTGCATGAGCTTTCGTCTACAATTGACATCATGAAGAAAGCAGGTATACACAAATATTTTGAATTACCGATCTACAAACCTGACTTTCAAAGATGCACGCAAGTGATGAGAGCTTCGAAAGGAACCTGCTATTGGCCATATTCGGAGTCCGGAGTTGGGAGAAATCCTCGATTTAGTGAAAACTACTATAAGTGGTATCGTGATAGACACTTTCAATATTTAGGTGAGTTTGAGAGGTGGATTAGTCTTTTCTCATGCATATAAGGTGAACCACTTCATTTCCCATCATGTGTACACATGTCCTCATACACTTGGTTAGGTCGTTTCATCGGATTGACAAATAAGCATGTGTCAATTCCCCACTATACGCACTTGTGTGGCAAATGAGAGTTAGTCTCTTTGGCGCAAGTCCTTAAGTCTTCTTGACTTAGGTACACATACACACACACATATACACACACACATACACACATAGACACATACACACATAATGATGCATACACACACATACACATGCATACACACATACACACACACATACACACACACACATATATGCATACACACACATACACATACATGCATACATATGCATACATAATGCATATGCATATGCATACATACATACTTACATGCATACACACACATATGCATACATAATGCACATGCATACATACACATACTTAATGCATATACACATATATGCATACATAATGCATACACACACATACACACACATACACACACATATGCATACATACATGCATACACATACACACATAGACACATATACACACATAGACACATACACATGCATAAACACATACACACTCATAGACGCATACACATACACATAGACACACACATACACACATATACACACACACATAGACACATACACACATACACACATACGCATGCATCCACACATACAACCACATATACATGCACACACATACACACACATACACACACATATATGCATACACACACATAGAGAGACATACACACACATACACATACATGCATACATATGCATACATAATGCATATGCATATGCATACATACATACTTACATGCATACACACACATATGCATACATAATGCGCATGCATACATACACATACTTTGCATACACACACATATGCATACATAATGCATACACACATATGCATACATAATGCATACACACACATATGCATACATAATGCACATGCATATGCATACATACATACATGCATACACATACACACATAGACACATACACACACATAGACACATACACATGCATAAACACATACAGACTCATAGACGCACACACATACACATAGAGACACACACATACATACACATATACACACACACATACACACATAGACACATACACACATAATCATGCATACACACACATACACATGCATACACACATACACACACACATACACGCACACACATACACACATACACACACATATAGAGAGACATACACACACATACACATACATGCATACATATGCATACATAATGCATATGCATATGCATACATACATACTTACATGCATACACACACATATGCATACATACATACTTACATGCATACACACACATATGCATACATAATGCACATGCATACATACACATACTTAATGCATACACACATACATATGTATATGTATATATATTGATTTCTAACCCATTTTGTTTTATATGTTAGGTATTATGGATCCTAGTAGAGAGAGAAAGGCGAAACTCACTCTCATAAAAAGTCTTATGAGAGCAAGAGTTTCATCTGATACTCTAGGGGCCATCACGCATGATTACTCAGAGATGTATGATGATGAGCTGGATTATACGATCTAGATGCTTACCCAGCGATCAGAGGAGGGCTCTTCTGCGGCTCCACATGCAAGAAGAGAGCTATCTGCTCATAGGTATGGTTTTTTTTTTCATAAACTTTTTTTATGATATTATAACACATATTTTTATTTATTTTTATCTATCTATTTTCAGGACACCTATACCACCTCCAGATAATGATAGCAGAGCAGAGTTGCCTATGAGGCACACACATAGACTCATATAATCATATTTATATGCATATATACATATACACATGCATATATACACACACACACACAACACATGCATATGCACATAAATATATATATACATGCATACATATTTACATGTACACATTTGCACATAGACACATATACATATATACATGTACACAATTATAAACACTTGTGTATATTACATGAATACATGAATATTTTACATAAATGCACATGCATATGTACACATATGCATACTAACACATGTACACATATATCACACACATGCACACACATACATATACATGAAATACATATATATGCATACTAACATATGTATACATATAATACACATGAATACACACACATATGCATACATACATAATAAAAATTTGCTCCTCGAAGATAAAGCTATATATAAAATAATTAGGCATACCCCCGAGCTTCATGTTCTAACTTAAAAGAACATGATTTCATCTCTCTAGTAGGATTCATCGTTATTCAAGTTAATTAAAAACCTATTATCTGATATCCATTTAGAAGCTTCAAGTTATTGATCGATAACTATAGTAGAAGTTACTATCTAATCTGCTCATATGTTTTCATTATTGCCATCATTTTAGTAAGACATCAATATAGTTTCATCTTCATTATCTTTATTGATTTCATTTATTTCTTCTATGGTTAAATCTGTGTTCTCATGAGTCACATCATCTATTGATGGATTAATACCTATTTTTGGTAATTCCTCTTCCTCATCAGTAGAATCAGCATGTAGAGAATTATCCTCTTCATCAAAAAGATTAGTATCATTATCATGTATAATGATTCTAATTTCTCTTTCAGATGTTGATGTATAAGTATCTGATGCTGAATCATCAAGAGGACTTTCTTCGATCTCTCTAACGATAAACTGTTCAAACAATGACCTACCTCTAGGTTGCACATGAATGACTTGCCACCAAGGATGAGCATCTGGGTTTTTATAAAAAAATGCTTGTTCAATATGCCTAGGAAGAATATATGGTTCTTTAGTAGATCGCATTACCTTAGAAGAATCAATTGCCCAAAACCCAGATAATTCCTTTCTTAATGTGGAATTACTACCTTTATACTCGGCTCGAAACCAGTCAACCTTCAAAATGACCTATCAAAATATATAAAAACAACAACCCATTATTAGTTTATTTAAAATATAACTAACTCTATCATAAAAAATATAAACTTTTTTCTACCTGTTTGAATGTACGAAATGAAATTTCATAGATACCAACAATAGATCCTATGTAACCAAGTTTTCCATCTATAAGGTTGGTGTCTTTTGAGCTAGCACGTGATAGTTGCTTGAAAGAAGCAACAATACTAGAATCCTTTGTTTTACATAAAGAATCAATGGCTTTGATTCTAATATGCCGTCCAAAATCCCACATATTAGTGAACATTCGAGCCTGCAAAAGAAATTCAATTAGTAAATAGAAACTAATATACATATATGAAAAAAATAAAATATTATTAAAATAAAATTACCTTTCGTTCACAACCTATCATTAACTCTCTCTGCTCATCCCAGATTTCTTCATTATTTGCGTTGGCGCGTTGCAAACGACTATATAGCCAATCCGTGAAAGAAGATATATCTGTAATCTCATTATTATCGAGATTACATCTATATCTTTTGTTTTTTCGCCTTTTACTTCGGAGATTTTGAAGTTCATGTTCGTACTCGCTAAGGAATGCTTGCACGCATTCGCTATTATATGCTACAAAAGTAGAAACATCATTTTTTTCTTGAAATGTAAATAAGAATGGGACTCCCTTACCTGATAATACCTCATCTGTTATTTTTGAAGAAGACTCGTTGGTCCATGCACGTGGAGCTTCTTCATGAACTCTTTGAATGTACTCACTAACGTAATACATGCACTCTTCAAGCATCCAACCCTTTGCCATGGATCCTTTTGGTTTCGCTCTTTGTCGCACATAACCTTTTAATATTCCCATAAATTGCTCAACCCAAAACATCCATCGAGTGTTGACAACACCTGCAATCTCTATTTCATCTACAAGATGGACTAATAAATGAACCTGAATATTAAAAAATGAAGTAGGAAGTTCTTTCTCCATCAAACATAGTAGCTCTTTGCATTCACCTTTTTTTTGTGGGATCGAGTTTTAGTCAATCTCTTTGGATGTAATCCACCTATACATATCATAAAAACAACTATAAACAAGTTAATTCAAAAATAAAAGTATCCAATATTCATACATATTAAATATAATATAAAAGTATCATAATTACCTTATAAGTGATCCAAGACGATATATCACATCTCGTACTCCTTTCGTTGTACATCCATCGATAACCAAAGGTAAAATATGTTTCAAAAAGTTATGCCATTCATGGGTCTTTAACCCAGATAAGCTCTTATCATCCATAGTAAACATGTTTTGAAAAGATGCTCCATATCTTGTAGGAGTCTTAATCAATTGAATTCTATTGTTGATAGTCTGTATCTCTTTTGTTGTAAGCACCCAAGGAGCAGGTGCATAAGACGTTTTTTGTCGATGTCTATCAAAAACTGGCCATAAGTTTGGTTTTGATTTTTGATCTTTCAAATCATTCCTTGATGCTATTGTATCTTTTAGTCCAAGAAGATGCTGCCATAGTGAATAACCAATATTTTTTAATATATGCATAGGATCAAGAAGATGACATACTTTTAACTCTTTCCAATAGTCCAAAGGATACCATAGTGATATGTTCTCTACGAGTGCCAATTTTCCTTTACCTCTCTTCACATACTGATTATCTTAATCATCACTGAAGATTTCTGATTCTGGATCTATCAAAGGTTGATCTGTTAATTTTTATACCAATCCATAGGCGTCATAGGTTTTGGACACTAACCTGTTTCAAGCTTTCCATTAAAATGTATCGCTTCTCTTTTAGATCTTAATGGATGATCATCAGGCAAGAATCGTCGATGTCGAAGATAAATATTTTTGTTGAGATTCTTACTATAGATTGATCTCAACCAATCACCACAATATGGACAAGATTTATAACCCTTAGTAGATATTCCTGCATCATGAAAATGATAAACAAACACCATATCCTGGAAAATCGTGAATAGTCCAAGCCACAATACCAGGAACCATAATATGTCTTTCATTGATGCTTTTCGATACATCAATGACATTAATACCTCTCCATAACTCTTGGAGATCGTCAATGAGAGGAGCAAGATATATATTCATATCTTTAACTTGTCTTTTGCCTGGGCATTAAATGTTCCTTTTTAATGCTAAGATATGGTAGAAGATTGTAGTTTATGACTACCACTGGCCATGTTGACCATTTATTGGATTTCATGGAGAATGGATTAACCCCATCTAATGCAACTCCTAAGTTTAGATTCTGTGGATTTTGTGCAAATTCAGGGCATGTAGAATCAATATGCTGAAAAGAAACACTATCATGAGGAATTCTTATTATTCCATCAGTACTTTTATGATCATGTCCCCAAGTCAAAAGCTTTGATAATTCGGGGCTTTGAAACATATGTCTAATCCGTGGAGCCAATGGAAAATGTCTCAATACCTTTTTTGGGATTTTACCTTCTTCGCCCTTATATCGAGGAGATTGACATTTGGGACATGTAAAACAGTCTACATATTCACCTCTATATAAAATACAATCATTAGGACATGCATGTATACATTGATAAACTATACCAAGATTGTTCATTATTTTCTTCATTTCATCATGTGAGGTAGGAAGAATATTCTGACTTGGTAAAAACTTTTCAGATAATAACCTATAAGTTCATAAAAAATATATATATATTAAAAAAAGTAAATAAATAAATATACATATATATATATATATATATATATATATATATATATATATATATATATATATATATATATATATATGCATATAATTTTATATATGTGTATGCTTAGGTGTATGTGTATGTGGATGTGAATATGCATGTGCATGCGCATACATATCTGTATGTGTATATGTATATATGTATGTGTGTGTTTTATAGGTGTATATGTATGTATATATACGTATGCGTATATGTATGTGTGTATACATGTGTATGTATGTATGTATGTATGTATGTATATGTATGTACAGGTATTATGTCGACTAAAATAGGAGAAACATATGTGTCAAGAAGATTCTAAAGGTTGGGTGGACAATTCTAAAGGCTAGATGGACAAAACCTCTTCAATCGATACAGGTATGTATAATTTGACCTTACTCTCATAACATGTGTATGTGTGTATATGTGTGTGTATGTTTATATGTTTGTATTCATTCATGTACATTATGTGTATGTTTACATATACATGTATTTATAGATATATATATTTATGCATATATATATATATATATATATATATATATATATATATATATATATATATATATATATATATATATATATATATATATATATATATATATATATATATATATATATATATATATATATATATATATAGATAGAAAATTCAAAATTATACCTTAATAGTGTTGAAAAAGATACATTACTCCATCCCAAAGGATTTTGAAGATTGAGAATAAGTAAGCTCGCACTTAGTCGTGTCAAACGACTTCCTTCATATACATGCTTTAGACATTGCTCTCGAAGATATTTCTCGTTTTTAGAAATATCAATGCTCTCACTGTCATTTTGATACCAATCCTCAATAAAATCTGCCATGCCATCATCTTCATCATTGTTACACAAATCTGGTACTTTATCGTCTTTTGAATATAGATCTTTCAACCTTGCATATTCCACAGGCTTACTTTTGTGTAGCCTCCTCATAGAAGCTTCTGATAAATGAGGTCTTACATGCAATTGTGAATTGTGTGTGTGGAGGAATATCATCAACATCATACGTTGGAATCTACACATATAAATAAAATTCATTAGTATTCCATAAATGAATAAAAAGTAAACTTTAAATACAAAATTAAGTATATAAGTTATTAAATATGGATAGAAAATTTTTATTCTCTGTAGCTAAAAGGTGCTCTTGGAGATCTACACCATCCATAATTCACTAATAGTTCATCATCGGCATGTAATGTAGTAATAGCATTGACAACTATGTATCTTGATACATTTGTACTCATGTATGGTGATTCATGACTATTTTTACGCTCCTCAAATGTGCAATTAGTCCTTGAACTATTATGTTACCCTCGACTACTATTTATTAAACCTGCTATATTTCCATGTGTATAAGGTCTTCCATCAATATATAATCTTTCATTTTCTGCATGTAAAATCCTTCTATTAGTAAGGGATGCTGCGTTCAAGCATATTCCATAAGTACTCATGTTTTGAACATAACGTGAAAGTTGATGCCAATCTCCCCATCCATATATAGGACCACAAAATGACATAAGAGTGACTTCAGAGTTCGGAGGCACATACAAATCCTCTACAATAAAGAGACCACGACCAACATTAGTAATAGTGGATGGAGCAATCATATAGCAATTACCCCAAAAGTTGAAAACCTCTCCATCTAAAGGAAGTGGTCCACTATTCCATCCTCCATATCTTCTTCTATCATATGTTTGTACTAAAGAACAATTACGAGCTGGCAATGGATAATCTCCAGCCATTTCAGTGTATAAACCAAGAGGTAGAGGATTTTTAGAAACCTCTGCTTGTAATTGATGAAGAACAAGTCCATGACGTGTACGAGGTATATTAACATTATGAGAAAAGTTATCATCATCATCATCGAGCAAGTATTCCTGTATATCAACAGTAATTTGATTTTGTATATGATTTTTAAATAAAATAATGACATTAATTTATATAAAAAATACATACCCTCATGTTCAATACATTCCAATCGTGGTCTTCGATACGTGCCATAACAAGAGTTACACCAACATATAATATGCTCTTGATAGTAAATTTCATCATAATTCCTACTGGAGGACACATGTGAAGTCGTTGCATGGGTAGGAGGTGGTGGAGTACCCTCTGATTGATCAGAATCTGATTATAATAAGAAACAAAAAAATATATAAGTTATGTATCCATCAAATATATTTAAAATTAAATGTTTGATATACTTATAGTATATAGTCCTTGCACGATGAGGAGACGGTGGTGGAGTTCCATCTAATTGATCAAAATCTACAAATAATGGTATTTGATATTAATAATCTGATTATTTACATACACAAAAAATTCACATATACATATTTACACATACACACATATTCACATATACACATTTACACATACACACATACTCAAATACACACATACACACTATTGTGGGTTAAATGCATGTATTTTGTATGAATGAGTGTATATGCATGCATGTGTGTGTATGTATATATGTGGATATGTATATGTGTGTTTATTTATATGTTTGTATATGTGTATATGTATACTGTATGTGTATATGTTTGCATGTATATGTGTATGTGGGTATGTGTATGTGTATGTGTGTGTATATATGTGTATGTATTCTCATTTTTTTTTTGTTTGAGATTAAATTAACAGGAGATATTGTATGGTGGAAAAAAATAAGAGGCGACCTAACATACCCCTTGAGACGTGGCAGTTTTTTCATAGACAGCTACGTCTTCAGCAGTCATTTCCTCAGCAGAAGGTACACAGATTAATAGTTTATATTTATAATTTTCATATATTTTAGTAATTTTTAACATTTAATTTATGTATTTCTTTTTTCTTAAATAAACAAGCTGCTGCAAAGAAGAGAGTGGCGTCGGGCCACACATCGCACCTAGGCCAAATGGGCCATAATGGTTTTGTAACTACATTTCTAAGTATATGTGTTATTGTGAGTATATTTTTTATTTTATTTAAAATGCAAGCAACTAATCTTTTTTATTTGTTCCAATGCAGTAAAAGGATTATGGCCGATATCCTACGAAACATGAGATCGAGTATGCTACACATTTTGGATATCGGCATTTGAGCGAGTATATGCGAGATCATCCGGATGCCTTTGTGAGTATTATTAAATTTTATATAATTATTTTATTTTTATGAATGGTTTAATTGTTTTACTAATTTATGTTTGTTATATGTAATACAAGAGTATTATGGAGAGGCAGATATGGATGAGGTGGAGAGACAAACACAGGAGGGACGATCTCGATCGTCACAGGGTGATCATGATGATGAGGATGAGGATGATCAGGATGATCATGATGCTAATGATGATGATGATGATGATGATCATGATGATGATGATTAGGATTCTAGTTGATTATGACATTGGATTATATGTATTTATATATATATATATATATATATATATATATATATATATATATATATATATATATATATATATATATATATATATATATATATATATATATATATATATATATATACATATATATTATCTATATATTTTTCATTTCAGTTATGTTTTGAATTGTGTGTATGGTATTAAGTAATGAAGAGTTTTGTTCTATTGATTGTTATTACTGTTTATATTAAGCATGTGTTTTAATACTTTAATTATATATTTCATTCATATGTGTATACGTAAGTGTATATGTATGTGTGTGTGTATATGTATCTATGTGCATGTGTATGTGTGTGTATATGTATGTATGTGCATGTGCATGTGTATACGTGTGTATATGTATGTGCATGTATATGTGTATATGTATGTATGTGCATGTGTGTGTGCATGTGTATATGTGTGTGTACATATGTGCATATATGTGTATATATGTGTATAATGTATGTATATGCATGTGTATATGTATGAAACATGCATGTGTATGTGGATGCATTTCCATTTGCATCCATGTGCATGCATGTGAATGTGCATGCATGTGGATGTGCATATACATGTATTTACGTATATGTTAATGTTTGTATGTGTATATATATATGCAATAATGCATTCATGTAAGTCTTTTTATGTGGTTGTCGAAATGTTTGTGCATATGTGTTGGAAGTGAGGTAGGCCCTTAGCTCATGTCATAGGTCCATGGTTCCATAGGTCCAGTATATATACAACATTAATTCTAGCAATCTTCCATATTGACAAAACATGAACATACCACAACTTAATCATACAGATGATGAGATAAAGATAGAGAAAGAATAGACATCATGTGTAAGGTGTTACGTAAGCCAGCGCTTACTCATAGTATCATATATACCAATGTTCAATGTACAATGTGGGAGCTAAACTCTCAACCACTCTATGTGATGAGAAATAGATGAATGAGTGAATGTACAATGTAACAAACATATTCAGATGTGTGGGCAGTAATCTGAATATACATGAGATGTGTGACCTTATAGGTTATAGAAGAGTGAATATGAGTGACTGAAAGATGAAGGATCAGTGTGAATGGAAATCCTCAAACTCATGTGAACACGCCTTCTTAAACACCTCATAAAATATGCATAAAGCATATAAGTACTGATTCTCTTGTACCTATGCCAAATAGGACTCCTCCTGATATGAACGCCATAGCCTCCATAAACTTCAAGTAGTACCTGTGTGCATAAAGAGAATATGTACCTGAATACTTTAACATAAGATGTGAATCTTATGTTAAACTCCATCCAATGTCTTTGAAGTAGCTAGACATCTTCTTGTAGAAGACAATCTTCAACCTAACATCTTCGTGTAGAAGATGATCTTCAAATACGCCATGTAGATGGTCCCATCCAATGTCTTTGAAGTAGCCAGACAGCTTCTTGTAGAAGACAATCTTCAACCTAATATCTTCCTGTAGAAGACAATCTTCAAATACATCATGTAGATGGGCGATCCTCACCATCAAACTGCTAATGACCAAGTCTTCTTGCCATGAACAAGAGATACCCTCCTCTCCATGAGGTAGAGTGTGAGCACACTCTTCATCTTCTCCAAGAAGAATCACCAAGAAGAACTCCATAGCTGCTCCTCAACATGCTTCAAGTTAGCACCATGGCTGCCCCATGTGCTATAAGAAACACCACCTCTACTGAGGTCCAAGCTCTAGAAAGCTTGTGTTGATCATAGGTGAAGGATCATTACAATGAGCCCAAGGTGCTTCTTATATAGTAGTTTGTGTACTTGAAAAGCACCCCTCCAAAAGCCAAAATAAAGCTACGATCTTACGATCTCCGATAAAGCATGATCGCTACGCAAATAGTCTTCCGCTGCGCTATTCGTTTTGCTTTTATTGAGTTGAAAAGCAATAGGATTGTATATCTCCGTGTTACGGTCGCGGGATTTGAACCCAGGCGGGTGGGATAAGAGGACGACGCCTTATCCACTGCGCCCATTGCCTTAGCTTGTACCAAGACTAGACAGAATAGCTATAGACCCTGTAAGCGCCCGTCTGATTTTGTAGGAGGTATTAAATCAGGAGCTACATATGCTATTACTGCTTGAGTAAAATGAACCAAGAGGACATTGAAACCATGTTTTTCAACAATCCCCCCTGCAATGTCATATTGGTACAACCTGGACTGGATCTGCAATCTGTCACAAACTGCAAACTATTACAAGCTTCAAGCTTGTACTCCCAAATTGTTCTTCAGAACTTGTTCTTCAAAAATTCTTCTTCAAAACTGAGTTTGACTTTCCTTCAAAAAACCTGAATTTGTTGAATATGAACCATAATACTTGAGAAAATATGCAAACTAGATATCCAATAGTGTTCTTATCAAGCAATCACTGCTTGACAACAAATGTAGCATGAACTGTCTCTGCACCTGCTATCTCCTGTCTTCAAAATCCTGAAAACATACACTAGGATCCATATATTTGCATTTACCTTCCAAAAAGGTTTCTCAACGTACTTCTGCTGCGTCATGTAAATACACTAAACAAAATCAGGAACTGAATCTTGGAACCTGTGACTGTCAACTCATAACTTAGTGTATTATGAACACTGCTGGTTCATCTTTGACTGTACTCAAGTTAATATGAGTCAAAAAATGTATGATGTCACAATGTCTTCATCCTTTAAATCCTTCATACCTCTTTCCTTCAGAACTTGGTATAAACATATATGTGCGCACTTCTGAAATATACCTTTCTGAAATATCAAGCTTCTCTTCAATAGAATTTTGGAACCTTCTCCTGAACAGGAACTTTCTCCAAACATTCTTCTTCTTCCTTCTTCTTTCAAAGCTGGAACATAAAGAGAACCTGACAAAGGAAATATAGGAATACCTGAAAGTATGAATCTGCGTTTTTTCACATATGGCTTGAAAATAAGTCTTCATGTTTCATCACCCCCCTGGATGACTTAACACTAGTATCCAGTATTCTTCAAATATATCAGACTTTATGAAATCTGGAACGTCTTCCTTCATAAATCTGATGTTCAGTGATCAATACCTGTATCTAAAACAAAAATCTCTGAACCCTTTTTATTAGCATTGATCAGATGCCAATAGCTTTCCATGTCATTCCTCAGCTTTCCAAAATCTAGAATAAGGTTAGCTGATCCTAACATAACAAAACCTTGCTGAAAGCTTTATAGGATTCATAACCTTCTGTAACATAACAAGTATCTTCTATCTCTCTGCAACACAAATTTGATAGAATCTGAATCTTTGACTGACTTCTTCCAATGTTAAGAATCTTCATAAAACAAAGGATAGACAACTGACTCATAAATGCTCAAGATCATACAAGATCAATGATCTTTCCTGTGTAGAATCTGCTGTCATCAAACCTTCATGACTGAATGTTTGATTTACTTTCTGAATGTCTCCAAGTGTCCATGCTTCTTACAAAGTTGTCAAACTTTTCTACAAACAAAGCCTTTCCAAGAATCTGCAATTCTTACTTGAAACATAAGTGGACAAAATTCTCACCTTGAGAACTCCAAAAGCTGCAAGTTGATACTTCATAACTTTCATATTTTACCCGGGTGAAATGTGATAGTACCTGCTTGATTTTCTTTTGGCTAACTCCACTTTTCAATCAAGTGATAGGATCTAATGGAACACCTTTTTGAATACAAGCATGTATCCAAAAAATCAAGACAATCATAGAAAGTAGATTCTTCAACTGACTGGTACATCAACAAGATTGTGAATTTTCTGAAGTTTTCTGAAAATACTGAATATGAGGTAACCTTTTCCAAACATAAAACCTCAACCCAAGTCTTCAACATCTGCTACAAAAAACTCTTTTACCTCAAGAGTTAGATAAAGAAGAAATATACTTCTCTGCAACTTGTCATATACCAAGTAGCTCTGTATTGACAGTCCAAGAATTCTTTGAGGGAACATATAAGCTGCCTGCTTAAATAGCTTCAACATAACTCATATATATATGAGTCAAAAGTTACATCTGCTGCTTTTTCTTTCTCTCAATGCAATTCTTTGTCAAATCTACTAAATCATGACCAAGTGTAATGCAAAACAAGAAACTGCTTCTTCTTTAAACAAGATGTTCTCGTAGACTTGTCTTTGGATGTAGAGGATAAAATAGGAAAAGTATATGGAAAATATATGAGAAAAGGAAGCCTTACTTTTCTTTTGGAAATGATGGACTTTCTTCTTCTGCATCTTTCTTCCACCTGATGATGTCAACATCTTCAAACTTCTCTTCCATACCTTTTGTTCTCTTCATCTTGAAGTAGCAAACACTCTTGACTTCTTCGAATGAACTTTTCTCTTCCTCTAGTGCTAAGAGTAAGAGATAAAACAAACATGGTATACAAATGGAAGTGAATATAGAAACATGTTTTACCATCTCCTCATATCTCTGAATCAAAAATGTTGTTTCAAATGTCTGAAACGACTATATTCACCAATCGTAGTCTGAATGATGAATTGCCCTTCTAGAGTTACCTTCTCTAGATACATTTGTACCTTGATATCCAACCAAGTTACAATAGAAAATTGGCTGAAAAAACTCATCCCATCTTCACATTTGTCTTCTTAGATGAACGTTCTTGCCATGAAAGAGATCTCTCAAAAACTCTCTAGAAAAACCTCTAGATACCTGTTTCGATGTAGCCTTAACTTTCAAATGATGAAAGCGTATAAAAGCAATCCTTGAATTTCTTCAAATCTCTTCATAACTGCTCTTCTAAGATATGACCTGCAAATGATAATCTGATAGTAGAAACTGATACCTGTGATTTGATGTTGATCTGATTTCTTCATCTTCTCTAAACCATTGTTCTTCCTTGAATTTGAAGTAATCTTCTCTTCATCAATTTTGGGTCTTCAAATAATACTTTTGTAAGGTATTTGCATACTCTTCCAAAAATATTCGGCTGCTAACAGATCATCAACTTCATACTCCACACTGATAAATACACATGTAAATGAAGTGTCTAATTCTCAAATCTCTACTCATCTAGATTAAGTGTGTATGTCAAATGTCAAATATTAGAAGATGCTTTCAAATCATATGTTGTAAATCTGGAAGACTGGGAACCTGGGCTTATGAATGAGCCTTAATGCATTGATGCCAAAGATCTAAAGTTCTGTAACCAAAACCTTAGTGCTCTGATACCAAATGTTGGAAGTGAGGTAGGCCCTTAGCTCATGTCATAGGTCCATGGTTCCATAGGTCCAGTATATATACAACATTAATTCTAGCAATCTTCCATATTGACAAAACATGAACATACCACAACTTAATCATACAGATGATGAGATAAAGATAGAGAAAGAATAGACATCATGTGTAAGGTGTTACGTAAGCCAGCGCTTACTCATAGTATCATATATACCAATGTTCAATGTACAATGTGGGAGCTAAACTCTCAACCACTCTATGTGATGAGAAATAGATGAATGAGTGAATGTACAATGTAACAAACATATTCAGATGTGTGGGCAGTAATCTGAATATACATGAGATGTGTGACCTTATAGGTTATAGAAGAGTGAATATGAGTGACTGAAAGATGAAGGATCAGTGTGAATGGAAATCCTCAAACTCATGTGAACACGCCTTCTTAAACACCTCATAAAATATGCATAAAGCATATAAGTACTGATTCTCTTGTACCTATGCCAAATAGGACTCCTCCTGATATGAACGCCATAGCCTCCATAAACTTCAAGTAGTACCTGTGTGCATAAAGAGAATATGTACCTGAATACTTTAACATAAGATGTGAATCTTATGTTAAACTCCATCCAATGTCTTTGAAGTAGCTAGACATCTTCTTGTAGAAGACAATCTTCAACCTAACATCTTCGTGTAGAAGATGATCTTCAAATACGCCATGTAGATGGTCCCATCCAATGTCTTTGAAGTAGCCAGACAGCTTCTTGTAGAAGACAATCTTCAACCTAATATCTTCCTGTAGAAGACAATCTTCAAATACATCATGTAGATGGGCGATCCTCACCATCAAACTGCTAATGACCAAGTCTTCTTGCCATGAACAAGAGATACCCTCCTCTCCATGAGGTAGAGTGTGAGCACACTCTTCATCTTCTCCAAGAAGAATCACCAAGAAGAACTCCATAGCTGCTCCTCAACATGCTTCAAGTTAGCACCATGGCTGCCCCATGTGCTATAAGAAACACCACCTCTACTGAGGTCCAAGCTCTAGAAAGCTTGTGTTGATCATAGGTGAAGGATCATTACAATGAGCCCAAGGTGCTTCTTATATAGTAGTTTGTGTACTTGAAAAGCACCCCTCCAAAAGCCAAAATAAAGCTACGATCTTACGATCTCCGATAAAGCATGATCGCTACGCAAATAGTCTTCCGCTGCGCTATTCGTTTTGCTTTTATTGAGTTGAAAAGCAATAGGATTGTATATCTCCGTGTTACGGTCGCGGGATTTGAACCCAGGCGGGTGGGATAAGAGGACGACGCCTTATCCACTGCGCCCATTGCCTTAGCTTGTACCAAGACTAGACAGAATAGCTATAGACCCTATAAGCGCCCGTCTGATTTTGTAGGAGGTATTAAATCAGGAGCTACATATGCTATTACTGCTTGAGTAAAATGAACCAAGAGGACATTGAAACCATGTTTTTCAACAATATGCATGTGTATGTGTGTGTATGTGCACATGTATATGTGTGTATATATGTGTGTGTATGTGCATGTGTATATGTGTATATGTATGAACGTGCATCTTCATCATGTATAAGTGTATATATGCATATCAATAAGTGTGAGTATGCTATCTAATGAAAATAACACAATTCAAATGATATACAAAGAATAGAAATTGTACTTACAATAGTTAGCCATACTTTTTGCTTGGTTAACTTCTTGAATAACCTACAATAAAGAGAGAAAGAAGAGAGAGAAAGAGAGAGAGAATTCAAAGAGAGAAAGATGTAGAAAGAGAGAAATAGAGACAGAGAGAGACAATAAGGGAGAGCTTAGGCAAAACAATAATTCTGCATATACTTGTTTCAGCTCGTAAGCGCAGCGCAATTGATTTTGCAATTTTATAGCGATGAAATTGTATCGCCTTAACCATCGCTATGCACCTGTATTCCTTGTAGTGTGCACATGCCAAATCATTTACATATCTTTGATAGTCTATGACCTTATAGAGCCCACGACATAAAATGCCAGAAGCAATAATCACATTGCCATTTGATAGATCATGAACTGTACATCTGTCATCAACAAATTTCACAACCAAGCCAATCTTGGCTAATGTAGAAACTGATAACATATTTTTCTTGATCCTTGGCACAAACAAAGCATCTGATAAAGTGACAGAACTACCATGAGCAGTAGTCAAAATGATCTTACCACCTCCCATAACAGTATAAGAGGAGTTGTTGGCACGTGTAGCAGTATTCCCTATAGGGGCAAGCTCGAGTGAAGAGAAGAAACTGCGCTGGGAGGTAATATGTTTGGTCACCCCACTCTCAAAGTACCAAACATCTGAGTCTACTGCAGACCTGCACTGCTCATGAGAAGATGGGTCAAAACTGCAAACAGTAGTAAATGCCCATTCTTCTTCCTACACAAGATTAGCAGACTCTGTCTTTGGTATAGAGGCTTCTGCAACAACCATTCTAGCCTCTTTCTTCTTTGCCTCTTTAGCAGCCAGTTTTGGACAGTTCTTTATGATATGATCATGTCCTTTACATTATTTGCAAAACAATTTCTGCTTTTTTTATTCCTTTTCATCTTTGTGTTTCCTCTTTGATTGTGCAGAATTAACAGATTTCTGCTTGCTAGTTGAAGAGCTCCATTTTCCTTTGCCCTTCTGACTAGCCAAGAAAGCTTGATCTGCAACACGCATAATGGACCTATTCTCCCTAGAGTGATCCTCCTACAATAGAACAGAGACTAACTCCTCAAATGACAAGGCATTTGGATTGCCTTTCATCATCAACCGAAGAGTACAAGCAAAACTCTGATATGAATCAGGAAGACCATTCAAAACGATATGCACAAGTGAGCTATTTGGTATAACCTCATCAGCACAAATCAAAAATTCCTTCAAGTCTTTGATCTTTGTTAAAAAACTTTCCATAGAATCACCTTCATTCATGTGCTCACTCTCCAACTGTTTTCGGAGGTAAGCAACACGAGCCTCATTCCTAGCTTGGTACAATGTGGTAAGTTTATCCCAAGCATCCTTTGCTATTCTGCAAGAGCGAATGTGAGGAATAATGGCATGTTTGACAGACAAAGCTATCAATGCATGTGCCTGGGCATCTCTGCCATCCCAACGAATTTGCTCTACAGTAGGTGCAGTAGAAGCCGCATCATGAATAGGAATATGCAGAATATCATCATCTTCGACACCTTCTACATCAGCTTCAGTACCTGCAGTTATGTGATAGGACATTTTTCAACACCCTGCACAATGTTACATAATCCTTTTGCAACCAATACATGTCGCATCATATAATCCCACAACAGGTAGTTGGTACCATCCAACTTATCCTCAACAGCCAACATACGGAATACATCATTGCTTTCAGCCATGGCTTATGACTAAAATACCTTGATGTAGAAAATTGACTATATCTCAAAAAGTTGAGCAAAATTACCTAGATGAATTCTACTAGACTTGTAGCATACTTCGAGATGCTTATAATGGCGAACCAAAACTAGTATATACCTTTGGCACAAAAAGATGAAATAGCTTGCACAAGTGCTACGATAGTGCGTTCGAAGGCCGAAAGGAGCTGAGATCGTGATTTTGACACCACAAAACGAAGCTGTTTTGATCTCGGAAACACATGAGTATACGTACCAAATTTTGTGTGGTTCTGAGACTATGAGCGGGGGGTGTCGACGACACCCTAGATGAAGCGATGACCTACTTTGTTACCAATTGTTGGAGTTAGAGTTCTGCAGAAGCACACGAACATCACAAGGAAGAAGAAGAAGCTTGGAACTCAACACACAATACTGAATGTATTACTAGAGAATGTACAAAGATAAGTAGCCCACTAGGGCAAAAGGCATATATACAAGCTGGGGGAAAAACATCCTAAAGAGGGAAAAAAGTGCCTTGGCGGTCCTAGTGTGTTCACACACATCACTACCTAAATATATCAACATATAAAGTGGTAAGTGTATCCCAAGCATCCTTAGTTGTTTTGCAAGAGTGAATGTGAGGAATAATGGCACATTTGATAGACAAGGTTATTAATGCATGTGCCTGAGCATCCCCTCCATCCCAACAAATTTTCTCTATAGTAGGTGAAGCAAAAACCACAGCACGAATAAGAATCTGCATAACATCACCATCTTCGATGCCATCTACATTAGCGTCATTATCTGTATTTGCAGGTGTAATATGATGTTTTTCAAAAGCCTGCACAATGTTCCACATTCCTTTTATGAACAATACATGATGCATCATATAAGCCCATAATGGGTAATTCATACCATCCAACTTATCCTCAATAGCCAACATATAGAATACATCACTACTTTCAGCCATGGCTACTGACTAAAATACCTTGCAAAATATTGACTGTATCACAAAAAGTTGAATAGAACTACCCTATCAAGTTCTTCTAAATCTGTAGTAGACTTCAAGATGCTTATACTAGCAAACTAAGATATGTATATCTCTTTGGCACAAAAAGACAAAATAGCCTACACAAGCGCTATGGTAGTCCGTTCGAAGGCCAAAACAAGCTCATATCATGATTTCGGCACTACAAAGCAAATCTGTTTTGATCTTAATCACCTTGAGTATGCTCACCAAATTTTATGCGATTCTGAGACTTTGATTGGACGGGTGTCAACAATGCCCTAGAGAAAGTGGTGACGTGCTCGGATACCAATTGTTGGAGTTTGAAGTCTACGGAAGCACATGAATAGCACAAAGAAGAAGAGGAAGCTTGGAGCACAACACACAATACTGAATGTATTACCACTAGAATGTACAAAAGATAAGTGACCCATTAGGGCAATAGGCGTATATACAAGCCGAGGGAAAAAACATCCTAAAGAGGGAAAAAAGTGCCCCGACGGTCCTAATGTGTTCACACACATCACTACCTAAATATATCAACAAGTCTATGTTGATGACCTATGTGCTCATTCCAACATTAGACAAACACATATACCCAAACTCAGACAATCTTTGACAAATGTAGAGAATATCATGTCTGCCTGAACCTAGACAAGCATGTTTTTATGTTCAAGCAAGGCGAGATTATAGGACACATAGTGTCAAAGAATGGAATCTCCAGATACAAGGATAAAGTTAGAGCTATGGAAGAGTTACCTAGGCCAAAGAATGTGAAGGAAGTACAAGCTTTCATGGGGCATTGCAGTTATTATTGAAGATTTATTCACATGTATGCAATCATTGCAAAGCCTCTGTACTCCCTATTGAGTACCATTGAGTGGATGGACCAATGTGAAAACTCCTTTAACGAGTTGAAGAGACAATTGTGTTTAGCATCAATCTTGACTACACCAGATTGGAACAAGCCATTTCATGTTCATGTGGATGCATCCAATTATGCAATTGGATGTGTCTTAGCATAGCCTACTGGTGAAGGTAATATGGATCTTCCCATTGCTTATGCCAATAGACAATAGAATGCAGCTTAACAAAATTATACCACTATCGAGAGAGAAGGATTAGGCATGGTATATGCACTTAAGAAGTTTAGACATTATCTTCTTGCAAATAAGTTCTAAATTTTTTGGAGACCATTAAGCACTATTATATCTAGTGAACAAACCTTGCATTACTCGCGGATTAGTAAGATGGTTCCTCTTACTAATGGAATATGACTTTGAAGTTGTGGTTAAGAAAGGCAAGACTCACCTTAGGGTAGATCACCTTTCCAAACTAACTTCACGAGAGTTCCCTCAAGGAGTTTTCGATGACCTTCCTGATGCTTATTTGTTCAATCTAGAAGTAGTGCCTGACTAGGTGAAAACTATAGTGCCTATTCTCACCTTTGGGTTGCAGCATCCAGTACTGAAAGCCAAGGATAAAGAAGTAGTGAGGGTACAGAAATACCACATAATAGCATGCAACATGTATAAGCACACCGATCAAGGCATACTGGCTTGCTGTGTAGAAGAAGATGAACATGCAAAATGGTTGCAAATAGCACATATAGGTGCACTACAACAACATCACTCCAAATTTTGAACTCTATAGACTTTGCAAAGATTAGGAGTATATTGGCCAACTATGGAAGCAGATGTTCATAATTTGTGCAAGGAATGCCCCATTTGTGCTATTAGACCGCCCGTGGAACATGCTATGTGTCAGACATAGATCCATGGGGATCATGACACTGATCCATAGGGATCAGTCCATGTGTGTGAGGGACAAGGGCTAGCTAGCCAAGGTCCCAAGCTTGGGGGATACCCTAAGGTACTTGGTAATAATGGGGATGAGTGTTGCATCATGGCCACATATTGACACTAGACCATCTCAGATCATTGCTATTTTTAGAGTACAAGAGGGTATATATGGATGGGAGGAGAGTCACACACACATCATTCAAGTTTTTTGTTGACATTTGGTATCAGACCTTTGCATTTTGTCTTCTTTATCATTGATTTTTTTGGCTCGTTGTTTTTTTGTCATCGTCCTGATCGGAGATCACCATATGTCGTTGAATCGTTTTCGAAGGAGGAGTCATCATCGATTTGTATACAAGCAAGGGAGCAAAAGGTTTTTGGAGAGGCAACGGGGAGCTAGAGGACCCCCCTCTATAGAATTCCCATGCGCACATACGCGCTCAGTTACATAGACACCCTGCCCAAGTTTTGCCCACGCTCTAAAGTGCTACCCATGCGCACTGCCCACGAAGAGGATAGAGAACGGAGAAGCTCTTTCATACTTCTTCTTGCTATTGAAGAATCGATGAAGAGTGCCCTCTATTTATGCCCTTTTCAATGCTTCATAATAGGACATATGGGATTATTTACATGCAAGTTTGCATCACTGTGTTGACGGGGCTTCTTAGAAACTACCTTTGAGCTTGTTTGTTGCAGATCCACAACCTAAGCTTGTTCAATTAGCTAACTTTAACTCTTCTTTTAGCCATAACTTGAGCATCCAAGATCCAAACTCTGAGCTTTTTCTTGTTGAAGATATCCCTCTTAGAGATCTTTCCAAAGAGTGGTTGCAAGACCCCTTTTGGTTTCAATTCCCATCATTTTCAGAGCTTCAAGTTTGACCCTTCTTCATCATCCACCCTCTTTCGAGCATTGTTTTGAAGCACAACTTATCGGGAGAGACTTGGAAAGCTATTATGATAGATTGTGGACCATTTCTAGCACCTACACACCTACAAATCACGTTTTGAACCTCCAGATAAGTCTCTTGTCAATTAAAATGCATTGTTTCATCATATTGCATATAGGACATGAAAATTTTCATAGTATCTAGAGTATACATGTAGTTAAGACATGGAATCGTATTGTATGGTGCATGTATTCTTCTTTCCAGGGATACATAAGTATTTTCTTGTAGGTTGGCAAGGAAAGGAATATAAATTTATCAGGGTGTGTAATCCCCTTCGGTCTATTTGTAGTTAGATTGTGCCTGTCGGCATCGTTATTGCAGAAATTGCTTATCGATTACTTTGTATATTTTTTTCAATTTTCAAAACTATGGTGTTATGCTGCTGAAATTTTTAGAAAATTAGTATGCATATGCATCCAAGAATACAAAACATACTAAAAGTTTCTAGTTTTTCCATTGAGCAAAGGCTTGTGATTTGTTTCTTTTCTGGTGCCACTTACTTGTTTTAAGTATACATAAAACATCCAAACTATATAATTATCAAGTTGAATGATTAGTAGCATTTTGATAAAAGAATGGTATAAGATTATGGATATCTAGTAGATATCATTGCATGGGAAACATTAATTCAAGGATAAGCCCAAGGGCAGTCTTAAGACAAGAGCAAGTGTTGCCACAGTCATTAGAATAAGGAGCTTAGTAGTTTCATAGCTAAATGTTCCAGAATGTCTAGTTAAAACCTAGAATAGAGGATCGTTCATCCTCAAAGATTTCGTGATCAAGAAAGAATACAAGTATCATTCCTATCAAAAGAAATAAAGTTAGATTTAATAGAAAGAGATGAGGATATAAAAAGAAATCTCTAATAAGTCAGCAAACTAACTTGCCCTTTTTATCGAAAGAACAAATTGAGATCAGGGCTACTTTTTACCAAAGTTTCATGAGTTAGAAACTTAGAGGTAAGAGGTCTCAATGTAATTTTTGGAAACCTTAGAGGAGAACTCTCAGAAAACCTACAAGCTTAGGATGCTTATAAATGAAGCATCTAGTTTCAAAGTAGTTATTATAATGACATCATTATGAGTTCGAGTGCATATTTCTATGTGTATAGAACAAAGAAGTTTCTTTCACAAGAAGTATATACTTCATATTTGTGTAACAGACATGAAAAATCAAGTTTGATTAGAATGCCATAGTTAGCAATAGTCAAACAAAAGTCATCTAAGATCTTCCTTGATTTAGGAATTGAGACATAGACTTTAAATTTTCTAGTTTTATAAAAAAAGAATCATATCTTGATTCCATAATAGTTTAATACGAACAGATGGGATAGTTCCATCTATCTCTCCACCTAAGAATGAAGAATAGAGATCCTAGGTGGACTCATCTTCATTAAGCAAGCAAGGCAAGTCTATAGGCCAAGAACTCCAGAGTGGCCAAGATACACAGAAAGGCAAGATTTGCAGAGAGCAAACAAGGCAAGTCGGTGGGTCAAATACTCAAGAGTGGCCAAGATATACAAAACGGCAAGGTTTGCAAAGAGCAAATGGCAAGGCTATATTCTAAGTCCCTAGCAAGGAGTGAGACAAGGTTATATAGCAAGGCATGGTTTGCAGTAAGTAGAGAAGGCAAGGTTGTGGTCAAGATTCTTAGTAAAGAGTGACTACATAACAATGCAAGGTTTGCATTTATTAGACAAGGCAAGGTTGTTCTCCAACAAGGAGTGATTATACAACAATAGATCTACAGCTAAGAACATTGGTTCCAAAAAGAAGACAAGTTGAGAAGCACCTTTGATGTTTCTATTTATAGTACATCATAAATAGTGACTAAGTAAAGTGATCAAGTGGCTTCCATTTATGTTTAAGTACAAAAAGGTTGGAAAATACCAAGTCTATTGGTAGTTTACACAGAGAGGATACCCACCAAGTTAGCGAGCAAGATATTTCAAGAAATTTGAATAGTAAACATGATTGACAAGGACACAAGTCAGTAAGAAGAATTTTAGAAATTAATGAAGTTGTATATGTGTCAAGGTCAATAACTTTAAAGGAAGGAATTAAGATAAAATAATAAGTTCATCCTTATACAAGACACCGTATGTCTTTGGATTCTAAGGAATCAGAACAGAAAAGAAAGAGAAAATGAATGCCTTCTATTCATCCAAGGAATAGAAGAAAATCCACCACATGTCTAGATGACATATTTGTTAAACTATAAGATTGTGAGAATCATCTAAAAGTAGTGTCAAATGTACTAAAAGAGAATCAGATGTATGTTAATCCGAAGAAGACTCAGTTGTTTCTTTCGAGGATAGAGTATTTATGGCATGTGGTATCGGCCGATGGGGTTCAGATGGATCCTAAGAAGGTCTCACTTATTCTAGCTTGGCCTACATATCAGGAAGAGGGGCAATTATTGTCATTCCTAGGACTTTTTGATTTTTATAAAAAATTCAGCTCTTCTTATTCATCGATAGCACTGCTATGATGAACTTGCATCAAGGCAAAGTTCCATTTGCATGGAAGCAAGAGTAGAAAGAGAGTTTTGATAATATGAAATAAGCGGTTTTAGAGGCTCATATACTCAAAGTGGTAGAGCCACAAAAACCCTTTGAGTTAGAGATAGAAGCTAGTGGCATAGCCATAGGGGCAGTTTTGAGCCAAGATGGAAGGCCAATAGCTTTTGGAATCAAGAAATTGACCAGTGCACGATGAAAGTGGCCAGTGCATGAATAGGAGTTGTATGCAATGGTTCATGCACTTAAAGTCTGGAGACACTATCTTTATGGTGCAAACTTTAAGGTATACACACATCACCATACACTTAAGTATTTTTGTAGTCAGCTAGATCTTCGAGACAAACAAGCTCATTGGGTTGAGCTCATGTAGTACTTTCACATGGAAATCCTATATAGAAGAGGCAAAGAGGATATAGTTGATGATGCATTATCATGAGTAATATATCAAATGATCTTTAGAGTTCTAGAAAGCTCATTCCTTCAAGAGATAAAGGAAGCATAGGTAGAAGATCCACATTCGTTATAGATTATTAGAGCCATCAGTGATGACTCTATTTAGGAGACGAGGTAGTTCTAGTTGTTTCTTCACCTAACAGAGTGAATAAGTCCATTGTGTATTCCAATTTCTCATCGCAAAATGGAATAGTCAAACGAAAAGGAAAGGTTTGCATACCAGATTCTTGGGATGTGTGAAGAAAAATGATAACCATGATGTGCCTTGCGCAGGACACCCTGGTGTTGACAAGACAATACAGCTTGTTAGAAGAACATTTTGGTGGCGTGGATTAGCCAGAGATGTCCACACTTATGTTCAACAATGCTTTATGTGTCAAGTCAACAAAGCAGAAAGGGTAAAGACACCAGGTCTTTTGCATCCTTTATAGATTCAAGATCATAACTGGGACAATGTATCCATAGACTTCATAGTTGGGTTACTACAGACCCAAAGGAAGCAGGATACTAACCTAGTTTTGGTAGATAGATTGAGCAAGATGGCTCATTTCATACCCATGCAGCAGATGGTAGAAGCTCCACGGGTAGCGGAGTTATTTACCCAACATGTCTTCAGATTGCATTGGTTATGACATCCATAGTTTCAGATAGGGATGTCAGATTACAGGACACTTCTAGAGGTTTGTATTTGATAAAATAAAGGTGTCATTAACGATGAGCAATCGTGATCATCCTCAAAAAGATGGTTAGACCAAGAGGGTCAACTAGATACTTGAGGAAATGTTGAGGGCATATGTGTCTGCGAGGTAGATAGATTGGGATAGTTATTTGCCACTAGTTGAGTTTGCTTATAACAATAGGCTTCACTAGGTGACAGGTATGTCTCCTTTTGAGATGAACTATGACATGAATCCCAATGCTCCCAATACCATAGGCATGCCAAAGAAATGTCCTAGTGCTTTGGAGTTCTTAGCAAGCCTCCAAGAAAATTTAGAAATAGCTAAAGCCAAGATGAAGCAAGCTGTTGATAGGGCAAAAGAGTATGCTGATAGAAAGAGATCTCCTAGATCCTTTGAGGAAGGAGACAGTCTTTCTTCAGGTACCAACTAGATCTACTTCACTCTCCATAGGGAATTGTAGTGAGCTTTCACCAAGGTTTTGTGGACCTTGGAAGATAGTTAGAAAGCTAAGTGAAGTTGCATACCAATTAGAGCTTCCTCCAAATTGTAGAGTCTATCTAGTGTTTCATGTCAATAAACTTTGGAAGTATATCTCTAGGGAGGATAATGTAATAGAGGGTATTGTTTCTTTGTAGGAATGTGATAACACACAGACAGGATACTAGATTGGAGACAAAAACAATTGCAGAATCATGTCATCTAGGAGTATCTAATAGGCTCAAGAGGATTACCACTTACTGACTCTACTTGGGAATCAAAAGCTATGGTTCACAAGTACTTTCCCTCCTTAATCATTGATGAGAATGATCTTTAGAAGGGGGAGAGAGTGTCAGACATAGATCCACAGGGATCATGACATTGATCCATAGGGATCAATCCATGTGTGTGCAGCACAATGGCCATCTAGCCAAGGTCCCAAGCTTGGGGGATACCCTAAGGTACTTGGTAGTAATGGGGATGAGTGTTGCATGATGGCCACATGTTGACACTAGACTATCTCAGATCATTTCTATTTTTAGAGTACAAGAGAGTATATATGGATGGGAGGAGAGTCACACACATCATTCAACTTTTTTGTTGACACTACGCTATATCATGTGTCTTTAGTACCACATTGGAGTGAGCGTTTGGTAAGTTTTTTGATGAAAAAACATTCCTTCAAGAGATGAAATTGGCTAGACAAAGGAGTTTAGAACAAGAAGCCCTAGATTATGCACTCATTGGTGATAATTTATATAAACGAGGAAGAGATGGCTATCTTAGATTGTGTGTTCATGAGAGTGAATACCTCAAGATCTTAGAGATTGCTCACCAAGGAGTAGCAGGAGGACACTTTCGACCAGATAGGGTGATCAAGGCAATTCTATTCACAAGTCTTTGGTGGCCAACACTTCACATGGATGCACATACCTATGTGAAGAGGTGTGATATTTGTCAACAAACTCGGTACTCGATATGTAAAGATGAGATGCCTTTGAAACTTATGGGTGGACAAGCATTCTCTAAGTGGGGAATAGACTTTGTCCATCCTGTTAATCCCCCAGCCAAGAGTTCACATGCTGAATATATCATTGTTGCCATAGATTATCTGACCAAATGGGTAGAAGTAAAGGCCACAATGAAGAATGAGACTCAAATGACCGTTAAGTTCTTATTTGAGAATGTATTTACTAGATATGGGTTACTGTTGGAGCAAGTCTATGACAAGCCTAACTATTGGCTTGAGTCTCACAAAGTCTTAGAAGAAGCTTTAAAAAGAAGACTATGTAAAGTTCACTTGTGAACTACCTCTTGTAACTTTTGAAGAGTTTACTTGATGTAAAAGTAAGAGAATCTTAAGTGGTTGAGTCCACTTGATCAAGAATGGAAAGAGGAGCCACGAATTCTTGATTTGTGGTAGGTAGATAATCAAATCAATCATTGATTGATTGGAGAGTGATTGAGGGAAGTTAGCCTCCCAAACTCAACTATAAATAGATGACAGTTTTAGTCGTGGTTAGAGAGACCTATGTGAAGACCTCCAAGAGCTGAGCTTTATGCCATATCAAGGTGTGATTACAAGGCACACATATGTATCAGTAAGTCATTGTATTGTACAAGAAATATACTTTCATTTTCATGATTATTTGGTTTCATCTTTCCATGTTCTTGTGAAGTGTACTACTCACTACCATTACTCTCAGTTTTCTCAGTCAGCTTGCAGAGATGTTTTCTCTGAGCTTGGTGCATCATTTTCAGTGATTTAACTTGATAAAGTTAGATCTATAAGTCTACTATACGCTCATAAATTTTCATGTCATTTGGATGTTGCAATCTTCAGTTATGTTTATTTGAAGTCAACAGGGTCTGTTCATCTTCACCTCTCTGTCAGGTACCCGACTTTTTCACTCATCTTGTCAGAGGTTTTTCTCCGTGGTTACTTATCCAAATTCAGTGATTGAAATCTTGTTGGATTCAGCTTACTGTCTAGTATAACCGTACAAATTTTCATAATCATTGAATTTCTACATTTTGAGTTATGGTGATTTTTCTGCTCAGTGGTCTATTTTTGTAGCAGCCCGTGAAAATCGGGATGATGTCATCACTTGTTAAAACTCATTCTCAGTATGTGGTTCATTATTTTTTATGAGATTACTCTTGAAAGTTAGCTCTTTAAGTTTTCTAGACTTTCCCAAGAGGAATTGAGCTAATTGCTGCTGTGCTCAGAGAATTATGTAAAACACTGGATAGGTGTATGAACCAAGAATAGCAAGTTTTCACCTCTGAGCTAACTCCAACTTATCTGTTTTGATCTATCTTTTTGAGAGTGATCTTCCAAGGTACGTAGGGTGTCTAATACATCCATTGGCAAGCTAAAAGGGCCCACCATCTACTCCTGGAGTTCATTTGGCTGGTGTAGATCAAGGATTTTGCAACACCTCTTCATCTTCAAACACATACTTATCCATCTCTTCACAGTGGTATCAGAGCAAGGTTGGACAACATGGCAGATGGATTTCCTTCATCAATTGACAAATTGGACAGAGGTAACTACTCAGCTTGGTCATTAAGGATGGAAGCTTATCTCCAAGGTAGAAGTTTATATGGTTATGTGGCTGGAGATGAAGTTATGCCAAGTTTCAGGAACAAAAGTCAACCAACACAAGAAGAGCAAGAAAGATTGAGCACATGGTGCTCCAAGGATGCACTTGCAAGGTCTTATCTCCTCAACTCTATCTCAGATTTTTTGTTGCCTCACATTAGAAGTTGTAAGACATCTCAGGAAGTGTGGGATGCACTTGAAGCTTTCTTTTCTTCAAGTACCAAAGCTAGGAAGCATCAACTATGGCTGGATTTCACAACTCTCAAGAAGGCTCCCAAACAAAATGTGATTGATTTTGTCACAAAGCTCAAGGACATAGCGGATCAGTTGGGAAGCATTGGAGAGGTAATAGATGAAGAGCAAATTGTAAGGCAGGTCATCAATGGCTTGAAGGCAGATGATAAGTGGGAAGCATTCACCACAGCTATGGATTTGTACATGGGCATGCATGTACCTGATTTCAACACACTCATTGGACAACTACTTACTCAAGAGGCAAAGCTTATCAAAAATGGAGAAAGCTCTAAAGGTAATCAATCTTCAGCTTTATACACGGATAAAAGCAAGTCTAAAGATAACAAAGGAAAGGCAAAGAAAGTGGATGATGAAGCAGGTACATATCAAGCTAACTATGCAGGTAGAGGAAGACATGGCAGATGTAAAGAAAGAGGAGGTAGACAAGGCAGGGGGAGATCCCAAGACTCCAACTCATGTTCTATTTGTGGATTAACTAATCATACAACTGAAAATTGCTTTAGGAATTCCAAGAATCAAAGAGACAGAGGATACAATAGAGGAAGTTATGGCTACTCAAGAGGAAGGTTCAACAACTACCATGGCAACTACAACAACTACAATCATTCAAACTATCAAGGAGGCTACAAAGGAAGGAGAGACTACAATAACTACACAGAAGACTCAAATAAAGAGGATTCATTATTGATCATGAACATGGCTATGCCACAAGGTAAATCTGATGAGCATGTTTTCTACATAGATTCAAGTTGTTCAAATCATGTGGCAGGAAATGTGGCACTCCTATCAGATTTAGAAGATCCAAAGAATAAGCATGAGGTACAAACAGGAGATGATACAAAACATCCTGTGGAGAAAATAGGCAATGTCAAAGCACCTGATGGAAACATCAACCTACTCAGTAAGGTACTCTATGTCCCTACCATTACAAAGAATTTGATAAGTGTTGGGCAGATAGTAGAGAAAGGGTTGCAAGTCAGGTTCACAAAAGCAGGAGCATTTGTTGAAGATCCAAGTCAAGGATTCAGAAGAATTGCAAAAGGTGAAAAGACAGGTAGATTGTTCACATTTGAATTACAGGACACTAGAAACATTGCTCTCTTTAATTATGGTATTCAGACACTCACAAAATTGGAAGTATGGCACAAAAGGTTAGCACATATTGGTGAAAGGTCATTAAAGCAAATCTGCAGGGACCAAAGTGTACTTGGACTTCCTAATTTGTCAAAACAACATATGATTTATAAGTGCAGTGCATGTCAATTTGGAAAGTCTCACAAGTTACCATTCATGAAGAAAGGTTATATGCATGGAGATCTCTTGGAGTTGGTTCATACAGATGTATGGGGACCTAGCAAGGAAGCTTCAATATCTGGATCAAGGTATTATGTTTCCTTTATTGATGATTGCAGCAGATGGACTATCCTATTCTTTATGAAACACAAAGATGAAGTTTTTTCATGTTTCAAAAGATATTTGGCTCTTGTGGAGAATCAAACAGGTAAATCACTAAAAAGGCTAAGGTCAGATGGAGGGGGAGAATATTTCTCCCATGAGTTTGATTCTTTTCTTCAAGAAAGAGGAATCAAAAGAGAGGTAACTACAAGGTACACTCCTGAGCAAAATGGAGTGGCAGAAAGGAGGAATAGGACAATTGTTGAAGCTGCAAGGTCTATGTTAAATGAAAAGCATTTACCTAATTACTTATGGGTTGAGGATGTATCTACAGCCACTTACTTGATTAACAGGTTGCCTTCAAAATCCCTTGATGGGATGACTCCATATGAGGCTTGGAATAGAAGAAGACCAAGCTTAGATCATTGTAAAATTTTTGGATGTATTGCTTTTGCTCATGTTCCTTCACAGGTTAGAGGCAAGATGGATCCAAAGGCAGAAAGGTGTGTATTTATTGGATATGACAACAATCAAAAGGGCTACAGGTTATACAACCCTACCAACAAAGGATTCCTGGTAAGCAGAGATGTAGTTTTTGATGAGAACAATTCATGGTATGAAGATTCATGCAGGAAGATCAATTTACCATATGATCTTGAAGAAGATTTTCCAAAGCTTGGTAGAGAACAATCAAAGATTGAAGAACAAGACACCTCAGAGGATGATGAAGAATCTCACATGGAAAAGATCAAAGCATGGAAGTCTAAAGGTAAAGCAAAATTGCAGGAACTTGGACATGAAGCAGAATCATCACATCATGGCCTAAGAAGATCTATGAGGGAAAAGAAAAAACCAGAAAGGTATGGGTTTGACACCTCATTAGTAACTAAACATTATATCTACATAGCACAGGACATAAACCAAGAGGAGCCATCATCATTTGAAGAGGCCAAAGCAAAAACAGAATGGAAGCATGCAATGAAGGAAGAGATTGAAGCACTTGAGGAAAACAACACTTGGGATTTGGTGCCCAAGACTTCATCCATGAAGGTAATAGGCTCAAGATGGGTCTATAAACTCAAGAAGAATTCTGATGGTTCAATTAACAGGTATAAGGCAAGGCTTGTGGCAAAAGGCTTTGCACAAACTCAGGGAATTGATTATGAGGAGACCTTCTCTCCTGTGGCAAAGATGCCTACTATTAGGGTTTTGCTTAGTATTGCCTCTTCCAAGAATTGGAAGATACTTCAACTAGATGTAAAGAATGCATTCTTGAATGGTTGGATAACAGAAGAGGTATATATGGCACAACCACCTGGTTTTGAGAATCAAGTTTATCCTGATTATGTGTGTAAACTTAACAAAGCATTGTATGGTCTCAAGCAAGCTCCAAGAGCTTGGAATTTCAGGCTTGTTTCATTCTTGCAGGACAAAGGCTTTCAACCAAGCAAGGCAGATCCTTCACTCTTTATTAAAAAGAGTAATTCCGAGGTCATCTATCTATGTGTATATGTAGATGATATTATATTGACAGGAAATGATGCAGATGGTATGAAGAAGATCAAAGATCAGATGAGAGAAGAGTTCAAGATAAGTGATTTGGGTTCACTTACTTACTTCCTAGGTTTGGAAGTTGTCTACAAAGATCATGGTTTGTTTCTCACTCAAAGAAAGTACATTAAGGACATGTTGGCAAAATTCAAGATGCAAGATTGTAAGATTGCAGGTACTCCAATGGAGGTCAATCACAAATTGAGCTCACATGAAGGTGAACTCATAGAGGACATCACATCATATCAAAGTCTAGTGGGTAGTCTCAACTATGCCACATTGACAAGAGTAGATATATGTTACAGTGTGAGTGTGCTAAGTCAATTTATGCACACACCAAGGAAACCACATATGGATGCTGCCAAAAGGATTCTCAAGTATCTCAAAGGAACCATAAATGAAGGACTTTATTATCCTTATGTATCTGATTTAGGTTTGAAGCTATTTTCTGATGCAGATTGGGCTGGCTCCAAGGAAGATAGAAGGAGCACTTCAGGTTATCTTACCTTTGCAGGTTCAAAGCTTATTTCATGGTCATCCAAGAAGCAACCCACAGTTGCTCTCTCTTCTACTGAAGCTGAATATAGAGGTCTTGCCATAGCTACACAAGAAGCTATGTGGATGAAGACATTATTCAAAGATCTTGGATTGGAGTTTGGAACTCCAACTATTTTTGGTGACAATATGAGTTCTATTCACTTGGCTGCTAATCCTATTTTTCATGCAAGGACTAAACATATTGAAGTTCATTATCACTATGTACGAGAGAAGGTTCTAAGCAAAGAGATTCAAATATCATATGTGTCCACTCATCAACAATGTGCAGATATTCTAACCAAAGCATTGGATGGTACAAAGCTTTGCAAATTCAAGGCTATGATTGGTTTGCAGGTAATCTTGGAAGATTGAAGACCTCAAGCATACTTGGCTTGAGGGGGAGCTGTTGGAGCAAGTCTATGACAAGCCTATGTATTGGCTTGAGTCTCACAAAGTCTTAGAAGAAGCTTTAAAAAGAAGACTATGTAAAGTTCACTTGTGAACTACCTCTTGTAACTTTTGAAGAGTTTACTTAATGTAAAAGTAAGAGAATCTTAAGTGGTTGAGTCCACTTGATCAAGAATGGAAAGAGGAGCCACGAATTTGCGATTTGTGGTAGGTAGACAATCAAATCAATCATTGATTGATTGGAGAGTGATTGAGGGAAGTTAGCCTCCCAAACTCAACTATAAATAGATGACAGTTTTAGTCGTGGTTAGAGAGACCTATGTGAAGACCTCCAAGAGCTGAGCTTTATGCCATATCAAGGTGTGATTACAAGGCACACATATGTATCAGTAAGTCATTGTATTGTACAAGAAATATACTTTCATTTTCATGATTATTTGGTTTCATCTTTCCATGTTCTTGTGAAGTGTACTACTCACTACCATTACTCTCAGTTTTCTCAGTCAGCTTGCAGAGATGTTTTCTCTGAGCTTGGTGCATCATTTTCAGTGATTTAACTTGGTAAAGTTAGCTCTATAAGTCTACTATATGCTCATAAATTTTCATGTCATTTGGATGTTGCAATCTTCAGTTATGTTTATTTGAAGTCAACAGGGTCTGTTCATCTTCACCTCTCTGTCAGGTACCCGACTTTTTCACTCATCTTGTCAGAGGTGTTTCTCAGTGGTTACTTATCCAAATTCAGTGATTAAAAGCTTGTTGGATTCAGCTTACTGTCTAGTATAACCATACAAATTTTCATAATCATTGGATTTCTAAATTTTGAGTTATGGTGATTTTTCTGCTCACTGGTCTATTTCTGTAGCAGCCCGTGAAAATCGGGATGATGTCATCACTTGCTAAAACTCATTCTCAGTGTGTGGTTCATTATTTTTGATGAGATTACTCTTGAAAGTTAGCTCTTTAAGTTGTCTAGACTCCCCAAGAGGAATTGAGCTAATTGCTGCTGTGCTCAGAGAATTATGTAAAACATTGGACAGGTGTATGAACCAAGAATAGCAAGTTTTCACCTCTGAGCTAACTCCAACTTATCTGTTTTGATCTATCTTTTTGAGAGTGATCTTCCAAGGTACATAGGGTGTCTAATACATCCATTGGCAAGATAAAAGGGCCCACCATCTACTCCTGAAGTTCATTTGGCTGGTGTAGATCAAGGATTTTGCAACACCTCTTCATCTTCAAACACATACTTATCCATCTCTTCACAGTTACCAATTTAGTTAGTAAGTGATAGAGGCATGCACTTCTTGAATAAAGTCATTGAAAACCTTCTCCAAGAATTCTTGGTGGTACATAAGAAATCTGCTCCCTATCACCCACAAGTTAATGGATGAGTCGAGAGCACAAATAAGATATGTTGGTGCATACCAATCACCAATTGAAGGCTTGGAAGATCAAATGATGAAGGAAGAATCAATTCCTAAAGTATGGAAGAAGGTCATATTCAGAAGACAAGAGAAGTGTACACATATGTACATTAGCATAGTCATAGATGACTTAGATCATTTTGTTCAGTAAGAATTATGTACAAATTATCTATAAATACCTTGAGAAAAGTCGGGGCATGAAGGAGAGCTTATGTGACAATAGTTAGAAGTCAAGAATGAGGGAGATAGAAGTCAAGAGATAGAGGAAAGTGAGTTTGTGTTAGCTCTCATCACTCAGTTGTAATTTTCTGAGTTAATGAAGAAATATTGTGCCCGATCTTTTCGTGTCTGCTCCTTCTGTGTTTGATCATTTGTGAAATCCTTTTGAGGATATCTAAGTTTTTAGTTAATGAGCCTGTGACCTGAATTTCAGAGTCCAATTGTAAACAGGCTAGGAGAATTGTGAGTAGGAACATTCATATGTGTTGAATGTCTACAGTTCTCTGAAACAGGCGCAAATTTCGAGTTTAATCTTTTGGTCAGTGCTCACTCCATAGTTTAAAGTTTTGTGCAAGCAAGCACTTAATCTTTAAGTTGGAAGGTGATCTACTCGTGGCTAAAAGCATTTGGCAAAACGGGTTAGATATTGTGAGAATCAAAGTTAAGAAGTTAGGGGTGTCTGAATCGACTTCTCAGAAGTACAGTTTCTGACATAGGTAACTTGAGAAGTTGATTTCTCAAGCTACACTTAACCTTTTGAAGTAATTCAACTTGGAGGAGATGCGCAAACTCTAGAAGATGATTCGTACAAAGTTTCATAAAAAACTTTACACATTTGATAAGTCAATGTGAAGAAATTCTGCAGCAGACTTTTCTGTGTATCATCTTCTTCACAGAATTGTTAATCTTTTGATAGTTAGTAATTGATCTTTTAAATGTGTGAAAGGTTTTGACTTATTCTTGGTATAGAGGTGCTCTAATCACAAGAATAGGTTGTTCTTTTGGAGATTAAAACTCTCCATCAGTGGTATCAGAGCAGGAGACATCAATTTGAAGAAATTTGAAGAAAGAAAGATCCCGACTGCTGCAGATTCAAGAGATTCAACATTTGAAGGATCAAGAAGTGAAAGCTTGGAATCAAAGCTTAGAGAGAAGACAAATTGACATCAAGAAAGGCAAAAGGAGTTCAATTCGAAGTAAAGGTACATACATTGTTTGTAAAGCTTGAAGATTTCAATACACAGGTGGACACAAGATGGGAGAAAGTTTGCAGATTGATAAGCTAGATAGGGAGAACTATCCAGCATGGTCCATGAGGATGGAAGCACACCTCATGAGCAAAGATCTTATATCATTTATTACAGGAGATGAAGAAAAACCAGAGTTTGCAGATCCAAGTATTCCTACTAGGGAAGAACTTGCAATGTTGAAGACTTGGATGAGAAAGGATGCTCAAGCAAGGAGCATCATCTACATGGATGTAAATGATTATCTTCTACCTCACATCAGAGGTTTGGAAAGTGCTACAGATGTTTGGAATGCCTTGGAAGAGCATTTCCAAAATACAACTAAGTCTAGGAAGTCCTCACTATGGGCTGAGTTCACAACCTTCAAGAAGAAGAGCTCCCAATCAATTTCAGATTATGTGGCAAGGATGAAAGATATTGCAGATAGCTTGGGAGCAGTGGATGAAGATATTGAAGAAGAAAAGTTGGTAAGACAAATACTTACAGGTCTAAGAGGTGATGAGAAGTGGAAGCCTTTTATCTTGTCCATAGAGTTGTCACTTGATCACTTTACTCCTGACCTTAATCAATTGCTAGGACACATGCTAACCTTTGAGCAGGATCTTAAAGGAGACAATGATAGAAGTACAAGTCAAGCTATGTACTCCAAAGACAAGAAAAAGAATGGCAAGGGAAAGCAATCAAATGATGATGAAGGGAATTCAAATCAAGCCAACTTCACAAAAGGGAAGACAAATTTCAGAGGTAAAGGAAGAGGAGGTAAGAACAAAGATAATGCTAAAGCTTGTTGGATTTGTGGCAGAACAAATCATTTGGCAAATGATTGTTGGTATAACAATCAAAGTGGAGGATACAACAATCAGAGTTATAATCAAAGAGGTAGAGGAGGCAGAAACCAAAGAGGCAATTTCAGAGGAAGAGGTGGTAGGACATCATATGGTAGAGGAGGTGGAAGGAACTTCCAGTCTCAGTCCTACAACAATAATTATTACAATTATGCATCAGATCAGAAGGATGACATGACTCTTATCTTGAATGCAACTCATGAATCAATGGGAGAAGATCAAAGAGTGTTTTATATTGACTCAGGGTGTAGCAACCATCTGAGTGGGAATCTATCCTTGATGACTGATATGGAAGCAAGGGTGAATGGACATACAGTTCAAACAGGTGACAATACTAAACATAAAGTGGAGAGCATTGGATCAGTGAAGACAAAGAGTGGAAGTACACTTCTGAGCAAGGTACTTTATGTCCCTACTATTCCTAAAAATTTGATAAGTGTAGGGCAAATTGTGGAGAAAGGATATGAGGTAAGATTTACAAATGATGGTGTCTATGTACAAGATCCAAATCAGGGATATAGAACCATAGTTGCAGGTAAAAAGGAAGGAAGATTGTTCACTCTCAAGGTCCAAGGTAATGTGGGACATGCATTGTTTACCTATGGAGGTCAAAAGGTATCTGAATTAGACCTATGGCATAAGAGGCTAGGTCATTTCAATGAGAGAGCTATAAAGGAGATGTCAAAGAATCAGGTGGTGCTTGGATTGCCAAACATTGAAGGGCAACATATGGTGTACAAGTGTGAAGCTTGTCAATTAGGTAAAGCACATAAAAGTTCTTATAACAAATCAGGGTACAAGTATTCAAATATGCTTGAATTGGTTCATACAGATGTATGGGGTCCCTCAAGGGACTATAGCATAAATGGATCCAGATATTATGTATTGTTTGTTGATGATGCAACCAGGTGGATTACTTTGTATGTAATCAAGGATAAATCAGAAGTTTTCAAGACATTCAAACATTTCCATGCTTATGCAGAAAGGATCACAGGACAAAAGCTAAAGAGGTTAAGATCAGATGGAGGGGGAGAGTATTTCTCAAAAGAGTTTGATGATTATTTGTGGAATGCAGGTATCAAAAGAGAAGTGACTTGCAGGTACTCCCCTCAACAAAATGGAGTAGCAGAAAGGAGGAATAGGACTCTTGTAGAATTTGCAAGAGCCATGATGAAGGAAAAGAATTGTCCAAATTACTTATGGGCAGAGGCCATTAACACTGCAACATACCTTGTGAATAGGTTGCCTTGCAAAGCTTTGGATGGAGGAACCCCTTATGAAGCATGGTGGGGTAAGAAGCCTAGTCTTGATCATTGTAAAGTTTTTGGATGTATTGCATATGCTTATGTTCCTTCACAATTAAGACATAAGCTAGAACCAAAAGCAGAGAAGTATGTGTTTATTGGATATGATGATAGACAGATGGGTTATAGGTTGTGGAGTCCATCCACAAAGCAATTTCTTGTTACTAAAGATGTGACATTTGATGAGCAAAATATGTGGTATACAGGATCACCAAATGAGTATACAGGTGTTGAAGAAGTTCAAAGGAAAGGAAAAGCAAAGGTAAAAGTTTGTGAAGAAATTGTTGATGAAGTTGACTCTAGATGTAGAGTGCAGGATCATGTAGA
Organism: Ceratopteris richardii; assembly: GCA_020310875.1. Taxonomy (NCBI): domain Eukaryota; kingdom Viridiplantae; phylum Streptophyta; class Polypodiopsida; order Polypodiales; family Pteridaceae; genus Ceratopteris; species Ceratopteris richardii. Next base: position 84,841,829 of record CM035421.1, on the reverse strand, counting down.
AGAAGGGCCAAGATTTGATCCAGAATCAAATGAGGCTGAAACTTCAAGAAGTGCAGAAATCAGGAGATCTACAAGAGAAAGGAAAGAGCCTATAAGGTATAGCTATGATACATCTTTCCTAACAACAAAAGATTATGCCTACATTGTGAAAACAGAAGAAGATCCAACCACTTATGAAGAAGCCAAAGGTAAACAGAATTGGGAGAAGGCAATGCAAGAAGAGTATGATGCTCTACTTGAAAATGAAACTTGGGAATTAGTACCAAGACCAAAGAATCAGAAAGTCATTGGATGCAAGTGGGTATATAAAACAAAGAGGTTTGCAGATGGTAAGGTGTCTAGATATAAGGCTAGACTAGTGGTTAAAGGTTATGCCCAAACTTATGGGGTAGATTATGATGAAACCTTTAGTCCTGTTGCTAAGATGTCTACAATTAGGACATTGATTGCTATTGCTACTTGCAAGGGATGGAAATTATCACAATTGGATGTGAAGAATGCATTTCTTAATGGTTACATTGCAGATGAAGTATATATGGAGCAACCAGAAGGCTTCATGGAATCAATTGGATCAGATTATGTGTGTAAGCTCAAGAGAGCTTTATATGGGTTGAAGCAAGCCCCAAGAGCTTGGAATTACAGATTGGTCAAGTTCTTGAATGAATGTGGATTTCAAGCATCAAAGGCAGATAGTAGCTTGCTAGTGAAGGCAAGTGAAAATGGATATATTTACATGTGCATTTATGTTGATGATATTATTGTTACAGGAACAGATGCTCAAGGAATCAATGAACTCAAGAAGCAAATAGAGAAGGAGTTTAAGATAAGTGATTTGGGAAACTTATCTTATTTTCTAGGAATGCAGATTGTGTATGCTCAACATGGAGTATATGTTTCACAAGAGAGATACTTGAAGAATCTTTTAGTCAAGTTTAACATGGAAGATTGCAGAACCTCAACTACACCATTGGAGGTAAATCATAAGTTAAGCAGGTATGGAGGTGAAGAGTTCAATGACATGAAGAAATATCAGAGTTTGGTAGGTAGTTTGATCTATGCTACCTTAACAAGGCCAGATCTATCATATGCAGTAGGTGTGTTGTCACAATTCATGCATTGTCCAAAGAAGACTCATTGGATTGCAGCCCAAAGGGTACTCAGATATATCAAGGGAACCCTAAGTGAAGGTTTGTATTATGGTTTCACTTCTGACACAAGAATCAAAGTGTTTAATGATGCAGATTGGGCAGGTGACTCAGATGATAGAAGGTCTACTCATGGATATCTATGTTATGTTGGAGACAAGTTAGTGTCTTGGTGTTCAAAGAAGCAACATACAGTTGCTTTATCATCCACAGAAGCTGAGTATAAGGGAATGGTAGAAGCTGCAAAAGAAGTTATATGGTTGAAGACCTTGATGAAAAGTTTTGAGTTTGATCATAGTACTCCAATAATTTTTGGAGACAATATGAGTTCTTTGTATTTGGCAGCTAACCCTGTTTTTCATGCCAGGACTAAGCATATAGAGATTCAGTATCATTTCTTGAGGGAAAAGGTACTAGATAAAGAGATTGAAGTGATGTACACTCCAACAAAAGAACAAGTGGCAGATATGATGACAAAGAGTCTGGATGGACCTAAGTTACAGAGGTTCAAGGACATGGCAAGTATAAAGAAGACAGAGAAAACCTCAATTGATGATTGAGGGGGAGTTGTTGGTGCATACCAATCACCAATTGAAGGCTTGGAAGATCAAATGATGAAGGAAGAATCAATTCCTAAAGTATGGAAGAAGGTCATATTCAGAAGACAAGAGAAGTGTACACATATGTACATTAGCATAGTCATAGATGACTTAGATCATTTTGTTCAGTAAGAATTATGTACAAATTATCTATAAATACCTTGAGAAAAGTCGGGGCATGAAGGAGAGCTTATGTGACAATAGTTAGAAGTCAAGAATGAGGGAGATAGAAGTCAAGAGATAGAGGAAAGTGAGTTTGTGTTAGCTCTCATCACTCAGTTGTAATTTTCTGAGTTAATGAAGAAATATTGTGCCCGATCTTTTCGTGTCTGCTCCTTCTGTGTTTGATCATTTGTGAAATCCTTTTGAGGATATCTAAGTTTTTAGTTAATGAGCCTGTGACCTGAATTTCAGAGTCCAATTGTAAACAGGCTAGGAGAATTGTGAGTAGGAACATTCATATGTGTTGAATGTCTACAGTTCTCTGAAACAGGCGCAAATTTCGAGTTTAATCTTTTGGTCAGTGCTCACTCCATAGTTTAAAGTTTTGTGCAAGCAAGCACTTAATCTTTAAGTTGGAAGGTGATCTACTCGTGGCTAAAAGCATTTGGCAAAACGGGTTAGATATTGTGAGAATCAAAGTTAAGAAGTTAGGGGTGTCTGAATCGACTTCTCAGAAGTACAGTTTCTGACATAGGTAACTTGAGAAGTTGATTTCTCAAGCTACACTTAACCTTTTGAAGTAATTCAACTTGGAGGAGATGCGCAAACTCTAGAAGATGATTCGTACAAAGTTTCATAAAAAACTTTACACATTTGATAAGTCAATGTGAAGAAATTCTGCAGCAGACTTTTCTGTGTATCATCTTCTTCACAGAATTGTTAATCTTTTGATAGTTAGTAATTGATCTTTTAAATGTGTGAAAGGTTTTGACTTATTCTTGGTATAGAGGTGCTCTAATCACAAGAATAGGTTGTTCTTTTGGAGATTAAAACTCTCCATCAAGATACACTATAATGTGTTGACAAAATTAGTGAACAATAAATGCTCTGATTGGGATAAATAGCTACATCATGTTGTTTGGGCATATCGAGTCACCTATAAAACGATGCTCCAAGCCACACCCTTTCATATGGTATTTGGCTAAAATGCAGTGCTAGCTTTAGACTTCTTGATACCCACATTGAGAGTAGCACAAGAGCATCAATGGACTGGCCATGAGCTTTTGTCTAGAATTTTTGATCTGGAACGCTTAGGTGAAATAAGATTGAGAGAACCAACAAGGATTAAAACGGCCAAGAAAAGACTAAAGGCATACTTTGATACCCATGTGAAAGATAAAGGCTTCAAATCAGGAGACTTAGCCTTGAGCCTTGGTATACACATTGAAACAACATGCACAGAAGCTAGACAAGAGAGGCTATGGACCTATGTTCATCAATAGGATCTCAACAAGTTGAGTAATTCAATTAGCCACTCTAGGAGTAGATGTCCTCCCTAGTTACATCAATGGATGCAGAGTAAAGTTGTATAAAAAACCCCTCACATAGGAAATGCTAAACTAACTCAGCACTAATAAGAAACGTAAGGAAGGGAAAAAACGAGTCCGAGAAGAAGCACAAGCAGAAGCCTTAGAGCACATCCGACGAATGAAATTGAGAAGACAAGGTAGAGATCAGCCTAGATCAGATGCTCATGATGCTTTAAGATACCACATGGCCATGTGTAAAGCCACATATATAATTTCCCCTCGAATTATTGATCGACATCCTTTTGTGACCCTGGAGGTAGGACAAGAAGAGAGAGCAAGGACCGTAAGAGCTTTGATTGACTAAGGAGTAGCCACTAGTGCAATTAGACTTTCTTACGATCAAGAATTGCAATTAAGTGTCAATCCTATAGAAGTGTATCTCTTAGGATTGGAAGGTGTGGAAACCCCTTGCATGGGCGAGGTGGAACTTCCCATCTACATTCAAGATGTTCTTATGATAGTGAAGGTGCTAATGTGTCAAGATGAGGATCTCACAAAATCTCTTACCTTGGGTCAGGACTTGATCTATAATCATGCAGTCAACTTGAACCTAAGAAGTGGACTTCTTTAGGTCTACGTGGATCAAAACTGCATCACAATTGAGCTAGAAAATCATACACTCAAGGAACTAGGAAAGACACCAACTCCTGGTCTTTCCAGGAGGACACATGAAGATGAAGATGTTGTTCTTGTCCAACACTATTTGATGCAGAAGTATGATGTTCTGAACAAAGAAGTCAGGGATTCAATGGAACTCCCTTCTTTTCCGAAAGTGATCGAGATAAAGCAAACCAAGGAGTACAAGAAGCAGAGGAAGCAGACGGGCAACCAAACATATTACCTTGCAACATAGTTTCTTCAATTCACTTGAGCCTGTCCCTATAGGGAATATTGTCACATGCACTAACGACTCCTCTTATCCTATAATGGAAGTTGGTAAGATCATTTTGACTACTATTGATGGTAGTTCTTTCACATTATCAAGATCTTTGTATATATTAGGGATCAAGAAAAATCAGTCATCAATTTTGGCATTAGCGAAGATTGTCTTGGTTTGTTGATGGGAGATATACAATTCATGATCTCTCAAATGGCGTTGTTATTAATGTTTCTAGCATTTTATTTCATGGGCTTTATAAGCTCATAGATTATGCAAAATCTATGAATGATTCAACATGTGAAGTTTAAGATTCTCGCAGTATCTTAGATGCAAAGCTTTGGCATGCATGCTTTGGTCATCTGAATTTGGCTAGTTTGCTATGCCTGTAGAAATCTAAAATGGTTTCCTCTCTACCCAAACTTGAGGCACCTTGTAAACATGTCTGTGAAGGCTGTATTTTGGGAAAAATGTAGTGTTCTTCCTTCTTAAAAGATGGGTTAGTTCGAGCTCGTTATAAATTGCAGATTGTTCATAATGATGTTTGTAGTCCTATGCAGTGTTGATATATTTAGGTAGTGATGTGCGTGAACACACTAGGACTGTTGGGGCACTTTTTTACCTCTTTAGGAGGTATTTTCCCTCGGCTAGTATATACGGCTATAACCCTAATGATTCACTTATTTTTATACATTCTAGTGGTAATACATTCGATATTGTGTGTTGTGCTCCAAGTTTCTTCTTCTTCCTTGTGTTGTTTGCATGCTTTCGCAGACCTCGAACTCCAATAATTGGTATCAGAGCAGATCACCACTTCATCTAAGGCATTGTCCACACCCCTTCGGCCAGAGTCTCAAAATTGCACAAAATTCGGTGAGCATACTCAGGGTGATTAGGAGATCAAAATGGCTTCGCTTTGTGTTGCATAAATCGTGAACTGAGCTCGTTTCGGCCTCCAAACACACTATCATAATGCTTGTGTAGGCAATTTTGTCTTTTTGTGCCACATATATATACAGGTTTCGGTTCGCCACTATAAGCATCACAAAGTCTACTAGAGGTTTAACAAAACTTGACAGGGTAGTTCTATTCATCTTTTTGAGATACAATCATTTTTTTGCATCATGGTATTTTACTCAGTAGCCATGGTTGAAAGAAGTGATGTATTCCATATGTTGTCTATTGAGGATAAGTTGGATGGTGCCAATTACCCATTATGGGCTTATATGATGCATCATCTATTGGTTGCAAAAGGAATGTGGAGTATTGTGCACAGTGTTGAAAATTGTCCTAGTACACCTGCAAACACAATTGCTAAAGGTGATGCATATGGTGTTGAAGATGACGATATTCTTCGTGTCCCTGTTCATGTTGTGGTTTCTTCTACACCTACTATAGAGCAAATTTGTTGGGATGGCAGAGATGCTCAGGCACATGCATTGATAGTCTAGTCTGTCAAATGTGCCATTATTACTCACAATTGCTCTTGCAAAATAGCTAAGGATGCTTGGATACACTTAACACTTTATACCAAGCAAGCAATGAGGCTCGTATTACTTACCTCTGAAAACAATTGGAGAGTGAGCACATGAATGAAGGTGATTCCATAGACAGTTTTTTGACAAAGATTAAAGATTTGAAAGAACAGTTGATTTCTATTGATGAAGTCTTTCCTGACAGTTCACTTGTGGAGAATATTTTGAATGGTCTTCCTGATTCATATCAGAGTTTTGCTTCTACTCATTGTTTGATGATCATGAAAGGCAATCCAAATGCCTTAACATTTGAGGACTTAGTCTCTATTCTATTGCAAGAATATCAGTCTAAGCATATGAGGTCCATTATGTGTGTTGCAGATCAAGATTTCCTCGCTAGTCAGAAGGACAAAGGTAAATGGATCTCTTCTACTAGTAAGCAAAAATCTACTAATTCTACACAATCAAAGAAGGATGACAGAGACGAGAAGAAAACAGAAAAACAGAAATTGTTTTGCAAATACTATAAAGCAAATGATCATGTCATAAAGATTTGTACGAAATTAGCTGCTAAAGAGGCAAGGAAGAAAGAGTCTAGAATGGTTTTTGCAGAGGCCTCTACACCAAAAATAGAGTCTGCTTATCTTGTGTAGAATGAAGAATGAGCATTTATTACTATTTGCAGTTTTGACCCATCTTCACATGAACAGTGTATGTCTACAATAGACTCAGATGTTTGGTACTTTGATAGTGGGACAACCAAACATATTACCTTGCAGCATAGTTCCTTCACTTTACTTGAGCATGCCCCTATAGGGAATACTATCACATGCACCAGCAACTCCTCTTATTCTATTATGGGTGTTTCTAAGATCACTCTGAATACTATTGATGGTAGTTCTTTTTCATTGCCAAATGCTTTATTTGTGTCAAGGATCAAGAAGAATCTGTTATTAGTTCTAGCTTTAGCCAAGATTGGCTTGGTTGTGAAATTTGTTGATGATAGATGAATAATTCATGATCTGTTAAATGGCAATGTCATTATTGCTTCTAGCATTTTATGTCGTGGGCTGTATAAGCTCACATACTATGAAAAATTTGTGAATGATTCAACATGTGAAGTACATGATTCTCAAGCTTTGTCAGATGCAAAGCTTTTCCATGCATGCTTTGGTCATCTAAATTTTGCTAGTTTGCTATGCCTACAGAGATCTGAAATGGTGTCCTCTTTGACCAAACTTGAGCTACCTAGTAAACATGTATTTGAAGGCTATATTTTGGGAAAAATGCAGTGTTCCTCCTTTCCAAAAGATGGATCAATTTGAGCTACTCACAATTTGAAGCTTGTTCACAATGATGTTTGTGGTCCTATGCAGGCACCCTCTTTTGGGAACTATCTTTACTTCGTGACTTTCATGCATGGGTATATCAATTGAAAGAAAAGTATGAAGTGTTTATGTGGTTCAAATAGTTTCTGGTTTTGGCTGAAAATCTGTCAGCATGTAAAATGGGCACCCTCCATTTTGATCGAGAGGGGGAATATATGTCTTTTTGTTGACACGACATAAAGCTTAAAACAAAAGTGCAAAATTCACCACGTCACAAGAACTAAGCTAGAGTGATATAAGAACACCTCTATAATCATCAGTAGCTTAGCAACTTTTCTGAAACTGAAAACTTTATAACTGTATTTAGTGAAATCTGAAAATTCACTTTACAGGAAACTTTGCCTTTTCTTCAGGCTTCAATTCTGATCTGATTTACTTCAGTCTTTACAAATCTTTGTTTGCTTACTGTTAGATATTCTTTTTGCCACTTAAATGTGCCAAAACTGTGTTTTGAACTTATCGAAATATCACCAAAACTTCACCAGACTGTTACCGGAATGTTACCGTAATCTTATCGGAATCAACTGTGATTCTGTTTGTAGTTACTTCAAATATCTGTAAATGAACTAAGGAAGTAATACCTGAGTTTCCTTCAGTGAATGAACTCTATCTGAAGTTTGAGAGAAAACTTCATCAGTTCTAAATGTCTTTACTGTCAGACACAGTACTGTATGTACATGTTCCGTTTCACAAAACTCTTTTAATCAATTTGTAGTTGAGACTAGTAGCTTCAAAAAAAGCTATCATTCGTGAAAAACTTTACACTATACTATGAGATCTAACTTGTAGAAGTACCATAAAATGTGCACTGAGAAAACTGTAACTGTTAACTAACTTTCACAGTAACATGAAATCACTTAGATTTCTTCACACAAGAAGAATGCGCTCAAATTCTTCCACACAAACATGTGTTTTCTATTAGAGAAGATCAGTGTATAGTGCCATATACACCTCAATAGAATTGAGTTGATGAATGGAAGAACAATTCACTCATGGAGATGGCGAGGTGTATGGTCAAGAGTCAAGCTTTACCACATAGTTTCTTGCTTGAGGTTGTCATGTGTGTAGCATATGTACTTAAGAGCTCTCGCACTAAAGCATTGTAGTCTATCACTCCATATGAGGCTTGGCATGGTTGCAAACCATCCGTTGCTCACCTTCGTGTTTTTGGTTGTCTGGCATATGCATTGATGCCTAAACAACAATGCAGGAAATTGGATGATAAAGCAATGAAATGTATTTTTGTTGAGTACATTTCTTAAAGCAAAGGATATGTTTTGTATCATCCACAGACTAAATGCATTTTGTTTAGGCTTGATGTTTTTGTGGAAGATGCTATTCAATCATTACTTTCACGTAATAAGGAGATATCAGTGAGCTCCAAAGACATGTATGACACTTTGTTGCCTCTTTTTACAAGTGGACAGTCTACTGTTGGTCCTAATGTGGCAAATTCTCATCGTTTACAGGTTTCATGTGATGATGTAGATCATTCCATTTCTCATGCAAATTTACATGATGCACTTGTTGATGACACAGTTGATATTGAGGAGGCAAAAACTATGCCAAAATGGCTAGTGTAGACTTTGCGCGACAGCAAATTAGATGCACCTCTATCATATCGTACTCGTTCAGGCTCTCATAGTGCTTCTTTTGAATTAGATTGCTATGCTATGGCTTCCTCTAGTCTTTGTGATGAGAATGAGCCTGCTTTGTTTGATGAAACACAAAAGTTTTGAAAATTGGATGGCTGCTATGCAATCAGAATATGATGCTATCATGAAGAATGGTACATGGTCTTTATGTGACTTGCCTTCTAGAAAGAAGGCCATTGGCACTAAGTGGCTATACAAGCTGAAGCATATACAAGGTGAAGAATGGTACCTGGTCTTTATATGACTTGCCTCTTGGAAAGAAGGCCATTGGCACTAAGTGGGTATACAAGCTAAATGGAATAATTGACAGGTATAAGGCTAGGCTTGTTGCAAAGGGTTATGTACATGAAAGAGGCATTAATTTTGATGAGACCTTTGCATCTACATGCCCAATGACTATGGCTCGTAGCATCTACGTAAGCGTGCAAATAATGTGCTTCTGATCATTGTTGTGTATGTTGATGACATCTCATTGGTCCTCATGAGAAGCACATCACTAATTTTAAGGCTAATCTGCATGCCTCATTTGAGATGTCATATTTGAGGCATTTGCATCATTATTTGGGCATTCATTTTATGCAACTTGATGGTAGAATAGCTTTGTGTCACACAAAATATATTGACACATGATTGTAGCATTTTGGCCTTGAAGATTGTAAACCCATTGCCACTCCTATAGAGATAGGTTTATGGTTGAGTCTTCATGATGCTTGAGATGCATTTGATGTTGTTCTCTATCAACAGGTTGTTGGATGCTTGATTTACTTATGCATTACTCTGCTAGATATTCAGTTTGCTATCTCACAAATGAGCAGGTTTATGCATTGCCTAGGTGTCAAGCATTGGCAGGCGGTTAAGCATGTAGTCCACTAGTTAAGTGGTACCCAACTACTTGGATTGTTTTATCCCAAGGGGGGATCACTACCACCAGATTTACATGTTTTTTCTGACTATGATTGGGTTGGTTGCTATGACACTCATGTGTCCACCAGTGGTTTTTGCTTCATGCTTGGTAGCTTATCTTGGTTGAGCAAGAAGCAACCTACTATTGCCACTTCCAGTTGTGAGGCTCAATATAGGGCAGCTTTCACAATGACTATTGAGTCTGTGTGGTTGAGATGCCATATGGCTGATTTGGGTGTTGGTCAGTCTTTTGCCACCACCATCTTCACTGACAGTGAGAGTGCATTGGAAGTTGTGAGGAACCCTATGTTCCAAGCTCACACTAAGCACATTGAGGTGCACTATCATTATGTCAGGGAGATGTTCTCTGCTGAAGAGATCCGTTTGGCATATGTGCCCACACAAGAGAACATTGCAGACCTTTTCACAAAGGCTTTGCATAGGGAGAAGTTTCAAGCTTTCTACAAAGCTTTGGGCTTACTTCCTTTTGTGGATTGATTCCACTTAGGTTGGCACTTCCTTATATATGAGTGTTAGCTCCTTGTTCACCGCATCACTCTTAGGGGGGATTTGTTGATATATTTAGGTAGTTATGCGTGTGAACACACATATATACACCTATTGCCCTAAGGAGCCACTTATCTTTGTACATTCTAGTGGTAATACATTCAATATTTTGTGTTGTGCCCCAAGTTTCTTCTTCTTCCTTGTGCTATTTGTGTGCTTCCATAGACCTCGAACTCCAACATGTAGACACCTTCTTTCAATAACTACTTTATTTTGTGACTTTTATTGATGATTTTTCTAGGCATCCATGGGCGTTTCTATTAAAGACAAATTTTGAAGTGTTTATGTGCTTCAAATAGTTTTTGGTTATGGCTAAAAATCTATCATCACGTAAATAGGGCATCCTTCATTCTAATTGAGGGGGGAATATATGTATTCTAATTTAATGCATTTTTGGTTGAATATGGGATAAAACATTAGTGTATAGTGTCATATACACCTCAAAGAAATGGAGTTTCTAAAAGAAAGAACATTTCTCTCATGGAGATGGCAAGGTGTATAGTCAAAAGTCAAGCTTTACCACATAGCTTCTAGCTTGAGCCTATTATGTGTGCAACATATGTACTAAACAGGTGTCCCACCAAAGCACTATAATCCATCATTCATTATGAGGCTTGGCATGGTTGCAAGACATCTTTTGCTCATCCGTGTGTCTTTGGTTGTCTGGCATATGCATTAGTGCCCGAACAACAACACTAAAAATTAGATGGTAAAGCAGTGAAATGTACTTTTGTTGGGTATAGTTCTAAAAGAAAAGGCTATTATTTGTATCATCCATAGACTTAGCTTTGATGTTGTTTTTGTGGAAGATGCAATTCACCAATTACTTTCATGTACCAAGGAAAGTTCAATTATCTCTAGAAATGTGTATGACACTTTTTTGCCTCTTTTTATAGGTGAACAGTCAAGTGTTGGTCCAAGTGAGGGAAGTTCTCAAACTACAGGTTCCACATGATGACACAGAAGGTTCTGTTTCTAATGCAAATTTACATGATGCACTTAATGATGAGAGGGTTGATATAAAGGATGCAAAAACTATGCCGAAATGGTTGGTGCAAATTGTTGTAGGAGAAAGACGTGAAGAAAAGAGGGACCCAACATTTTTCATGTCTTATCCCATTTCTCTTTTCACAATCCTTTGTAAAACTTCAAAAATCTATGTGAAGGCTCAAGAGGCGTCCTCTAGTTGCATAATAAGAATGTAACATTAGCCTTGCACAATAGTAGGATTCGAGTGATTTATAGGAAAAGTGTCGGTCTCCTATGTGAAAGGACCAGTTTTAGGGCACATGTATATAAGTCTTTTTGTGACACTTTGTAAAAAACTTTTTGCCATAGTGAAGGAAAAAGACTGAAATTTTGAATTTGCTTCTTCTTGCTTGTGTATCTTCTTCTTCATGAGCTTGTTTGTGTGTGTGTGTGTGTGATGCATGAAATGTGTGTCTAGAGGTGCCTACACTTACCCTATTGTTTTTTCCATTGTAGTGTGTGTGTGAAGCTTGGTGAGTTGTGGAGAAAGAGTTGGTGTTTCCAACCACTCAGTAATTTGCTCATAACTTGAAGTGCATTTGTTAGGTAAGTTGAAAATACCACCATTGGATGCATCTCATCGAGAGCTTTGAAAGAAATCTATTGTTGAATATATTTAGGTATTGGAGCGAAGAGATATGGCTTAATTTGTGCTTACTATTGTAGCAAGTATCACGATACACATCTCTCGTGAAGTAGGTGATGTGAGAGGTAGTTGGACCTAATTTAAACAAATTGCTTGCACATTCACTCCATCAGCCATTACAAAAGCACGTGTCCTCATACACGATGTGGTCAATGTCCATGGATTGGTAATTTAATGTGTGAATCAATCCACCACTATGTGCACTGGTTGATGATTGAGCTATAGTATCTTTCATTACAAGTCCCTAAGACATCGTGAGCTTAGGTACAGATGTTTTCGATGTCGTTGCTATGGACAAGTCCGATCAAGGTGCCTACCTGATGGTTATAGCTATGGTGTGAGGGTATTGTGCAAAGAAGTGATTTTAGTTGTTTGGCAAGTCAAAGATTTTCTTGCACTCATTACTTCATACCCCAATTGTGTGTGTGACAAGTTTTTCGGTTTAGGTTTGAGAGCATGGGAGTTAGAATTAAGAAGTAGAAAGATGCAAGGAAGTAGGATAGGTCATTTGCTTCAAGAAATTCACAAAAAAAAATCATTTTCTATCCTTGAGTTTCTGGTCCCAGCCAGAGGGTAAAGCTTAAGAATCGCCAAAATTGAGCTCACTTATTTTTGCACAAGTATCGTGTAGAGCTCGTGGCAACTTGTATCATGGAATGAGTATCATGGAGAATGCAGAGTGTAGCAAAAATTTAGTCACAAGAATTTGAGGAAATACTCCTTGAGGTGAGTACTTAACTATACAAAACTCAAAAATTTGATTGCTCACTCACAAGGTGTGAGACGACACAAATAGGGTATCATGAGTGCGATATTGGATTACATAGAGATGTTATGTCTATAGGCACATAGGAGTGACACGGAGGGCACAAAGTGCACATATTCACAAAAATTATTTAATTTGGACTTCACAAAGTCTAAGTATCATGACCAGTTGAGTTTTGGTATAGCGATACCAGAATTCTCGTGTGTCGTGATACTTGGCAGGTATCGTGCATTGTTGATACCTCATACTCCTTGTGTATCGCAAAGCTTAGGTATCATATATCACCAGGTTGAGTATAATCACCAACCAATATGGTGTATCGTCAATACTTCTCAAGTATCGCGTAACGCGAGAAGGTCGATATCGTATTGTCATCAATTCTTGTATCATATTGTGTAAGCCCAAGTATCATGTATCGTGTATTTCAGATATCATGCATCGTTTGCTCGTGTGTATTGTGTATCGCATGTTTTACAGTATCATGTATCTTGCTTGTGATAAGTATCGTGGATCGTTTCGCAATCTCATATCATGTATCATGTTGAAATCAAATATCGTATAATGGAAAATCACATTCCATGTCGTGCCTAAGGAAAGTATCGACCGTGAGGTTTAGTATCATGTATCATCTAGACCGAAGTATCATGTATCAAGTATTTCAGATATCATGTATCATTTACTCTTGTGTATCATGTATCGTACTATTAATATCATGGCAGTGACACATATCATGTATCATGTGAAAAAAAGGAGAATAGATCACCCCAAAAGACCCAAGACCTAAGTGGTGAATGAACCTAAGATCTGGATGAGTGCTACGGAGTCGAAGAAGCATAATGTCATCGGTGGGAAGTGTTACACAAAAGAGTATCCACTCTGTTTACTCAGAGACATCAAGCGACTCCGAAGGAGAACCTATTATGGCTTCATAAGATATGCACAGCTTTGTGCCATTGGCGAGGCTTATGTCAATAATGGAAGGAGAGTATAGGAAATCCTTGCAATACATTTCCACTAATTTGCATGGACTACCTATCTACCTTGACGGCCTCAATAGATTCATAACTAGAATGAAAAATTCTACAGATTCAGGGATTGCTTTGGCTGTAAAATATGAAGGAGGATTTTACATGGACAAGCTAGGACACATATATGCAGCGATCGAGCACCCAAAAAGAATGAATGAGAGAGGAGAACGTTAGGAACTAGAAAACCTTGCTAGACCCAATAGCAGAGATATGGTGACCACTCCTAGAGGAAAATCGATAATCACTAATGTTTGGAGAGGATATAGAATCCCTTAGGATGATGACATGATAGATATGTATATGGTAAGTAGTCTAGACAAATTGCTACAAGCCACTTCACCTATACAAGGAGAAGGCATCAACCCTACCATTATCTATGAATTGCAAGACCCATAAGACTTGTCTAGAGTTAACTACCTATACTAGAATCAGAGGAGATATTGGCCTCTTGATGACCGTGACAAGTCAAGACTGGGATATCTAGGATTGCCAGTATTCCCTCCCCGAGATCAGATGACCACATCTCAAAACCCCTTTAGGACACAATAAAATTCTGAAAACCCAACCTTAGGGCAAACCAATCAACAAAGTGTGCCAATCAGGCCTCATGTGCACTTTTCCATTCAAGGAACCAACCCTAACTATCAGGCAAACCCAAGAAATGGAAATGCTAATAGGCCAACTTTCCCAATGATCCCACCACAAGAAGGAGGACTAGGAATACCACCAATATGTCCTATTGTCCCCATAGTTCTTTGACCAGCAAAGCCAAGTAAAAGACTAAGGCCTATTCAGGTAACTAAATGAGGAATCATTCCGATGGTTTTGGAGAGCCTTATGATCACATTGCTGAATTTAAGCAAGTGCTATGTGTTGAACAAGTGGATGACTTCTTTGTCCAATATGAATCTTTTGGCCACACTCTTACTAGAACATCTTTGACTTGGTTCCAACCCTTAGACCCTAATCTTTTTGTAAATATTGAATAATTCTTTCAACAATTCATTGGTGAGTTCACCAAGAGGGGTATCAAGCACAACTCCTCTTCGTTGATAGTTTCAAACAGAATCCCAATGAGTCTGTAGAATCAACAATGACATGATTCAATCAATATGTAGACAAGTGTCCTATGAGGGAGAGACCCTCCCAACAGAAGATGATATCTTTGTTCTTAGATGACTTAACCAATGGGACATTAAGAACCTTGGATTATGTGAAACACTTACACACCTTAAGTGATTGTCTACGGAAGTGTATAGAATTTGAAGACAACCTAGCAAGTGATTTAACAATTCCTCAAAATCTCATGAATTCTAAAGACACAACCAATAATGCAACCTCCCACACTAGCAATGTAGAAGAACTAGCTGACTTAGTGGCTAAGAGACTAGGAGTCTAGGGATAGAAAAACTTCCAGAATCCTCCCTTGAGGGTGCCCATGATACAACGATGTATGTATTGTGGTGGGGACCATCCTTCTCATACCTATGTAAGAGGAGGACTAGCACCCCAACAACCCTATCAATACAACTAGCACCCAACCCAAGGACACGGTTTATATTGTCATATTGAACAGAAATATACAAATCACAACATGAAAAATTGTCCCTTCAATAGACAACCTAGACCCTCGGCACCACCCCACTATAGACCATATGGATGCCCCTAGAGATCATAGTCGAGAGGCTCTTAGATATGGCCCATACCAAGGACAACCCATGGAACCAAGACCCTATGAATACACAGGATACAATCAGCCTCAACGAGTATTATGACAACCCCCACATCCTCAAAATGTGGTGCTAGTGAAGTATGATCAACCGGAAGAAGACATGGAGAGAACAATCGTGCAAGCCACCCCATTGACAAACACAAAAAACCTTAGCCAGGGATTGATCTAACCCAAGGAGATTACTACTCCTATGACACTAGTCTTATGGAATATGACTAGGCCTATGAGCAACATCATTATGGATCTGAGGGCTATGAGAGCTCACATAGACCTAATATGCTAACCTTATGTACACATCCCCAAAGGCCCCATATCCAAATAGAACCGTAGCAAGAACCCGTGCACTGAGAGGAGCATGTTATAGATGTGGTGGGGATCATTTCATTATGGAGTGTACCCTTCCATAAAACCCACCACCCCTACATGTCTAAGAAGGATACTGTAACAAGTGTGGAAAACAACATTTGTTTGGAGATTGCCCTAATAACCCTAATAAAGTCTCATCCACTATAGAAATCAACATGATCAAGGTGATAGAGTCCTTAGAAAGAGACAAAGAATATAATGTGCCTCTAAAAGTCATCACTAGAGCAAAAACTAAGGAAATCTTGAAAAGAGAAGTAACAAATAGCCCCAAGATTGAGGAGGAGCTGGATTCTGCATACCAAGTTGTCGAGGACTCTGAAGAACCCAAAGACACCTCAAAACTTAAAAAGGCTCAAAGACGGAAGGCTAGGTGAGAAAAAATTAAAATCAAATCGATTAAAAAAAGAACTAAAGAGAAAGGACAAACATTGAAAGAGATTGAGCATAGAGAAAGCAATTTAGCAAATAAGAAAGCCAATATGGTGATGAGGAAACAAATTGAGGAATAGGACGGTTGAGTTCTAGTGGATCCCATGCCTGAAAACTTGAACATGTGGTTGAAAGCCTATCAGCCTAGGATAGAGACATGACTTAGTCTAGAGCAACATAAAAAAGTCTACCCAAGAGGAGATCTAGAAAAAGAAAGACTTGAAATATGCAAGAGACTAATCAAGATTGCTTAGACCATGCTAGAAAATCTATATCAACCCACCCTAAGACCAGAACTTCATAATTAAAATTTTAGGGATGTGTAGAATCATTCAATCCATGACCAAAGAAGGATGATCAAGACAAGGAGTTGAAAGAAGAATGGAGTTAAGAAAATGAAGAACGAAATCCTTTAATTCCTGAAGTAAAGGATAACTAGCCACATGACCTTTGGGCCAGAGTACAAGAAGATAGATGGAGGAAGAATGAAAATGAAATCCCTGCTTTTGAAGCATTAGATGCCTCTAGGAATCAACTAACAATAGAACCAGATGTAATCTATGACAAATTGTCTAACCTAGATCATAATAGAGAGGAAGGAATACGCCTGACACCACTTCCCGACTACACAAGAGAATACCAATGAAGATCAAAATTTTTCCATGCTTCACAATAAGGGGAAGAGAAAAGAAATCGCAAGAGGAAACCTCAAACACACTATCCAAGTTAAAAAGAACTAAAGTCCAATGTTATTTAACATTGGAGGACTTGTTATAAGTTAAATCCCAATTATGGAATAAATGAGCTAAACATTCAAATTTGGATGAGACAAATCAATCAATAAGAAAGGATAAAGCAGAGATGACACCCATAATTAAAATTGCAGTTGATAAAGTGGGAGAATTTAGTGAAAGAGACGAAGGAAATACATGGCTCCCAATCATATTCTGAGGATATATGACTAAACCCATTCTAGATACAAGAGCAGGAGCAAGATAGCAACCAAGGAAATATGGAAAAAATGGGGAGAACCAGCCCTATGACCCACTCGAATGAAATTACAGTTGGCAGATGGTCATGCGGAAAGACCCTTAGGAATCCTTGAAAAGGTCACTATGAATACTTGAGGAGTAGAATTTGAGTACATATTAGCTATCTGTCAATTTGGAAAAGCAAGTAATTATGAGATGATCATATGGCAACCATTTATGAGATAGTTAAGGGTAGCGAAAGATTGGGGATGAGATGAATTATATCTCCAAGATCAAGGTGCCACAACGAAAATAAATCTGCATACTTTTGCATATAGAGATGTACCATCCTTATAATGGAACCCTATACAAAAAAAGGAAGATGATGTGTCCATCCATAAAGCGAGGTCAAGTGACCAATCTTGGATGAATGAGGATGCCCAACTATGGATGTGTAAGGAAGCAAAAAGAGAAGAAGAGAGAGCACAAGCTTGGCCAGTGCATGATGCATCATATAAGCCCATAATGGGGTAATTGGTACCGTCCAACTTATCCTAAACAACCAACATACGGAATACATCACTGCTTTTAGCCATGGCCATTGACTAAAATACCCTGATGCAGAAAAATGATAGTATCTCAAAAAGTTGAACAGAGTTACCCTGACAAGTTCTGCTAAACTTGTAGCAGACTTCTAGATGCTTATATTGGCAAACTAAAACCTATATATATCTTTGGCACAAAAAGATGAAATTGCTTGCATAAGCGCCATGATAGTGCATTCAGAGGTCGAAACGAGCTCAGATTGTGATTTCAACTCCACAAAGCAAAGCTGTTTTGATCTCCTAATCACTTTGAGTATGCTCAACAATTTTCATGTGATTCTAAGACTGTGACCAGAGAGGTGTCAACGATGCCCTAGATGAAGTTGTGACCTACTTTGATACCAATTGTTGGAGTTTGAGGTTTGTGGAGCATGTGAACAGCACAAGGAAGAAGAAGAAGCTTGGAGCACAACACACAATATTGAATGTACCCATCAGGGTTATAGGTGTATATACAAGCTAGGGGAAAAAGCCTCCTAAAGAGGGAAAAAAGTGCCCCGATAGTCCTAGTGTGTTCACACACATCACTACCTAAATATATCAACAAGTGAATGAGCGAACGAGTGAACAAGCAAACGAGCGAACGAGCAAACGAGTGAATGAGTGAGCGAGCAAACGAGCGAGTGAGGGAGCAATCGATCATGTGATCGATCGAGCGACCGATTGAGCAACCGACCGAGCGAGCAACCGAGCAAAGGTACACACACATATACACACACATACATACACACATATGCATACAGATGCATACACACACATGCACATACATACACACACATACATACACATATACACACACATACATGCACAGATATACACACATACATACATACACACATACATACATACACACATATACACGAACATACACACATATACACACATACACATACACACATATACATACACACACATATACACACACATACATACACACATATACATATACACATATATACACATATACATACACATATACACATATATACATACATATATACACATACACACACATATACATACACACATATACACATGCACATACACACACACATACATACACACATATACACACACATATCCATACACATATATACATACATATATACACATACACACACATATACACACACATACATACACACATACACACACACATACATACACACATATACATACACACATATACACACACAGATACATACACACATATACACACACATACATACACACATATACACACATTCACATATACACACATTCACATATACACATATGCATACACACACATACACATACACATATAGATACTTGTATACATACACACACATACACTCACATGCATACATACACAGACATACACACACATGCACATACATACACACACATGCACATACATACACACATATGCATACACACACATACATACACACACATATATACATACGTAAGCACATGCATACACACACATGCATACATACATATGCACATACACACACACAAACACACTATACAAACACAAGGCACATATACACATACAAACACATGTATATATACTGTGAGCCGTTGGAAAGGAACTCATAATTTATGTAATATAACCCTGAAAAGTCGCACGCATACCAAAAGGGCGTAGCGCAATAGTTGTAATCTTTTACGAACTAATGAAAGAAGAGTCGCGCGTGAAGCAGAGGGTGTGTGTCGCTGGACTGTTCGTCTGGGCGAAGAGCCTGAAGTGGAGTGCAGCGTTGCCGAAATCCTATGTAGTCTGAGTACTTTGTCCATTCTGTTGATTAAGTCTAATAATTAGTTAAGTCTTAATGAAGTATTGAAGATAACGGGTTAATACGATAAGTGAAGAAGTTACACACTTAATTGTATGGTATTGAAGTGGGTCATAAAACATATTCCAACCAGTAGTGAGAGGATAATCTAACTCAACGCGTTAAAGTCTATGAGGTAAAAACGCTGAATCTGTAGATTTGGGAAAATATAAACAGGGCCTCTGTTTATAGACCTTTAACCATCCCAAGAACCCAGGATTGATAATTGAGTAAACAATAAAAGTTTAACACTGGTGTCGTCTGTGGGAAATGGAGTAGCCATTTGAAGAAGAAGGTTAAGGCTCGAAGACAAATCCTTTGATATATGCCGGTAACACGCTCCGGTGAATTGTACCCTAAATATCGAAGTGACCCACATGCTTGGGCAGTTCGGAATTTGTTAGGGTCACCCTCTGGTGGTAGAAGTGAAGAACACTTAAGTTTAGCCGCAGAAGATTCAATTCAACAAGTGAGTGGCAATTTCGGTGGCAGTTCGGTGTTGTGTAGAAGCAATTCGGTGGAATATGGTGATAATCCGGTGTGTTCCGGTGATAGTGTGGACCATTCTGAAGCCAATATGTTAGTTCCTGGTGGTATTTCAGTGCTGTCCGGAGATAATTCAACATGAGACAATTCTGTGATTTTTGATGATAGTTCGGCATTGTCCGGTGACAATTCGGTGCTCTCCGATGACAATTCGGTGCTTTTCGGTGATACTGCGGTTCTGTTTGACAAGAATTTACTGCATTCACCATTTTTAGGTGCAAGTCTAGCCAATTTCGATACTAAGGTTGAGAAAGGGCTGCTAGATTTTGAGTTAAGTAATCGGTTCAGAGACATTTTTGGACCGGAAAGTTGGCAAAGTGATCATACGGTCCAGGGACATCAAGAAGTACATCCCCAAAGTTTAGACAACATGAATATTTCCCAGCAACAACAACAACAGCAGCAGCAACAACAACAACAACAACAACAACAATAGCAATAGATTATTCCACTGCGTCCGATGCCGGCTGGAGTTACGTACACAAAATTTGGAGGTTTTTCGGGAGATGATCCCGATGCGCATGTGCGGACATTTGAAATTAATTATGCAGTTTTGAATTACCCAGCATACCCTTCTTATAAAGCCATTGTGTTCCAGACAACTCTGGTTAATGAAGCTTCACGATGGCTAACTGAATATGATTTGAATCACTTCCGACAGTACAATGATGTGAAGGATGCATTTCTACAACGATTCCGGTTAAAGAAGAACCCAACAGAAATTTTTGATTACGTGCAGAATAATAGGCAGAAGCCACACCAGAATGTACAAGACTATGCCACTTTATTTCGGACACATTTACGATAGTTGCCCCCAGCGCATGCCAATTTACCAAACGACGTCATTAATCAGTGGTTCATAAACAGATTAAATCCCCAATTGAAACAGATTATGATCATACGATGTGTGGGTGGGATGACCCTGAATGCCGTAATTGCTATGGCATTACAATTAGAAAATAAAGTGGGTGGATTCACTGAAGATCTAGAGTGGCTGAAGGCGTACAGGCAATCCAACGAGGATCCTCTGAAACAAATTTACTGTACTAAATGCAAAAATCTAGGGCACAGAAGCTCAACATGCACTCTGAAATAAATGTATTGTGCCATTTGCCATATAGCGGACCACACTACGGAGACTTGTCCGTATAATGCAAAGGTACAGAGCAGAGCTGTTGTTAATGCCATCATTCAAGAACAAGGGCAATCAGCCAGTCATTATGTACCACCGTAGATGAGGAATACTCCTTATCAAGGATACAAGAATTATAGAGGAGCACTGTCAACTAACTTTGGGCAAACTCGATGGAATGCGGGTCCATCAAGTGAAGGTGCATCTCTTTCACCACCTAAATGTCATTTTTGTGGTGAAATCGGGCATATCCGTAGGTACTGTAAAGATGCAGCTGAGTATGATAAAAAGAAAAAGGAAAGACAACATCATATGGCGAACATGGTGTATATTTCAGCAATCGATACCCAAGCAGCAGCGGTACAAACACGATCGAGAAAGCAGTTACAACTAGCTACGGAGATCTTTGAACCAGGAATTCGTGAACAACAGAAGGTGTTTACAAAAACAAGCAAGTGGGCGACGTAGGAACAAACCGTGTTTCCTGACCCAGTTCTAGTGACGCATCAAAGCATACCGCCGGAAGTACCGGAAGGGCGAAATCTGACTCATACAGTACTTGACTCCGTACCGGAAACAACCAAGACTGATTCAGTGTGGGATGTCTTGTCCAAGGCGTCAATAACATTGCCCTTGGGATAATTAATTTGCTTTGGTCCCTGGAGTTCACCAACAGTTCCAGCAACAGGTCAGTCCAGGACCCTCAAGTGCTCCTTCGACAGCCACAATCCAACCCGAACTGGACCCGATGGTGGACCATACGGTACCCCTGATTATGGTCTGGTACAAGAATCATAAAATAACACAAGTCTTAATTGATGGCAGATCTGGCATAAACATTACAACAGCAACACTTTGCAAACGGATGGGGTGGATGCAAATTGAACCTGTTCAATTCTTTGTACGCATGGCTGATCAATCTCGAGTTCATCCAGTGGGGTTGGTGTGAGACATTCCGATTACTCTACAAGGAGTTGTATTCAAAATGACCTTCATTGTTTTGGACTTACCAGAATCTAGCTTGGACTATAATCTGCTCTTTGGACGACCCTAGTTAAAACAAGCTAAGGTAGTGCAGGATTGGTTAGTGCATTAATTAGTTTTTAAAAATAACCACCAAAAATATGTTGTTCCATTGGACGACATGAAACCTTGTGACTTACATGCACGACCATATGTAGCGGAGCCTGTACACATGTTGGATGGTCTCTCCGATGATGAAGAAGAAGTTTTTCTTAAAGCCAACAAGGATTTGATGGCACTCGGAACGGTGGACTTACAAACGGTTGCAGACAACTGGAGTTTGGTGACATGTACGGTCGTACCGCTAACCGGAGCATCCCAACACAATGCAGCACAGACTTTGGATGATACAACTCTCCAACAATTGCTTCAGCCAGCTGATGATTTTGCCATGCCCTGACAGTTCTACATACCGGAAGACCAATTGGTGACTTGCAACTTAGGTGATGAAGCCAATCCGCGGCCAGTGAAAATCAAGGCGGGCTTATCAGAGACCTATCAAGATAATTTGCTACAGTTACTACGAGAGTTCTCTGATGTATTCGCATGGGATTATCGGGATATGAAGGGGTTGGACCCGCGTATCTATCAACATCGGGTTATGCTGAAACCAGATGCTGGACCTATCAAACAACCCAGTTACAGAATGAATCCTCACTATGCGGCACAGGTCAAAGCAGAACTTGATCGATTGTTGAAGGTTGGGTTTATTGTGCCTATTGAGCATGCAGAGTGGATTTCCTCCATCATCATAGTTCCGAAGAAGAATAAGCAATTATGAATATGCGTGGACTACCGGAAATTAAATGCCGCAACCGTACCCGATCCATTTCCACTGTCGTTCTTGGATACAATGTTAGATGATGTGGCTGATCGTGAGATGTATTCCTTTCTGGACGGATATAGTGGTTATAATCAAGTCCGGCGACATGTACGGTCATACTGTTGACCGGAGCATCCGAACACAATGCAGCACAGACTTTGGATGATACAACTCTCCAACAATTGCTTCAGCCAGCTGATGATTTTGCCATGCCCCGACAGTTCTACATATCGGAAGACCAATTGGTGACTTGCAACTTAGGTGATGAAGCCAATCCGCGGCCAGTGAAAATCAAGGCGGGCTTATCAGAGACCTATCAAAATAATTTGCTACAATTACTACGAGAGTTCTCTGATGTATTCGCATGGGATTATCGGGATATGAAGGGGTTGGACCTGCGTATCTATCAACATCGGGTTATGCTGAAACCAGATACTCGACCTATCAAACAACCCAGTTACAGAATGAATCCTCACTATGCGGCACAGGTCAAAGCAGAACTTGATCGATTGTTGAAGGTTGGGTTTATTGTGCCTATCGAGCATGCAGAGTGGATTTCCCCCATTGTCATAGTTCCGAAGAAGAATAAGCAATTATGAATATGCATGGACTACTGGAAATTAAATGCCGCAACCGTACCCAATCCATTTTTGCTGTCGTTCTTGGATACAATGTTAGATGATGTGGTTGATCGTGAGATGTATTCCTTTCTGGACAGATACACTGGTTATAATCAAGTCCGAATGGCAGAGCACAACATTCCAAAGACCGCATTTATCACAAATTGGGGTGTCTATGCATGTACAGTGATGTGGTTTGGTCTGCGCAATGCTCCAAGTACGTTTCAGCATTGCATGCAGGAAATTTTCTCTTCCTATCTGACTACATTCATGGAGTGTACTTGGACGACTTCTCCTTATCCGGTGAAATTTCGGTGCACCTGTATCATTTACGGTGATGCTTCTTGAAGTGTCGGGAATACCGCTTGTGTTTAAACCCCAATAAATCTGTATTCTCTGTATCCTCTGGAAAGTTGTTAGGACGTATCATCTTAAAACAGGGAATTCAAGTTGATCCAGATAAAGTGAAGGCAGTACTGGAGGCACCTGCTCCTCGCACACCCAAGGAAGTGATGCGCTTCTTGAGCCAAATCCGGTGGCATGGACGACACTTGCGATGGTTTGCTCATCTGGATACACCACTCAATCGACTTATAACTTGTACTCCTCTCCAATTTGAATAGACTGAAGCCTGTCAGTTGTCTTTTGAGTGCTTGAAATTGTTGTTAATGCAGGCACCTATTCTCCAAGCGCCGAATTGGGAGCTTCCATTTCACGTCTTTGTGGATGCTTTCAACATTGCCATTAGCAGCATGCTGATGCAGCAAACAAAGAAGTGGTTCCGTCCAGTGTATTATGAGAGTCATAGATTAACTCCGACATAGTGCAATTACTCAATCACTGAACGGGAATGTCTTGGATTAGTGTATTCGGTGAAGAAATTTCAACATTATTTGTTAGGGCGACGCTTCACCTTTCACGTAGATCATGCAGCATTGGTGTACTCGTGCACCAACAGCATCTGGGAGGACGGTTAGCGCGCTCGGTATTGTTGCTTCAAGAGTTTGATTATTTCGTCATACATCGACCAGGTTCAACACACACGCTTGCTGACTTTCTCTCTCGGTTGGATATCGGTGAACTTTTGGAAGGAGTTGATGATACAACACCTGCTATTTATGCAGCAGAGATGGTACAGGATAATCAACAGGAATTGTTGTTACCCTCCTCTTACTATGACACCTTGCTTCTGTTCTTGACCAGTGGA
Source organism: Ceratopteris richardii (assembly GCA_020310875.1). Taxonomy (NCBI): domain Eukaryota; kingdom Viridiplantae; phylum Streptophyta; class Polypodiopsida; order Polypodiales; family Pteridaceae; genus Ceratopteris; species Ceratopteris richardii. The sequence goes on along the minus strand of CM035421.1, from coordinate 84,816,945 downwards.
TGTCTGCCTGGTACGACCTTTTCAGCTGCTCGACGAAGACTCGCCATGTATAGTCGACGATTTTGGCTAATTATAGGGCAGTTATATTATATGGATCACTCGGGCGTGTTACTAAGATGTGTTCCCCCACATGAAATTGCTTTAGTAATTACAATGGCCCATTCTGCCCCAACGGAAGGACATTTTGCGAGTGACCTTACACACCAGAAGATCCTACAGAGAGGTTTATGGTGGCCTACGATGTACCGTGATGTAACCCAGTACGTGCGGTAGTGTGATGTGTGTCAACGTTCCAGTCAGCCTTTACAGCAACATCTCTTTCTGCTCCAACCAGTTGTGCCTCTTGAACCCTTTCAGAAATGGGGCTTGGATTTTGCTACAGCTGTTGCGATAGCTAAATGTTTGATGAAAGATATTTTTCCACGATATGGGCCACCTTTGGAGATTGTAACGGATCAAGGGATACACTTTGCTAACACACTAATGAAAGTGCTTGCTAATACTTTCCAGATTGTGCATAAGTTCAGTTCCCCTTATTACCCACGAGCGAATGGACTTGCTGAGAGCACAAATAAATCCCTGCTGAACATTTTAAAGAAACTGGTATTGGATTTCCCGGAACGATGGGATCAATTCCTACTTGCAGTATATGGACTTACTGCACTACATATAAAGTAGCGACCGGGACAACTCCTTTCAAGTTGGCGTATGGATTGCAAGCAATTGCTCCTATGGAACTGGTGGTTCCTAGTCTGCGTGTGGCTTTAGAGCAGAAGTTACTAACAGAAGAATCTTTTCCCTTTCGATTGGAGGCTTTACGGTCTCTGGATGAACAGCGTCTTGAAAGTTTCCTAGTGGTGCAGGAAGTTCAGTTTAGACAAGCCAAAACCCACGATCGTTTCCTCAAAACCCCCGTGTTTACGGGAAACCAATTAGTACTCTTTTATAATGCTAAGTCTAATAGATCCGCTGGAAAATTTAAACTGCGCTGGTTCGGTCCCTACTGCATTGCCGAACAAGTGGGACCCGCAACTTTTTGGTTATCCACCTTAATTGGTCACCTTATTCCTAAAGTGATCAATGGCTTGAAGCTTCGTCCCTATTATCCACCGCCTACATCCTCATGATGTGTCATCGGTATTTTTACTCCTTTTCTCTTGCCACTCTCCTCACTCGACTTTCTTTTCTTGTCTCCGTGTTTTTGTTGACTGATTGAGCGTAATAGTTGCGTTTTCCTACCTAATCATGATTAGTAGCTGCCTTCTGTGTCTTTGATTATGTTAATGCGTGCATGTCACCATTATATTGGTATATTTCCAATACTATGTTATGATTAGGGTTTTTACCGCCTGATTTTTCCAGCATTTCTACTTAATCTTGTTTTTCCCGTTGTTATTCGCTATTGTGTCCTTGTGTGCTTGCGACCCCTGTGTGATTTGTGTTCTTGCGTGTTTCTGAGTGCACCATGGAAGCTCTAGTGAATATCGTTACCTTCTGTGTGGGTCTCACTCTGGACGTGAGTGAGTACCTGCGTGCTCGAGAGCTCTTGGCCTTTGCTGAATTGCCTTGGTATTCCGTGGAGTGTCATCCCTTTTGTGCGCAGATCATATCTGCCATAGCCGCCATGCCTGCTACAAAACAATGCTGGCCATTGGTATGCTTGAACCCCCGTGTCATAGTTACTCTCAGTACCGTCGCTGAGGGGTTCCGTCTCCCTCAGGAGGGGTTGGTTGATGGACCGCTCCTTCCAATGGTGACCATGAATGCCCTTTTTCCCAGGCACTCGTCTAACGAGTTTGCCATTCTCTGTCATCTTGAACCAGAGCGCACCGCGCTTCAATTCCTCGTAGCTGCTTTAAACCTTCAAAAACATACTTATGGTATCTCCCGTCCGTTCTACTCTATGATAGACACTGCCTCCCGAGAAGCCATCAATTTCACTTCATTCTTTTTTCGGTGCATTCACCGTGAATGTCAAGCCGTTTCAAAGAAGTTAGCCAAGAATGAGATTCCTAGGACTAGATTGCCACATCTTCTTATCGTTCTCCTTCTGGTGATCCAAGCAGAGCAACCACCTCGAGCAAATACTTTGCTTTTACATGAGGAGTCTACACAGATGCTGGAGGATGATAATGACAAAGATCTTCTCCACTTCTTCCAGCGTAAGCGCAGACGTATCAGCCCATCTCAAAGCCAGGTGCAAGATTCGACCGTTGTTCAAGAGGTTGAAATTTTTCATGATACAGCCATGACCTTAGAGGGAGTATCGGCTCCCTCTTCTCCTAGTAAGCAGCAAAATCCCGATGTGATTATGGAAGATGTCACTGAAGTTCCACCGCAGGATGAACCAAAACAATAGGATGCTGAAACTTTGAAGGAGACAGTGGAAGATACCACTGTCGGTGTGTGTCATCCCTCTTCCCCACTAGCAGCAGATGATCAACCAGACACGGCAAAGCAACCGATATGTGATGAAGAGGTTGTTACTGAAGATGTTCTGTCCGTGCCTCAAAATGAAATTGGAATTGTCCTAGTGCCGACACCTCTTCCTCCCCTTCATCCTCCAACCACACTTCTTGCTGCTGCCAAAGTTTCTCCCTCCTCGCCTTCAACTGCAATTCGCGAGGCCTCATCCAACATCCTATCCTCTCCCGACTACTCTCCACCTTCGTCTACACACCTCCTTTCTGCCCCACCATTGCAGCCTACTTCTTCTCTTCCCCCTTTGGTTATGTTCACTGAATTGGCATCCATGGGCCAATTATTAATTCAATTATCCCAGCAGTTGCCTCTTCAGATGAAGATGGCACAACAAACTCTTTGACAAGAGTAGTAGAGCAAAGTCGATATCCTGGAAGCTGACATCGCACCCCTCCAAGAAGAACTTCTTGAAGCCAAAACCAATATTCACTCTCTGCATACCCAAATCTAGTGATTGCAAGAACAATTGACAGAAAAAGACAGTATTATTGCTCAATAGGACACCGAAATTAAAGGATGAAAGCAAGTGGTTGCAGATAAGACGGATGCCATGACTGCATTAGGCAACGAGCTTCATGATACGCGAAATACACTTAGTATTTTAGAAGAAGCTTCACAAATGCTCACTACTAGTGTCCTTAAAGCTGAAGCCGAATTACATAAAGTCACTGAGCAGCTGTTCCAGAAAGATCAAGAACTAACTGCAGAAATTTCCAAGACTATCCAGTTAAAGAAGGAATTGGCAGCTGTGCAAAAGGAGAGAGAAGCTTATTACAAGACGATGCAGTCTCAATCTCAGGAACTCAAGCGCAGGGAAAAGCAATTAGGAGTTCAAGCTGACAGACTCTCTCGCATTGATGCAGAAGTAGCCAAAATGAAGCTGCGCAGAGATGTTGCTATAGCCAATGAATTTTATTTACAGGAAGCATTTTTGCAGACTCAGACGGAGTCCCTAATAAGTCAGGTCATAGCTGCCAGTTCAGTTAGAACTGATACACAGCTGATTGAACCTAAAATTTTGAAGAACATGTTAGATTCCTTGAAGCAGAAGATTGCCCGTACATTTAAATTAGCTCGTTCTATGTATGTACATGGTATCATAGATGAAACATGAACATTGTATTCACCATTTTTGGGTTCGAGTCCACCGTGCGTGCCAGTGTGAGCCGCCGGAAAGGAACTCATAATGTCTGTAATATAACCCTGAAAAGTCGCACACATACCGAAAGGGCGTAGCGCAATAGTTGTAACCTTTTACGAACTAATGAAAGAAGAGTCGCGTGTGAAGCAGAGGGTGTGTGTCGCCGGACTATTCGTCTAGGCGAAGAGCCTAAAGTGGAGCGCAGTGTTGCCGAAATCCTGTGTAGTCTGAGTACTTTGTCCATTCTGTTGATTAAGCTTAATAATTAGTTAAGTCTTAATGAAGTATTAAAGATAACGGGTTAATACGATAAGTGAAGAAGTTACAGAGTTAATTGTATGGTATTGAAGTGTGTCGTAAAACATATTCCAACCAGTAGTGAGAGGATAATTCAACTCAATGCGTTAAAGTCTGTGAAGTAGTATACGCTGAATCTGTAGATTTAGGAAAATATAAATAGGGCCTCTGTTTACAAACCCCTAACCATCCCAAGAACCCAGGATTGATAATAGAGTAAACAATAAAATTTTAACAACACACATGCACATACATACACACATATGCATACACACACATACATACACACATATGCACATATACACACACAAACAAACTATATAAACACATGCATACACACACATACAAACACATGCATACACACACATAAACACATGTATACACACACATACACACATGTATACACACACATATACACATTATACATACATATGCATACATACACATACACATATACATACACACACATATACATACACCCACATATACATACACACACATAGAGACACACACATACACATACACACACACATAGAGACACACATACACACACATACACATGCATACACACAAATATACACACATATACACATATAAAAACACACATACATACACTATACATACATATGCATACACACATACACATGTATGCATACACACATACACATGTATGCATACACATACATACATGTATACACACATACACACGTATACATACACACACTATACATACATGTGCATACACACACACACACACGTATGCATACACACACATAGATACATACACCCACATATACACACACATAGAGACATACACATACACATACACACACATAGAGACACACACATACACGCACACACACATTGTATGTATATGTGTATGTGTATGCATGTACGTGTGTGTATATGTATGTGTGTGGGTATGTATTTAGTATGTATGTGTGTGTATGTATATGTGTATGTGTATGCATGTATGTGTGTGTGTATGTATGTATGTATATGTAAGTGTATGTCTGTATGTGTAAGTGTATGTATATGCGTATATGTATGTATGTGTGTGGGTATGTATTTAGTATGTATGTGTGTATGTAGATGTATGGGTATGTGTATGTATGTGTATGTATGTGTAAGTATGTGTAAGTAAGTGTGTATAAGTGTAAGTATGTATGTGTAAGTGTATGTATGTGTGTTTGTATATGCATGTTTATAAATTTAAAGTTTTTTTAACATTTTGATCCTTTTTTTTGTTTAATTCTAAAATAATAGGAGATATTATACGATGAAACAAAATAAGAGAAGACCTAACATACCACCTCAGACGTGATAATTTTTTTGCAAACAGATACATCTTCAGGAATCATTTCCTTAATAGAAAGTATACAAAATAATAGTTTATATTACTGTGACTTATAATTCTCATATATTTTATAAATGTTTTAATCTATGTATTTTTGTTTCATTAAATAAACGTAGGCTGCTGCAAAGAAGAGAGTTGAGTTTGGTCATACATCACACTTACGTCAAATGGGCCATCATGGTTTGTAGCTACATTTGTAAGTATATGTATTATTGAAATTATATTTTTATTTTAGTTAAAACACTAATCATTAATCTTTTTAATTTATTTCAATGCAACGAAAGGATTATGGTCGATATCCTACGAAAAAGGAAATCGATTTTGCTACACATTGTGGATATTGATGTTTGAGTGAGTACATGCAAGATCATCCAAATGATTTTATGAGTATTATTAAATTATTTTATTTTTATTGATGTTTTATATGTTTTATTTTTTTATTTTTGTTATATGTAATACAAGAGTATTATGGAGAGGCAGATATGGATGAGGTGGAGAGATGGACACGGGCGGGATGATCTCGATCATTACAGGGTGCTCACACTCTATCCATGATGCCACTACAGATACATCAGATCACGCGGATGATCATGATGATGAGGATGATCATGATGATGATCATGACGATGATCATGATGATGAAGACTTACAGGATGATGTGGATGAGGATGATCATGATGACTAATATATTACATTGGATATATATTCTACATTGATATACATATTTTTTTATATCTATATATTTTCTCATTTCATATATGTTTTGAATTGTGTCTATGGTAATAATTAATGAAAAGTCTCATTTTATTGATTTTTATTAGTGTTTATATTTAATAGGTGATTTATTACTTTGATTATATAATTCATTCATATTATATGTGTGTCTGTGTGTATATATGTATGTATGTGCATGTAGTTGTGTGTGTATAAAATGTATGTATGCACATGTAGGTATATATCTATATTTATGTAAGTGTGTCTATATGCATGTATATGTGTGTATTTGTGTGTGTATATATGTGCATGTAGATATATTTTATGCATATACATGTGTTTAGGTGTATGTGTATGTATGTGTATGTGTATGTGTATGTGTATGTGTATGTTTAAGTGTATGTGCATATGTATGTGTATGTGTGTGTATATGTGTGTATGTTCATGTTCTATATGTATGTGTGTATGTGTATGTGTAGGTATATATGCATGTGTATGTGTGTGTATGTGTATGAGTGTGTATATGTATGTATGTGCATGTGTTTGTGTAAGTGTATGTGTGTGTATGTGCATGTGTATGTGTATGTGTGTGTATATGTATGTATTTGCATGTGTATGTGTAAGTGTATGTGCATGTGTATGTGTGTGTATATGTATGTATGTGCATGTGTATGTGTAAGTGTATAAGTGTGTAAATGTATGTATGTGCATGTGTATGTGTAAGTGTATGAGTGTGTATATGTATGTATGTGCATGTGTATGTGTAAGTGTATGAGTGTGTATATGTATGTATGTGCATGTGTATGTGCGAGTGTATGTGCATGTGTATCTATATGTGTGTGTATACATATGTATGTGCATGTGTATGCATAAGTGTATGTGCATGTGGGTGTATATGTATGTATGTGCATGTGTATGTGTAAGTGTATGTGCACATGTGTGTGTATGTGAACGTGTATGTGTATGTGTATGTATACATATGTATGTGCATGTGTATGTGTAAGTGTATGTGCATGTGTGTGTACATATGTGCATGTGTGTGTATATGTATGTATGTGCATGTGTATGTGTATGTGTATGTGTAAGTGTATGAGTGTGTATATGTATGTATGTGCATGTGTATGTGTAAGTGTATGTGCGTATGTGTGTGTATGTGTATGTGTAGGTGTATGTGTGTGTACATGTATGTATGTGCATGTGTATGTGTAAGTGTCTGTGCATGTGTGTACATATGTGATGTATATGTGTGTGTATATGTATGTATGTGCATGTGTATGTGTAAGTGTATGTGCGTATGTGTGTGTATGTATGTGCATGTGTATATGTATGAGCATGCATGTGCATGTGCGTGCATCTCCATTTGCATCCACGTGTATGTGCATGCATGTGAATGTGCATATGCATGTGTATAAGTATGTGTTAATGTGTGTATGTGTATATGCAATAATGCATGCATGTCCTTTTATATAAGTGTCGCATATGCAACGCTTGCTTTTGAATCTCATAAACAATGTTAACATAGCAATGCTCTCATGGACATCATTAAGAGCGTCGAAAACAACATCGAGATTAACATTGCTTAGATGACGGTGTGCACTCCCATGCCCAATCCAACGAAATGCATGATCATGTAGCAATGAAAATGTGTCTTTAACCATCACTATGTCCCCATATTCCTTGTAGTGCATATATCTTCAATAATTTTGTGTATCTTACAATATCCACTAGAGATGAAGTATCTTCATTAGATTTTTTTGTGTTGAACTCCATAGGTGTAGAGATCTCATTGCAATCCTCCATGTCAAATGCCTTTAAAACCTATCTCCCATACTTCTATTGAGAGATGAAAATCTTCTGTGGCGCCATGCCATACTTCAAGGCCTGAGCAATATTGCATTACGCCTAAGTTTTTCATTTCAATTGTGAGCTCAAGGCATCTTTTGTTTGTTGAATAAGAGCATAATCATTTACTGTAATCACAAGGTCATTGACACATATTACATTCACAATTGTTTTACTTCTTCTCTTTAGAACATACGAATTAGCATCAAAGCACATCTTTTGAAATCTAGATCCAATAGATACTTGTCCATCCATTGGTACCATGCTCTAGGAGTATGTTCTCACCCCCATGTTTCTAGTCCTTCTTAGACACCATATCATGACTTAACATGATCTTCTTAGCCTCGTGGTAGTAAGCTTATAAGCCCTCTTATCTTCATTGTACCCTAAGGACATACATGTGATGCTTTTTTCTTGAAGCTTGTTCCTCTCCCTATCAAAAACATATACATAACATTCACTTCCAAATACTTTGAAATGGGAAACTGATGGATTCTTACCAATGTAGAACTCTTTGGAGTTTTTCCCTCAATGCCTTGGTGTAACTTTGGTTCGAGATGTAGGTATTAGTGTTGATGACATGTTCCCAAAATTAATTTGACAAACCTTTTCCCTTCAATCATCTCCATGATGGTAAATTTCAATGTTTTGCCACACCATTTTGCTGAAGGCTATGTGCCACTGTGAGTTGACGCTTGATTCCTTTATTCTTGCAAAAATCTTCAAACTATGTTAGTGTAAACTCACGACCACCGTATGTCCTAAATTTCTTCATCTTCTTCCCTATTTCATTTTCCACAAGCTATATCCATTCTTTAAACTTACCAAAAGCTTGAATTTTATTATGAATAAAGTACACCCACATCTTCTTGCTATAATCATTGATGAATGACATGAAGTAGGAAGATCTACCTACGGCATGTGTAGGTGTCTTGTTGTACAAGTCAACATGCATCAATTGTAGGGGACAACTTTTTTTATTCTTTCTTTCTTGTTGAAATGCCTACTTGTTTCTTTCACGTCATGCAAACTTTACATGGTTCAATCATGTCTACAATCAATGGTAGGTGTGAAGCCATACCCCTGTGATGTATCTCCTTTAGTACAGGGTATACAATATGACCAAATGTCTCATGCCATGGCTTACTTGTGCCCACATTCGTAGTCACTATAAGCGTAGAAAACTCATGTAGGTTGCTCCTCCTTATGGAAGTCCCAACAGTGTTGTTGTTATTGTCCATAATCTTAGCTCTTTTCTTGTTCAAAGGCACTTCATGAACTTGATGTTGATATATTTAGGTAGTGATGTGTGTGAACACACTAGGACCGTCGGGGCACTTTTTTCCCTCTTTAGGAGGTTTTTTTCCCCTCGGCTTATATATATGCCAATTGCCCTAATGGGCTACTTATCTTTGTACATTCTCTAGTAATACATTCAGTATTGTGTGTTGAGCTCCAAGCTTCTTCTTCTTCCTTGTACTGTTCGCATGCTTCCGTAGACGTCTAACTCCAACAATTGGTATTAGAGCAAGTCGTCGCTTCATCTAGGGTGTCATCAACACTCCTCCGTTTGCAGTCTCAGATTCGCACAAAATTTGGTGAGCAGACTCAGAGTGTTTCAGAGATCAAAACAACCTCGTTGTATGGTGCCGAAATCGCAATCTAAGCTCGTTTCGGCCTCTGAATGCACTATCGCAATGCTTGTGCAGGCTATTTCATCTTTCTGTGCCAAAGGTATATACCTATTTCGGTTTGCCGATATAAGTGTCTCGAAGACTGCTACAGGTTTAGCAGAACTCGTCTGGGCAGTTTCGTTCAACTTTTTGAGATACAATCAGTTTTTTGCATCAATGTATTTTAGTCACCGGCCATGGCTGAAAGCAGTGATGTATTCCGTAGTTGGCTGTTGAGGATAAGTTGGATGGTACCAACTACCCGTTGTGGGCTTATATGATGCAACATGTATTGGTTGCAAAAGGACTATGGAACATTGTGCAGGTTGTTGAAAAACATCCTATTACACTTGCAATTGTTACAACTGTAGGTATTGAAGCTGATGCAGAAGGTGTCAAAGATGATGATATTCTGCATATTCCTGTTCGTGTTGTAGTTTCTGCTACACCTACTGCAGAGCAGATTTGTTTGGATGGCAAAGATGCCCAGGCACATGCATTGATAGCTTTGTGTGTCAAACATGCCATTATTCCTCGCATATGCTCTTGTAGAACATCTAAGGATGCTTGGGATACTCTTACCACATTGTACCAAGCTAGGAATGTGGCTCGTGTTGCTTACCTCCGAAAACAGTTGGAGAGTGAGCACATCAATGAAGGTGATTCCATGGATAGTTTTCTAACAAAGATCAAAGACAAAGGAATAGTTGATTTCTGTTGATGAGGTTATACCAGATAGCTCACTTGTGCAGACTATTCTTAATGGTCTTCGTGATTCATATCAGAGTTTTGCTTCTACTCTTCGGTTGATGATGAAAGGAAATCCAAATGCCTTGTTGGATTTCCTTTTAGTTGGAGAGTGAGCACATCAATGAAGGTGATTCCATGGATAGTTTTCTAACAAAGATCAAAGACAAAGGAATAGTTGATTTCTGTTGATGAGGTTATACCAGATAGCTCACTTGTGCAGACTATTCTTAATGGTCTTCGTGATTCATATCAGAGTTTTGCTTCTACTCTTCGGTTGATGATGAAAGGAAATCCAAATGCCTTGTCATTTGAGGAGTTAGTCTCTGTTCTGTTGCAAGAGGATCAATCTAGGCAAAATAGGTCCATTATGCATGTTGCAGATCAAGCTTTCCTGGCTAGTTAGAAGGGCAAAGGAAAATGGATCTCTTCAATTAGTAAGCAGAAATCTATTAATTCTGCACAATCGAAGAGGGAAGACAACGATGAAAAGAAATCCGAAAAGCAGAAATTGTTTTGCAAGTACTGCAAAGGAAATGATCATATCATAAAAAACTATCCAAAATTGGCTGTTAAAGAGGCAAAGAAGAAAGAGGTTGGAATGGACCTTTGCACCTACATGCCATATGACTACCGTTCGGAGCATCTGTGCACTTGCAGCCCATCATGGTTGGAATGTACATCAATTGGACATTAAAACTACATTTTTGAATGGTGACTTGCATGAAGAAGTGTATGTTTTTAGCCCCGTGGCTTTGTGCAGAAAGGGCATGAAAATTAGGTGTGCAGGTTAAAGAAGGCATTATATGGTTTAAAGCAAGCACCATGTGCTTGGTATGAGAAGATACATGCCTATCTGATTGGATATGGTTTTCAGAGCACTCCAACTGAAAGCACCTTATATGTTAAGTGTGCTCCTGATGTGCTTCTGATCATTGTTGTCTATGTTGACGACATGCTCCTCACTGGTCCTATTGAGAAGCATATTGCTGATTTTAAGGCTGATTTGCATGCCTCATTTGAGATGTCTGATTTGGGGCATTTGCATCACTATTTGGGCATTCAGTTTATGCAAGTTAATGGTGGAATGGCTTTGTGTCAAACGAAATATATTGACACATTATTGCAATGTTTTGGCCTTTAAGACTCTAAGCCTATTGCCAATCCTATGGAGACAGGTTTACGATTGAGTCTTCATGATGCTCGAGATGCATTTGATGTTGTCCTCTATCAACAGGCTGTTGGATGCCTAATTTACTTATGCATTACTCGGCCAGATATTCAGTTTGTTATCTCACAGATGAGAAGGTTTATGCATTGCCCAAGAGTCAAGCATTGGTAGGCGGTTAAGCGCATCTTTTGCTACTTGAGTGGTACTCGACTACTTGGTTTGTTTTATCCCAAGGGGGGATCACTATCGCTAGATTTGCATGCTTTTTCTGACTCTGATTGGGTTGGTTGTTATGACACTCATGTGTCCACTAGTGGCTTTTGCTTCATGCTTAGTAGCTCATGTATATCTTGGTTGAGCAAGAAGCAATCTACTGTCGCCACTTCTAGTTGTGACGCTGAGTATAGGGAAGCTTTCACATCGACTATTGAGTGTGTGTGGCTCAGACGCCTTATGGTTGATTTGGGTGTTGGTCAGTCTTCTGCCACCACCATCTTTTCTGACAGTCAGAGCGCATTGGCAGTTGCAAGGAACCCTATGTTCCATGCTCGCACTAAGCACATTGAGGTGCATTATCATTATGTCAGGGAGATGTTCTTTGCTGGGGAGATCAGCTTGGCATATGTGCCCATGCAGGAGAACATTGCAACCCTTTTCACGAAGGCTCTGCCTAGGGAGAAGTTTGAAGCTTTCGCCAAAGCTTTGGGCTTACTTCCTTTTGTGGAGTGATTTCCACATAGCTTGGAACTTCCTTATACATGAGTGCGAGCTCCTTGTTCACCGCATCACTCCCAGGGGGAATTTGTTGATATATTTAGGTAGTGATGTGTGTGAACACACTAGGATCGTCGGGGCACTTTTTTCCCTCTTTAGGAGGTTTTTTCCCCCCGACTTGTATATACGCCTATTGCACTAATGGGCTACTTATCTTTGTACATTCTCTAGTAATATATCTAGTATTGTGTGTTGAGCTCCAAGCTTCTTCTTCTTCCTTGTGTTGTTCGCGTGCTTCCGCAGACGTCTAACTCCAACACTTGATCAATTATAAATGCAAGCAAAAGCATATTTCTTTTGATTTGTGGAACATACAACACTTTTAAAAGCTTTCTGATACCCATTAGTATTAATAAAAAAACCATACCTTCACCCTTTTCAAGAAATCTTGCATTATTTACCTACCTTTACTATGATAGGCTCCTTTAGAGGTTGTGATAAACTACAAAGGTATTTTCTGCTCATCATGTAGCAAGAAGCACCACTATCTAGCATCGATGAGTTATTTATCCCTAAATCTTGAGCAAAGGAGCATATATCCTATATTATTACAAATAACTCAAGATCTATTTCTATAGTGTTGGAAACCTCTTTGCCTTTGTCACCTTTTGAAGGACCATTTTTCTCTTCTTCCTTCTTGATGTGACAACCTTGAAATTATGTGGCCTTTCTCCTTATAATAAAGCAATCTCCCTAAACTTCTTATCATCATTATTCTTTTTGTCCCCATATTTAGAAGATTTAGTTTTGCCTCCTTTTGCACTTTTCATAGTCTACTTTGTTGCTACCACTCCTTTCATTAAGCCGCAACTCCTTCTACATGAGTAAGGCACTAAACTCTTCAAAAGTTAGAGATTGATGTCCGATTTGAGTATTGAGATCAATTACAAAACCATCAAAATTTGGTGGACAATTTCAAAGGCAAAGTTGAGCTAGCTCCTCGCTTGACTTTTGTATACCTACTCCCACAATTTGATCCTATAGATTCTTTATGCAAATGATGAAATCCTTTGCAATCTCCCCATCAAAAAAACTATTGCTGCTAGCTAATTCTCCAAGCTCTAAATATGTGTCTGATTATGAGTTTCTTATGGATTTCTTGATATGTTCCAAGCTTCGCAAGCCATAATAATATGTTGAATCAGAGTCATGAAACTATCAGTAGTACTTGTAAATAGAGCACAAAGTGCATATGCACTTCTAAGTTTCCAATCACATAAAAGATCAACATCAAGAGAAATAATTTGAGTAGGATTATTTGGATCAAGTGTTTCTTGAGGCTCATGACCAATCCCATGTAGATGTTACCGTTAGTGTCCATGTGAAAGACCAAATGGCTGCTGGAACTTTTGTATATGTTCTTTAATAAAAAATATAGTGACTTGGTCAGGCACAGACTCTAAGTTTGACCACATTTGTACGGCCCAAGAAATCTATGTTCATGGTCTGTGTATTGTGTGTTTTCTATGTATTTATGCACCCCCTGTGCAGAGTAGAGTGTGCATAATTGGAGTTTGGGTTTCTACAAGGGTATCATTGTGGAGCTCTCGAGAAGGAGAGTCTATCATCATGCATTGTCAAAGAAATGCTTCACTAGTATCATAGCTTTTTGATGCAAAATCTTTGTTCCTTTTGTGCTAACAAAGTAACTACCCGCCCGCCCAACCAAGGCTTTCTTCAAGGCTTACCATTAAGGCGGTGACCAATGCATAGACCTTGGCATACCTTGTCATCCAAGTCACTAAAGTCACCATTGGCACCATTGGCTATGCACAAGGGAGGACCTCAACGATCAAGGAAGACATATGTTCCTGGTACTTCTCGAGAGGTCACCCATCCCAGACTATTCCCCTTGGAGCTCGCTTAACTGACAATCTCTTGCCACTAAGCTACACTCTTGTGGTGTTTGAAGAAGGGGAAAGACTAAGGTTAACATTACCTTGAGCATGTTTTGGGCCCTCAAAGCTTCATTCTTTGCTTTCAAAGCCTATTGTGAAGCACTTTTGGGGTGTTTCTTGGAGCCATTTTGGAGTACTTTCGTGCATAGTTCTCTTTACACAAGTTCAACATCAAGAAGAGTGTTTTTTTGTACTTCTTTGAAAATGAAATGTTCACCTTTTATGGCTCTAATTTCAGCCACACTAGTAAACCTACAAGTTTCTTGAAAAGTTTTAGTTGTTGTGGGAGCATCCACAACAAGTCTATGCAGGTTTTTGAGCCTAAAGAACAAAGTTGATAGACACTTGCACGTGTTGTTGGCCAGTGCTTGGGCTATGAATTCAACGTTTCAATGCCATCTTACTGTATATATTGAGCACATACACACTATGTATGCTTCTGTGGATACCGCTTATGTACACCCATTTGGTCATTGATATAGCGGTTATGTTTTTTGCATAGAGTCTTTTACATTTGATAAAGAGGGTCATGGTGAGGTTTTCTTAACTGGGAGACAACCAGATGTTGGGGTATCTTTGGTGATGCAGGTGGAAGACTTACCCAACCTCGCCATAGGAGATGTATGCAGTTCTTCATAGGTGATCAATAAGCCTAGTTTTCTCTCGGGTAACTGATTATATGCAGCATAGTCAATGATTCACTACACACATTTCCATGTCAGTACTTGCGGTTTTATGATATATTTACACTATTCATATGCTCATTTTACAGAGGAGACTCTCGCAAAAATTTTCCATATTTTTTTTGGTTTTGCCAACTATATAGTAATCGATTTACTCCTTGATATACTTATTGATGTGAGCACATTCACTCTCACATAATACTTTTGGTTGCTCATTGTTGTTCACTAATCCATTTTTGGGGAGACTATTGATTTTTTTTCCAAAATCTGACACTTGGTCATACTTTCTTGAACCTTAGTGGTGCCTAGACTATTCTAGCTCCATTTTCATTCTAGCCAGTTCTCTATCATCACGGCATCAGAAATCTGAGGCAAATCTGGTAGATTTGGGTCAAGTACCAATGCTTCCAAGAGGAGCTACAACTTGCAAGGAAAATATCCAATTTGAGATCTCAAAATTTGATGGCACAAACTTTGTTGTATGGAAGAATCAGATTAAAGATGTGTTGATTCAAAGGAGACAGTGGAAGCTAGTAAATGGAATCTCAAAGAAGCTTGTTGATATGGATGATGATGATAATTGGGATGATTTGGATGAAATGGCGAGGTCTACCATTCGATTGCACCTAGCAAATAATGTTTACTTTACATTATTAGATTGTGAAAGTGACGAGGAGCTTTGAAAGAAGTTATGCAATACATATGAAAAAGAAACAACATCAAATAAAGTGTATCTGATGAGAAAGTTATATGACCTTCGCATGAAGAACACAGATAGTGTTGCTGCTCGTCTAAATGAGTTTGATGCTATACTCTCCTTATTAGAGGCTCAAAAATTGGACATGGATAATGAAATGAAAGCAATCTTGTTGTTTTGTACCTTTCCATCATCATGGGGTAAATTTTGCACAACTATTAGCAATAATGCACCTTGTGGTAAACTGGTCTATGATGACATATGTGGAGCACTCTTGAGTGAGGAGATTTGTAGAAAATCTATGGTTGGCACTCAGAGTAGAGATGCATATAATGTTTGTGATTCTTACCAAAGAAAGAATCAACAATATTGCAGAAGCAAGAACAAGGAAAAGAATGATCAATGGAATAAGAGTAGAAGTAAATCAAGGAAGAGGGAGATCAAATGCCATTATTGTCACAAGAAAGGACACATGAAGAAAGATTGTCATGCATTAAAGAATTCTAAAGCTAAAGGAAACAATGTTGATGGGCATGTTAATTAGCTAACTGCACCATCTTCTTCGACTATGAAGATTGAAGAAAATAATGCTATTTTTGATGATGATGATTTGTTGATACTTGATAGTATTGTTACCATTGAGGCTCTTATGGCTGATTCTCTTTTCTATGGCTGCTAGATTTTGGTGCTTCTTTCCACGTGACACCACATAGAGAATAGTTCTCTAATTATGCAGCAAAGTCTCTTGGTACTGTGAGACTTGGTGACTCTTACTAGTGTGACGTTATGGGGATTGGAGATGTGGTTGTGTAGTTCATTGATGGTTCAAAATTTACTATGCATAATGTACACCATGTACCTCAGTTATCACATAGTTTTATGTCAAATGGTCAACTTGATAACCTTGGTTATACAATGGTTTTTTATGCTCAGTCCTTTAGCATATTGAAGGCCAATATGGTTATTGCAAAAGGAAACAATGTTGGCTCACTTTATCCTTTATTTGTATCATAGAAAACTTTGTTAGCTGTCAGTGGCTTGTATTTTGCATGGCCATTTGGGTCACATATCTTGTATTGGAATGGAAAATCTTTCTTGTTCTGGCTACTTACCTATGTCATCTTTCTCTGATTTTTCATTTTATGAGCATTATCAGTATGGAAAGCAAACTAGGAATGTGCATAAAACCCACATTGAATCTTCAATTCAACCTCCAGATATTGTTCATACAGATTTGTGTGGTCCTATGCCCACAAGGTCATTAGGCGGTTCTCTTTACTTTATCACTTTCATAGATGATGCTACTAAAAAAGTCTGGGTATATCCTATCAAATCAAAGGATGAGATATTCCTTACTTCTAGAAAATGGCTTGCTTCAGTTGAGATTGAAAAAGGAACTAAGCTCAAAGCTTTACATTTAGATAATGGAAGTGAGTATACCTCACATGAATTCAACCTTTTCTGTCAGTCTAGAGGAATTTGTAGAGAGTTTACAACTCCTTATACCCCAGTATAGAATGGTGTAGCTGAAAGGATGAACATAAGTATTTAGGATATAGTAGTTTCTATGCTGCATCATGCAAACCTTTCACAAGGCTTTTGGGCAAAAGCACTATTAACTACAGCTCACGTGATTAACCTTTCACCTAGTACTACCAAAGGTCTAAAAGTGGCACAAGAGTTATGCATAGGGAAGCCACCATATTATGATCATATTTGAGTTTTTGGGTGTGAAGCATATGTTTGTATACCAAAGGATCTTAGAAAAAAGCTAGACCATAAGTCAAAGAAATGCATTTTTCTTGGATATGCTCGAGAAGGACAATTTGGATATCGCTTATGGGATCTTGAAACATGGTCAATGATCAGAAGTAGTGATGTCATTCTCAATGAATCTAAGATGCATAAATAGCCCATTAAGGAGGTTGAAGTAAGAACAGTGGTGTTTGAGGATACTAGTCCTCTAGTTAGCATGCATAAAAATGATGCACATAGGGATGGTCAAGAGAATGTTCGAATAGATCAACCTACAAATGTTCATGTTTAACAACCATTGAGTTCATGTTTAGCAACCATTGAGATGCTCTACACGTGTCTCATATCCACCTGAAAGATATGCTCTAGGTTTGGATTTTGTTATGCTAATAGATGCTGGTGAGCCTTCTTGCTACAAAGAGGCTATGCAGACAAAGGATCATGTCAAATGGGAGCATGCCATGAAGAGTGAGTTGGATTCTATTCACAAAAATGATACTTGGGATTTAGTACCTTTGCCAAAGGGCAAGAAAGCTTTACCATGTAAATGGGTATATAAACTAAAATTCAAATCAGATAGTGCTTTTCCAAAGTATAAAGCACGACTTGTTGCAAAGGGTTTTAAAACAACAACATGGTGTTGATTTTGAGGAAATCTTCTCTCTAGTGGTCAAGATGACTACCCTATGAATGTTGCTTGGATTTGTTACAATGTCGGACTTAGAGCTAATCCAAATGGGTGTGAAAATTGCTTCCTTGCATGGAGATCTTACATATGAGATCTATACGAAACAAACTGAGGGTTATGTAGTTCGTGGCAAGAAAAGTCTAGTTTATAAGTTGAAGAAGAGCTTATATGGACTTAAATGGACCCTTAGACAATGGTACCAAAATTTTGATGCTTTTATAAAGTCTTAAGGCTATTCTCGAAGCAATGATGATCATTGTCTCTACACAAAGAGATGCTCATATGGCAGCTTAATATGCTTAATATAATTTATGTTGATTGTTGGGAAGTCCTCTTATGACTTGTCAATTCTCAAAAACAAGTTGAGTCAGAAATTTGATATGAAGGATTTGGAGGATGCCAAACATATTCTTGGCATGTGCATTACTCATGATAGGAGTAAAAGATGCATATACTTGTCTCAAATTGAGTACATATCCAAAGTACTTCGCAGGTTCAATATGCAGGGTGGAAATGCACTGAGTACAACTTTATCAACATATCTAAAATTAAGCAAGGATGATTGCCCCAAATCAGATGAGGAAAAGGAATTCATGACCAAAATTTCTTATGGGTCTGTTGTTGGTAGTCTCATGTAGGTTATGGTAGCTACGAGACTAGACATTGCATTTGTAGTGGGAGTTGTGAGCAAATATATGTCTATTGGCAAGAGGCATTTGGAAGTGTTCAAGATGATTTCATGATATTTGAGTGGTACTAAGGACAAGTATCTATGCTTAGGTAGAGGGAACACATCCATTATTGATTACACAGATTCTGATTATGTTGGTTGTGTAGACAATCATAAGTCTACATCATGGTACATTTTTCATTTTGTTGGAGGTGCTATCTCTTGGAGATCTAGTCTTCAATAACGTATAACTGTTTCCACCACAGAAGCCGAGTATGTTGCAACAAGTGAGGCATGTAAGGAAGCATTGTGGCTTTCTCATCTTGCTTGTGATATGGGTTTACCTCAGCATGTACCTCATTCGCTCAGTGATAGTTAGAGTGCCATTGCATTGGCTAAGCATCCGGTCTATCATGCAAAGACCAAGCACATTGAGGTGCGGTATCACTTCCTTAGGGACTACTTAGCCACTTAGGACATTATTCTGGAGAAGGTTACTCAAGATAATGTTGCAGATGCTTTGACTAAAGCTCCACCACAAGATAGCTTTTGACACTATTGTCACCTCATGGGGGTTACATGATTCATGATCTTACACAATTACTTGTATATTGTGTAAATGCCTATCGGGTGGGAGGTATAGTTTGTATACTTACACTAAGGTATTCTTTATCATTCTTTTTTCTCCCATAGTCACTTT
This sequence comes from Ceratopteris richardii, assembly GCA_020310875.1. NCBI lineage: Eukaryota > Viridiplantae > Streptophyta > Polypodiopsida > Polypodiales > Pteridaceae > Ceratopteris > Ceratopteris richardii. The sequence continues at coordinate 84,797,657 of CM035421.1, read as the reverse complement.
GGCCATATTGGCCTTTAGTGGGAGATTCTTACCATTAGTGTCCATGTGAAAGGCCAAATGGGCACTGGACACTTTTGTATATGCTATTTAATAAAACATATAGTGGCTTGGTCAGCCACATACTCTAAGTTCAATTGCATTTGTATACCTAAGAAATCTATGTTTATGGTCTATGTCATGTGTGTTTTCTGGGTATTTCTGCACCCTCTTTGCATAGTACTATGTGCGACACTGGAGTTTGGGTTTCTACAATAAGGGCATCGTTGCAGAGCTCTTGAGAAGGAGATTCTACCATCATGCATTGCCAACGAAATACTTTAGTAAAATCAGTAGAAGCTCATATGTATGAAGGAGAGAAGTGATTTTAAACTTCCGTAGGGTGTAATTCATACTATCAAGCTTACCTTTTGTGAAGGTTGGTGGTCATATCCACAACTTTGGGATGGTCAACATCATTGTTTATCTTTCTTGTGCTACATCTACTCCTTTTGATGAACCACCTTGATTCCCGACCATAGAGGATGATGTGCTACTTGAAATCTTTTCTGCTTTGTCTTTCTTCTTCTACATCACTCACGGCCTCCACGCTTTGATACCATGTAAGAAATAATAGCACAATAAAATAGACCAATAGACGAAGATGATAAAAAACATGCAGATTGAGAGAGACGAATACAGAGATATAGAAAGCCCAATTTCTCAAATTGCGAAGATGAATGCAACTACAAAATGGTGTTTTCCACTTGTGAACTGCCATATGGAGCTTAGCTAGCAGACTAAGTAGACTTTAGATGAAGGGCTTACTAGTGCACAATGGCTATATAAAACCTTTCATAGGCTACACTTACATAGCTTTTAAAATGGGAGTTGATATCGACAAACATAGTTGAGAGAGACAAAATAATCAGCAAAATATAATTTCTAATAATATCTCCATGACCAGAAGCCCTACTATCTTTGCCTTGCAAGTTAGGAGGGTAGAAGGGGCAAGCTCGCCTCTTCATTCCCACATTAAGGTTCTATGGGGAAGTTTCACAATGCCATAGGGTCTTAATATTCCCCTTGAATGGAAACCCAATGGCTTGAAAGTTTATGCCCTACCTAACCTCATGGCTTAGCTCGCAAAGATCATCTATAACCATCAACAATCACACATAGACCTCATCTAACTTGGAAGTTAGATGAGGTCTATGTTCGGGCTCTCAAAATGGTTTCTCCTCATAATGGGGGCCTTACAACTTAGAGCACCATGGATAATTTGTGTTTAATTCAGGGTGGAGTATTGAGTATATCTAACATTATCAATATTCTCAAAAAGAATATTAGACTTTCCTTTATCTCCATGGATTTTAATCTTAACATAATCTTTTAAACCGTCACGCATTTCAATTCTCATCACGCATTTTTAATCTTAACATAACATTTTAAACCGTCACAAATTTGAGAAAAATTCTAGCATCTTATTTACCATTTGCATGATCCACTATACTAAGACTATCACCTCAAGAAGTACGTAGGCCAACAACCTCATCTCTTGTTATTAGGTCCTCTTGTCATTAGGGATGCTCTTTCCATTGTTCTCATTCCCATGCAACTTTATAGCTCCACAAGTGAGAGTGTTTTTTAATTATGGGACTCCTTAAAGTTATACTTGAAGTTTTGTAAGAGATAACTTAATTCCTCTTATTATAGGAGTGACTTGTAACTTGATATCTATAAAATTGAAAAATACATGATGATTATATCCAATGATTCTTAAGTGATATAATTGCTTGCATGGCTCCAAACACTAACTTTTCTTCTTAAATATTTAACGTGTCTCTATTTTACCATGAAATGTTACAAAGATGTTTTATGCCATGTAACCTTACTCTTCCATCTCAAAGTACATAAATGTTTTTTTCATTATCCACCCTTCTATTGTGCCCTCAAACATAGCTTATTTTCGCATAATCCATCCCATCATTGTGCGAACTTGTCCTCACTCACCATATCAATTCAATTCACACAACTTGGTGGCACAAAATTGTTTTTGAAAGCATTCCATGTGGCAGATGGTTATTAGCTTAGAAAAAATGAATGATATTCCGAACCCACTTATAAATGTTCCGGCTCGCCTCCCTCCGAACAAACTCAACCCATGATGAAACAGACTAGATCTACGACTCTAAATTCTTTTATTGGTAATCGGACGATCAACAATGAGCATAACATTTTGTATTTGTTATCGGTGCCGCCTTGTGTGAATCGTTAAGGCGGAGGAAAAAAATTTGTCAAAAAATGATACGTCTGTTCCGCCGGAACAGTCTGAAATCACCCATACATATATATGTGCTCGCGTTTCGCCGTAGCCATCAAGCATTGTCAACAGTCATCACGTCTTTGAATGTGCTCGCGTCTCAAGCATTGCCAACTCTCTCCAATTTCTCCTAATCAATGCAAAATTTCAGCTCATAGCTTCATGGATTTTGTGTACTCGACGGAAGGCGTGTAGACAGGTACTTTCAGGGGCACGAGGTCGGAGTACGCATGACGATTTTGCTTAAAGAAACAGTTCAAACGATCGCTCAAAGTATCGGCATCAACAACCTGCCTGAAGAGGTGGCAGAGGCTCTCGCTCCAGATGTCGAGTATAGAATGCGTGAGATTATGCAGGTCATTGGTTTCGTTTCCCGCATTTTATATCGTTTTCCTGCAATTTCGCGAGCAACACTTTACCTAATAGCATTATTGTTTGCTAATTGGCGTTTTATTGGATAAGTTGTATGCACAGATTATTTTCTCGGTTTTAGATGTACCATAAGGGGTGCATAGATGACCACCTTTCATAGGGCGGTTTGAAGTTATCTTGTAGTGAGTCTTCATGAACTTTTGTACCTCATGATTTATTTATCATCATGGGAAGAGCAGTTTGCACATACATACATACATACATACATACGTACATACATACATACGTACATACATACATACATACATACATTCATACATACATGCATACGTACATACCTACATACATAAGTTACATGTACTTACATACGGACTTAAGTACATACTTATGTACAATGTATACATGTATGTATGTGTGTGTGTACATACATACTGTAAGTAATGTACATACGTATGTATGTATGTATGTATGCATGTATTTGATTGGACATACAACTTCCTCAGACCCTTTATGCTGACTGTTAAAGCATTCCTTTGGTAGACACACTCACCATGACCAACAATGCCCTTTGAGTGGCAACTAATTACCTCAAAAAGAGAAAAAGGAGGTGTGGGAGTTTTGGACCGCATGATGCACACTCATGCACATCGTTGTACTTTCATTGAGAGATTCCTTGACAATAAATTGCCCTAGACAATTATCTTCTATGCTATACTTAGAAATGTTGCAATTTACGTAGTACTATAAAGGGGAGATGGGTAACAAACAGTTGGTGGAAAATTTTTACAAAAGTGTTGGTTCATTGCAAGTCAAAAAATTGCTATGACATTAATTCGCCATGGAACAAGCTAATTCGTTCCTGGAAGAAGCTAGTTCCTTACTTACAAAGGAACCAACAAGAGGGAGAGGTAGGCTTTTCATTGCTTCAAGAGAGTCACCATACTAGTCTCCCATCGTCAGACCACCTCTTGCAGTCCACTTAGGATCGAATGCGTGCTCCGTCTGCTCCAAAGGCATCATTAGAGTATGGGATTTTTTTCACTCAATGAGCAAGTGGATCACATTCATGAAGGCGTGTTTTAGATATGGGGTAGGACAAGAATACACAACTGTGTGTGTGGCTATGAATCCAAGACACATTTCGAGGATTTAATTGCAATGGTGTTGGTTTTTAGGCCCATATTAATATAGATACATAGAGAAAATAGAGACAAGATGGAGAATAGACAAGACATGAGAGAGATTGAAGGAGCCAAGCTCCAATTTTATTCCAATAAATAAAGCACATGAAGTTGTAAGGTAGCATAGATTGTATGCATGAGAAACAAACTGCCCAGAACTCGACAATCTCCATGGCTGAAAATAACCTCCTCAAAAAATACATAAGCTTCAAAGCTGCACACCTTGTTGAAGATGAACAAATCACAACTCCACCTCTTGCAAGTGGAAGAAGATCGCCTTCCCAAGCTCTCCATCAGCTTCAATAGTGTTGATAGTGTTTTCCTTTTATAACTTTCTTAGTGTCCCAAAAGTTGGACGTATGTCTTTTAACAAAAATCTGAAAAAGCTAAATCGTCTTTTTTATTCGGAAAAGCTTATTAAATTTTTCATAATTTTCAGAAATACACTCATAAAGTTTTCGGAAATCAGATTGTTTTCACTTGCCACATCATCATGACAGTATATAGTCCATTGTATTAAAACAATCTTTTTTTCCACTTGTCCTATTTGCTTTTCAATTGACAATTTTACAGTCGCTTTTCTCTAAAACGTGAAAATTAGGGTAAAAAATGTTGTATGTCAAAATATCAAATAATGTCAAAATGCTAAGTGTTGTATATCAATAAAAAGCTTTTGGAGAATACTTTTCAAATCTGCCATAAATCAAACTCCCACTTTTGACCATTTTTGGCCGATCTTTGACCAACCTTTGGCCATCTGTTGACTTGTACTTTTCTGAATTTTTCACTCCTTCCCTTGTGGAAGGTTGTATTTCTAACAATCCCATCCTAACTAACACAAAGGGAATATGCTAGGTAGGTATTTTTGTTAGCTAAGCTTATTATTTTATTAGGTACTTTACTTTTTCACATATCATGCCAAGTTTCCATCAATACACTCAAGGACCTTAAACATGAAGAGCTGTCTCCAAACACACATCGCAAAGAGAACTCCACATCCCCTACTCTTTGCAACCTACTACTACTTGGAAGGATAAAGACAACTATAGCATGCTATATAATGGATAGTATGTAGAATCAAACATACTCCCATAACTATCAAGGTTGGCCAAGTCTATCAAGTTAAAGTCATATGCTCTCAGCTACACCTATCAAATAAACACACATACAAGGTGGTGTAAAATGTCCACCATAAGGTTCTCAATGTAGTTAAGTTATCCCTCCTTGCTCACATAAGTCTCCTTTCATGATCACCAAGTTGAACATGCAAGCTCTCACATATATGGATGATTGACAAACTCCAAGGAGCACTAGAGGATTGAACATCACTTCTTAATTGTAGATGGAAGCAATGCTCTCCAGTCTTGCAAACTCATCTGCATTCTCTGCAAAGTTGTCTTCCACATCTCCAATTCCAGCATAATCAACAAACATATGCTCAAATTGATCATACTAATGATAATGATTGCTTTTGCTATCTTTTATGGTTAATGTGACCCCTTTTGGAGTTGGCTTCCTTGGAACTTTTGCAGCCTCTGCTGAATATAGAAATGAGCTGGATATATGACTTCCATGAAGATGTTTACTTTTCTATATGCTTCACTATTCTCTTTGTACATTATTTTCACCGACTCTGAAATCAATTTTTGGTTTCTAGGCTCACAATTAATATAGAGACATAAAGAAAATAAAGACAAGATGGAGAATAGACAAGAGATGAGAGAGATTGAAGGAGCCAAGCTCCAAATATATTCCATGCAAAATGAGGTACATGAAGTTATAACTTATAAGGTAGCATAGATAATATGCAATAATGCATGAGATGCAAACTGCCCATAACTCCACAATCACAGTAGCTGAAGATAACCTCCTTCAAAAATAGATAAGCTTCAATGCTGCTGTACACCTTGTTGAAGATGGAAAAATCACAACTCCACCTCTGCAAATGGAAGAAGATCACCTTCCCAAGCTCTTCATGAACTCCAAGTCGATGATCAATACTGTTGATAGTGTTTTCCTTTTATAACTTTCTTAGTGTCCCAAAAGCTGGACCTAAGTCTTTTAGCGAAAATGTGAAAAAGCTAAACGTTTTTTTTTTCAAATTCGGAAAAGATGATTAAATTTTAAGTAATTATTGGAAATACACTCATAAAACTGTCACCTGCATTTGATTATGAAGCATGCTACATGGCAGCATATAGTCCATTGGATTAAAACAATCTAATTTTGCCACTTGTTCTATTTGCTATTCAATTTTAAAGTTGCTTTCCAAAAAACCTGAAATTCGGAAAAGCTTATTAAATTTTCGGTAATTATTGGAAATACACTCATAAAACTATCACTTGCATTTGATTATGAAGCATGCTACATGGCAGTATATAGTCCATTGGATTAAAACAATCTAATTTTGCCACTTGTCCTATTTGCTTTTCAATTTTAAAGTTGCTTTTCACTAAAACCCAAAAAATTAGGGTTTCACTTTTGAACCCTTCAAATAATGTCAAAATGCAAAGTATTGTATATGAATGAAAAGCTCTTGAAGAGTACTTTTCAAATCTACCATAAAATTCATCTACCATTTTTGATCGCTTCGACCCATATTTGACTAGCCTTTGACCATTTATTGACTTTTACTTTTCTGAATTTTTCACTCCTTCCTTTGTGGAAGTTTGCATTTCTAATAATTGGAACAATACAATCACATCCGGAATGCAAAAACTAGAAAATACAGGGATTGGAGGACTGAACAACACCCAAAGCAATTTCTTATGATAAAATCCTCTCTCAAACATTTGACATTGCGAGGCATTGCAAACATAGGTGGGACCTCTAAAAGACTGGTGGATCAAGAGATGCAAATATGTCAGGTATCTTAAAATTGCATTCTGCCATAGGATAATTTCTATGGAGGGTTATAGTTGGTGCATTGAAGACAAGGACCTTCCTCACCAAGTATTCACTCTAACATACACATGCCCTTGATGTGGACACCACCATGAAACACTACAACATCTCTTTTAGAGATGAAGACATTTGAGAACATGGGGGGAGGATATCCAACATAGATCGTGAGCTTTGATTACGAGATTCAATACTGTTAGCGTCACTTTCATACTCTATGATTTTGAAGACGAGGCGGCTAAATGGATTTACGACAAGCTTAGATTTTGGATTCTATGGTTCATTTGGCATTCACGAAATGCTTAATACTTGAGAACTAGGTTCTTTTCGAAAATCACATTTCGTGAAGCCTTCTCGGATATGCTTATGAGTTGCCCATGGGTTCTTTTATATAGACATGCCACATAAAGCAAAAGAAAGAAAAAAATCAGAGTCCAAAACTTGTGGTGCGAATTTTGTTGGATTTTACGAGAACTCTAATTTGAGATTTTTTACATGCTTTTCAGGTGCCATGTATCACATATGATCACCCGTGTGGTTGTATTTGGTTGATTTAATATGATTTTGCCATGTGGCACTTGCTTTTCATCATTTTAAAGTTCTTTTCAAACTTTGATAAAAATTAGGGTTTTACTTTTGAAGGTCCAAAGAATCTGGACAGACGATGGTTGTATATTGATGGATCCCTCACTTTGAGTACTATAAGATGGTGAGATAAAAATTTTGATCATTTTTTTGACCAAGTATGATCATTTCGACCATTTTTATATAACCTAAGAAAAATAAGAAAATTGACTTGTACAAACTAAAATTGCATGTTCCAATATGTACAAGTTCAATTTTCCAACAGAAGATAAGTCTTTTGTTGATGATATTATAGTTTCATTTGATTCTTTAGTGGCAATCTGCTTTGATTGTGAATGGCAAAGAGATAACAAGATCTACATCTATCTCCCACCATCTCCTCCTAGCCCAGAGTGTTAGACTCAAGAAATGATGGGCAACACATACTTGAAATGACGGCAAGGAGATGGTTGAGCCGCACCCTAAGAGGGAGGATTAAGAAGTAATCCTCAACAATGGCTTTTGGGGCAAGTGGTTAGCCCATCATACTCCTAGCCTATTGTTATTGAGCTCAATTCCCACAATTGGTATGAGAGCTTAGGAAGTAGGCTTTGGCAAGATGGATGGAAGGCACACACGTCGCTTTCAAAGATGAACCCATTCAAGGGAAGATCAAGGATTGATCATTGAGGACAATGATCTTTAGAAGGGGAAGAGAGTGTTAGACTCAAGAAATGACGGGAAGGAGATGGTTGAACTCCACCCTAAGAGGGAGGATTAGGAAGTAATCCTCAACCATGGTTTTTTGGGCAAGTGGTTAGCCCATTGTACTCCTAACCGATAGGTCTTGAGTTCAATTCCCACATAGAGTCCCCTTCTATCATGATCTACTTCTAGGATCATTATTGAGCCTTTGCCTATGCCATCATCCCAATTTCAACATGATGAGCAACATATGCAACATCTATAAAATCTGTTTGGATTTAAAAGCTTCCAAAGGATTTATACTTTCAAGATTCTCTAACTATATATATTTATACAAATAGTCGGATCGTGTTAGATCCCTTGAGGACCAGCCCTATAACACAAGACATGACACAAGCCATATTCACAAACATAGGAAGATGGATGTTGGACTCACCTCATAGCCATATGATCCACAATGATCCACCTCCGAGTTTGGGAGCTTGCCACCAAGTGGGTGGCAAGTTGGCAACCCTCGCAAAGGCATGGTGTCCCATACTGCCATACCTACAGCCTACATGTGTGTGGAGGACTCCACCATGGGTCAAGAGTCGAAGATCCTCAATAAGAGGAATGAATAACAAATGAGCACATGGGTCCTATTTATAGTTTATTTTTAAGGTGGCTTGAGTACACACTTGCACGGACACTCCACACTTGGTTGGACACTTTAACTACAAGCGCCATCACAAGCATCTCAAAGGGGATTTCCTTGATCCACTCTCATTGAGGACTTGGAGTCAGAGGAGGTGGCACATACATCTCAACCTCAAGACAGACCACGAGAGAGCCAAAGCATTCATAGAGGTCGTGGAAGTTTGCATGCATCGTCCATATGGGTTAGTTTGCAAAAGCAAGGGAAACAGAAGGCCACACAAGGTATCATGAAGCTCTTCATTAAATGTGTTCTAAGTTTCAATATAGTGTGCACTTTCGCATGGAAAGAGGAAGCCATGAAAATGGTGAACAGGCTTGGGGTTGAGTGGGAATGGCCTATTTATGAGGACTCAGGAGCTATGAGGAAGTGAGCTGAGAAAGACAAAAGAGATTGTGCAAAACAATTGGAGCCTATGCAAGAAACGTGGAAGAAATAGAAATATGGCTTCACTTTAATGTGTGGTGGATGGACAAACATTAGAAAAAGGAATGTATATATTATACTTATTCGTTTTTGCAAAGGCACCATGTTCCAACATGCCATTGATGCATCTACTTGAGGCCTATCCATCATATGGGAGTACATTTTCGGACATATTAGATAGACAATCTTGGACATTGGAGTGGAGAATGTTATCCAAGTCATAACGGACAACAAAAGTAATTGTGTTTCCATGGGATGGAAGTTAGAGGAGGAGTTTCCATCTATTGTATGGACTCCGTGTGCAGCTCATAGCATAGACTTATTGATTGAGGATGTCAGGAAAATCCTTTTGATACATGAGATTTTTTCCACATGTCAGAGAGTGGTCACCTTGTTCACAAAGAGACCAAAGTTGCTTTCCATTTTTAGATCATCCAGTGATTTGGAGCTTATTAGGATGCAAAGATCAAATTTGTTCAGATGTCTATTGTGATGGAGAGATTGCTTTGAGTGAGGCAATCACTTATGTAGACAATTGTTCCTCTTGAGTGGCTTGCATGGAATGGCCATACAACCAAGAAAGCAGAGATGGTCAGCATTAAATGTTTGAGCGAAAGCTTCTGGAGAGAGGGTAGAGGCCTTGGTGGGAGCGATGCAGCCTTTATACTCCATGCTACGCATTGTTGACATGGAGGGGAGTACCCTACGCTTCATCTATGAGTATATGGGCCGCGTTGGGGAGTCCCTTGCTCGATGCACTTCTATTTCTTTAGATAGGTATGCAATATGCATTTTGATAATGTTACATTCAAATTTTATTATTCTTATTTTTGTTACTATCATGATTCGTTTATCGTAGTTAGATTCTATAGTTCATATCATTATTCTATCATCAATGGTCATTTGACAAGTGTTGTTTTGGGAGGATTACTTCAGCCGACAGCAAAGCGGAAGCAAATTTTGAGTTGTTCAGTAAGTTTCATTGCGGAGAACCTCTTCTATTGTGCTTCTTGTATTCCCACATGTCGTTTTCAGCAACCGCATTGACAGTTTTTCATTTATAGGTCCTTTTGTTGCAGAAATTCTCTTCAGTTTTTCATTTATAGGTCCTTTTGTTGCAGAAATTCTCTTTCATTTCAAGTGGGAGTACATGTATAAGGATGTCGATTTTTTGAACAATAAATTCCAGCAATTAGTCTACTTATTTTCTATCAGTACATAGTCAATTTTTTGAACAATAAATTCCAACAATTAGTTGACTTATTTTCTGTTAGCACATAGTCAACTTTTAAAGAGTAAATTAATCAACTTCTTCCAGCAATTAGTGACTTTTTTTTTATCGGCACATAGTCGACTTCCTTCCAGCAGCACATAGTCAATTTTTCTTTGTAGAGTAATTTAGTCGACTTTTTTTTCCAATTGATTCAACATGAGAGAGAGAGAGAGAGAGAGAGAGAGAGAGAGAGAGAGAGAGAGAGAGAGAGAGAGAGAGAGAGAGAGAGAGAGAGAGAGAGAGAGAGAGAGAGAGAGAGAGAGAGAGAGAGAGAGAGAGAGAGAGAGAGAGAGAGAGAGAGAGGGAGGGAGGGAGGGAGGGAGGGAGGGAGGGAGGGAGGGAGAGAGAGAGAGAGATTTTAACGTCTATTAGAGACCAAAATTGGCCTATGAGACAAAACATATACATTAGTATGATCCAATCCACTGTAATCCCAAAAGGAAAATAAAATGTGGGTACAAAACAGAATATAAAAGGAGTGGATAAAAGTTTGCATCAAGGGTATGGGGTGCTATGGGTATGCACTCTATATGCTCAATAGGTGATGTACAAATATGATATGCATAGGGAGGGGAGGCTCGGTGGTGTCATAACGCTCTAAGTGCCTGGAGTGGGTGTAGGATATAGTGCATCGGTGGGTAAGGCATCGTGGCGATCCTCAAAATGCTCTGCACATCGAGATACAAGGAGTGTGCTGCTGAAGTCTCCGTATCTCCATGTCATGGCGTGCGTGAATCTCCTGAATCTCTCTCTGGTGGGGACGGGCTCTCCGGAGTGGGGGTCTCGGTCGTCGGCGTTGTCGTCTAAGCTCCTCTGCTCTCTGTAATGTGACACCCTACGTCGAGCTGGGTCCTCGGGTGGCTGTGGGTCTGAAAAAATTTGTAATAGAAGTCTGGGGGCCAAGTGTATGTCCATCCGCTACTAGAGAAGTGATGCACGGCGGCGCTGGAGCTCTACTAGGAAGCGACCTAGAGGGCGCTGGTCCTCCGTCTCCAATAAAGCCCTGATCTCTCTGGGCCCCCTTGAAGAGCTCTGGGTAGGGGTCTCTGATGTCCTCGTATGCCTTGCATCTACATGTGTAGTGCTCCTCGTCCTCCACCTCCTCTCGGCATGTCCTTCATAATCTCTCGTCCCTGGGGGTATGTGCCACTCGCCCAATCTCAATCTCGAGCTGGTGTGATGATACTCTGAGCTGCCCAATGGCCACTCTCTCTGCTGGAGCCATGTATGTATCCATGTATCGTGGTCTCTGGATGAAACCATCCGCTGTCACAGTCAGGAAGTGCTCTCTGTAGTGTTGCCTCTTTGTGGGAAGAGGCTCCCGTGGTGCTATCCATGTCTCCCTGATGTGTATCTGTAGTAGGTCCTTACGGATGATCCTATTCCTCTCCGAACGATAGAGAGTAATGTAGGCGGAAGAGAGGTCATACTGAAAAGGGGGGAGATCGGTAATGCTCATGCCATGGTCTGCTAACCATCGGTAGGTCTGTGCATACCATACTCTCTCATGCCCTGTCTCTGCCAAATGTCTAGAGCTCTCAAATGCAAGCCTGCTGAGTCGGCTGGTGGGGAGCTCTCTGACTCTCAGAATAAAGGTCATGAGCTGAAAGAGGGCCTCCACTAGCATCGGTGGCGTGCCAAGCTCAGCTCGTATAATGTCGTGTGGAACAGGGGGGGGAGAGAGAGAGAGAGAGAGAGAGAGAGAGAGAGAGAGAGAGAGAGAGAGAGAGAGAGAGAGAGAGAGAGAGAGAGAGAGAGAGAGAGAGAGAGAGAGAGAGAGAGAGAGAGAGAGAGAGAGAGAGAGAGAGAGAGAGAGAGAGAGAGAGAGAGAGAGAGAGAGAGAGAGAGAGAGAGAGAGAGAGAGAGAGAGAGAGTCATATTAACGTCTTCTGGAGGCCAAACTTGGCCTATGAGACAAAACCATGTACAAGTGTAGTAACCCTGTGTAGAAAATGAAATGAAATAAAAAGTACTTGCTATACAAAGCTATATAGGGCTGGAAAAGGCAGCTATATAGGGCTGGAAAAGGCTGGGGAGACGTGGCTCTGACTCTGCAGATAATGGCCACCTAATACATGGGGGATCCATAATGTGAGTGAGTTAAATACCCTAGCTACTAGTGATGGGTGGAGGTGGGTGTAGTATGTGGTACATCGGTGGTGGTCTGAGTGCCTCTTGAAGGAAGACAACTCAGGGGGTGATGGTACACCTCTTCTCCATCATGCGGTCGTAGGCTGTCCCGATGCATGAGATATCCTCATGATATAGTCGTGGTCGACGATATCCAACCTTGCGTGGTCCGCATCGTGCTATCTGTGCTGCAGCCTGGTGGAGCGTGAGCCCTATAGATGGACCTCTCTGATGTAGCTCAGCTCTCTGAAAGAACTGAGTAATGGTATGCTAGGTATTCACCCGTGTCTGATGTGTGGGCTCTAGTGACCGCTCTCGCCTCTCGTATGTCGCTGTGAGGAAGCGTCCCAAGCGCCCCTGGTCTCCCATAGTCATGCACAACTGGAACGACTCCTCTATTTGAAGCTGTGTTCGTAGGTCTAAGTATGCTGGGAATCTGATAACAAAATGCTCCTCATTCTCTACGTGTCTTGCATACTGGGCACCACCTCTCCTCACGGGGGACTCCCCTGGATCTACCCCTCTCAATCTCAAGCTGATGCCCGGAGCTTCCCAATGACGACTCGAAGGTGGTGGGGTAGGTATGTCTGCATGTATCTCGGAATCTCGATGAAGCCCTCGTCCGATATATGTAGAAAATGCTCACGGTAATAGAGCATTTTGGATGGCAATGTATCCCTAGGGCTCACCCATGTCGTCTGTATGTATGTATGCAATATCTCCTGACGAATGACCCTATTCCTCTCTTGATGAGAGAGCGAGTAGGTGGGTGCATGTAAGTCGTACTGTAGAGGTGGTAGCCTCTCTATGTCAAAACCATGGTGGGCCAGCCAGTCTCGTGTCTGTGCATAACATGAGGAGGTATCGCCTACTAATGCCATATCACGTGATGCTTGGAAAGCACGATAAGCAATGCGCTCCGTATCCATGCTCTGAAGTCTGTGTAATAGGCATACTGTCTTGAATAGTGCCTGAGCTAGCATCAGTGGTGAAGCGAGCTCTACTCTAATGATATCATGTGGTACTGAAGGCTTGCTGCGGGTAAGTCTGGCAATCATGAGGACCTGTGGCCTCGCCAACGCTGTCCATACTGATGGAGCTAATCCCGGCCCCCATATGGCTGCCCCATACATGAGCGCTTGCGTAACCAAAGTGTCGAAGAGCCACCTCTTTGTGCGGGGCTCTTGAAAATATGCCCGGTGGCACTGTCTCTCCATCAAAGCTAGTGCTGCGTACCCACGTGTGATGCGGTCAAGGGCTGCCTGAGACATAGAGAAGACCCTTGATGTTGCTGTAAATGTCACTCCCAAGTAAACATATGATCTGACCACCTCGATAGGTCCGCCTGCTTCTGTGAACAAACTATGTCTGCGTACCTGTGCTGATGTATGAAAGATCATGACCTTGGTTTTGCCAAGGTTCATAGATAACCCTATGTGTCCGCAAAAGTCATCTAGGCCATGTAGATGATGTTGTAGACCTTCTGCAAACTCTGAAACCAGTACGAAACCAGTACAATATCATCAACGTATAAAAGAATATGGACAGTGGACCCGCGTACCTGAATGCCATCACCTCCCTCTTGCTTTATGAAGTCCACTATCTCATCAATGTAGAGACCAAAGATGGTGGGTGAAGAGGGCACCCTTGCTTCACCCCGATAGTGCTAGCAAGTGGATCAGATAAGCCCCCTGGAGATCTGACTCTACCAGATAGATACTCTCTCGTATAAGGCGTAGATCCCCCATATCATCTCCTCTTGAGCTTCGATATCAAGTAGTCATCTGAAGAGTCGTTCCCTGGGACAGTGTCAAATGCTTTGCGGAAGTCCACAAAGCAGCAATATAATCTCCTCTTCCTCACCCTTGCCTGGTCGATCAGGCATCTCAGGGTGAAGATATGGTCAATGGTAGAGTAATCTCGTCTGAAACCTGCTTGTCGTGGAGCCCTGATATCCTTCCTCTCAGCGAGAGTACTCAACTCTTTCTCTAGTACCGCCCCATATGACTTGACCAATATAGGGCCAATCATGATCGTCCGGCATGTAGCTGGATCCATAGTATCACATGACTTATGAATGGGCACTATGGTGTGTTTAGTCCATGAGTCAGGGAACCCTTCAACCAATGCATGGTTGAAGAGGTGGGCAATGAGCGGTGCGAGAGTCGTGCCTCGTCATCCAGCTATCACAAAAGTAAAACAAGATCATAAAAAGCTAATACAATCTAGTCTCAATCATGTGTGGTAAAATACTAAGGCTGATTTTGGGGAGAGAGAGAGAGAGAGAGAGAGAGAGAGAGAGAGAGAGAGAGAGAGAGAGAGAGAGAGAGAGAGAGAGAGAGAGAGAGAGAGAGAGAGAGAGAGAGAGAGAGAGAGAGAGAGAGAGAGAGAGAGAGAGAGAGAGAGAGAGAGAGAGAGAGAGAGAGAAAGTCATATTAACGTCTTCTGGAGGCCAAACTTGGCCTATGAGACAAAAACCATGTACAAGTGTAGTAACCCTGTGTGGAGGATGAAATGAAATAAAAAGTATATCGCGACACAAAGATATATAAGGCTGGAAAAGGCTGGGGAGACGTGGCTCTGACTCTGCAGATAGTGGCCACCTAATACATGGGGGACATGTTAGTAAAAGTGTGAGTAAAACACCCTAGCTACTCGTGAATGGGTGGAGGTGGGTGTAGTATGTGGTACATCGGGGGTGGTCTGAGTGCCTCCTCAAGGAAGACAACCCATGGGGTGGTGGTGCGCCGATGCTCCATCATGTGGTCGTAGGCTGTCCTGATGCGTGAGATATCCTCCTGATATAGTCGTGGTCGATGATATCCGCCCATGCGTGGTCGGCGCCGTGCTCCCTGTGCTGCTGCCTGGTAGAGCATGAGCCCTATAGATGGACCTCTCTGATGTAGCTCAGCCCGTTGAAAAAACTGGGTAATGGTCTGTTGCGTACTCACCCGTGGCTGATGTGTGGGCTTGAGTGACCGATCTCGCCTCTCGTATGCTGCTGCGAGGAAGCGTCCCAAGCGTCGCTGGTCTCCTATAGTCATGCATAACGGGAGTGACTCCTCTATCTGGAACTGTGCTCGTAGGTCTATATGCAAAGGGGTAGTACAACAAGCATGAGAATGCATCTGAAAAAGACTAACTAGCTCTATCCTCTTCTAGTGGGCGGGTGTATTATGTGATACATAGGTGGAGGTGGAGTCAGGGCCATCGTGATAGCTGCAGCGGGATCAGCCATCATCTGGGATCTTGTCAACACAACATTCCTCTCGTGACGAGAGAGGTGGATGTGAGGTGAGTTTGGGTCGTACTGAAAAGGCGGCAATCTGTCCATATCAAGCCATGACTATCAAACCAGACTCTAACCTGAGTGTACCAAGCTCTCTCATATCCTGACTCTGATATCTGTATAGATGCCTCAAAAGCTCTGTGTGTGAGTCTGTATGTAGGGAGCTCCCTCATCCTCTGAATAAAGCAGATAGTATGGAATAGTGCATCTACTACCATGGGTGGTGTAGCTAGCTCTGCCCTAATGATGTCATGTGGTACCGACTGTTTCCCGCGAAATAGTCGCGAGATCATACGTACCTGAGGCCTCTCGATCGCACTCCACTGGGTGATTGTGAGGCCTGGGGCCCAAACTGTCGAAGCATACATCATAGCTGGTCTGACTAGTGTGTCAAATAGCCACCCCTTCGTGCGAGGCTCCTGGAAGTGTGCCTGGTGACATCTCCGCTCTAACATGGCTAAAGCTGCATATCCTCGTGTGAGTCTATCGGTGGCTGCCTGTCGCATGCTAAAGGGGCCAGGCAAGCTCGTGAATGTGATTCCGAGATAGACATAGGAAGTGACTACCTCAATCTGTCCACCGCCAGCTTTGAATCCTGCTCCATTCCTCACCATGGGGGAGGTGTGGAAGATCATGACCTTGGTCTTGCCAAGGTTTATTGTCAAGCCCCTCTGTGTACAAAACTCATCCAGGGCATCCAAGTGGCGTTGTAATCCCTCGGGTGACTCTGAAATCAATACAATGTCATCGGCATATAATAAAATGTGGACATGTGTACCTGCGAGGTCTCCACCCTCTCCTCTAGCTCGGAGAATGTAGTCCTCAATCTCGTCGATGTAGAGACCAAATAGAGTGGGGGAGAGTGGGCAGCCTTGCTTAACACCGATGGTGCTAGCAATGGCCTCAGACATACCTCCTGGACACCGAACCCTCCCAGGCACCTGCTCATAGAGTGCATAGATGGCCCAAATCATCCCTAATGGTACTCCCAAGCTTTGGAGGCGTCGGAAGAGTCTCTCTCGTGGCACAGTATCAAAAGCTTTGTGGAAGTCCACAAAGCAACAATATAATCTCTTCTGCACCCTTGCCCCATCAATGAGGCAGCACAAAATGAAGATGTGATCAATAGTAGAGAAAGCTCGACGAAAACCTACCTGGCTTCGTGCTCGTAGCCCCTTAGTCTCTGCATATGAGCTGAGCTCTACCTCAAGTATAGCACCGTATAGTTTGGCCATGGTGTGGCCAATCATGATGGTCCTGTAGTTCCCTGGGTCCAGGGCGTCGCCAGATTTGTGGATAGGCACAATGGTGTGCATAGTTCACTCCTCTGGGAAGCCCTCCCCTATAGCCCGGTTGAAGACATGTGCAATCAACGGGGCTATAGTGGAGGCTGCGTATATGAGATGCTCGCTTTTCAATCCCGTGTGGTCTGTCGAACGTCCATGTCGTAGTCGTCCTATGGCCCTCTCAACCATCTTTGCTGTGAAGAGAGAAGAACTAGTAGGGCGAGGCTCAAGTGGCTCGGTACGCCATGCTGCAGCACTGTCCATACTCATAAAGAGATGATATAGCTCAAGCTCCTGCGCCTCCTCAAAGGCTCGCCTCTTCTGACGTGTGAGGGTCTTCATCCATCCCCTTGTCTCTCTCTCTCTCTGTGATCTCTCCCAATGCTCGCTGAGCTCGTAGTCGGCGGTAAAGGTCTTTGCATTCTTCATCATACCAGCGATGTTGTGGCATAGTCCCAGGAGGAGGTGTGTGACCAGAATGGATGCTGTGTGGGAAGGAGCTGATGGCTGATGTATGAAGGACTGATGCTATCTGTGAGGTGAGTAGGGATAGTGGAGTGTCAGGATGAAGCAAGAGAAGATCCTTCTCGACTCGAGCCGCATATATGTGAGCTAGCTCATGTGTGAAATGGATGGTGGTGTGTGGGATGCGTGCTGTAGGTGTGGGTGTAGGGATGTCTCCCTTGAGGGAGAGTGCGAGGTACGTGTGATCGGCCCCAATGGGTATGGGTGGGATGGTGAATGAGGTAAGAAGGTGGATGGCCTCTCTGGATCCCATGACGTAATCTACTGTACTCCCCCTGCCATCTGCGACTGAGTGTGGTATGCATGTCAATCCTCCTGATGTAGGCCACTGAGCTATCCCGTTATAGATAACGAGGTTATGTCGAGAGCCTAGTCTGAGTAGGTGAGTGCCATAGTGAGTGTGTGTAGAGTCAGTTGAAGCTCGAGCTGTAGACTCATCCTCTATGGTATGCAATATCTGTGGGTCTTTTGGGTCAAATATCTCACATTGATGGCTGCCTGTCTTGGCATTGAAGTCTCCCATAAGGAAGACTTCCCCTAGTGCAGAGTACTCTGTAATCTCTTCTGACAAACAAGTGTATGGCGAGTCCTCCTCTCGATCTATGATAGAGAACCGCGAGCTAGAAGGAGCAAAGTAGCATAACGCTATGAAGATAATCCGCTCCTGTGAGAGCTGGAGCCGAATCCAAAGATATCTGGCCTGTGAGTCATGTGCGACTATCTGTATCCTGCTCTGAAGTCCATCTCTGAAGAGTATGGCTACTCCTTCTGACCCTCTGGTGGTGTGTTGACGTGTACACCCTCTGTATGTGGACTCCCACCGGAAACCGTGGACTCGAGGCAGGCTCCGATCTGGGCTCTCATGTGTCTCTGTCAGCATAATGATGTCTCTGCCTTTGCGCACCTCTTCTAACCTCTTTGGGTGTGTCCATAGATCTCCATTGCAGTTCCAAACTGCAAGGTGTATCTCCTCGAGTGTCTCACAGGCCGCGATTCCCTATGGGATGACCTTGCCATCAATGATGACACGACCATCTCTGTATGAAGCCTTTTTTCTTTCTTTGCGAGCTTGGTGTACTCTCGGCATGCATGCACGACAATGTGCTACTTGCATGGGTGTGAGATCATCGTCAAGGTAGATGGGGGGGCCATCAAGTGCTCTCAAAATCACCCTCTTGCGAAGGAAAGTAGATCTTACATTTTTGGAGGGGAATTGTAGAATGAGAGCTCTCTTTTTTGTGGGGTCTCCCCCTGTTCTCCAAGACTGGATGAACGGGGGGAACTCCTCTTTATAGCCGAGCATCTTGCAGAGTGTCTTCCCATCGGACTCGGGGGTAGAGCCCTCTTTTTCTACAATGCCCGTGATGCGTACATTG
Organism: Ceratopteris richardii; assembly: GCA_020310875.1. Lineage (NCBI taxonomy): Eukaryota > Viridiplantae > Streptophyta > Polypodiopsida > Polypodiales > Pteridaceae > Ceratopteris > Ceratopteris richardii. Next base: position 84,778,636 of record CM035421.1, on the reverse strand, counting down.
AGACGACGGGCTTGTCTCATCTTTTCTTCCTCAATGGTGGTGTGCACGATGAGGGCTTCTTCCTTTTGTGCTTCCTCTTTGGCTTCTTTTTTGTTCTTCTTCACTATGTCGATCCATCCTTCTTTGGTAGCTTCTAGTTTGTTTTCCATGCTTGCGGTCAAGGCTTTGGTGAGTTCTTCTTTGAGAGCTTCTGTCTTGTTCATATTAATCTCTCCCTCTTCGGCTGTGAGAGAGACCATTGAAGCTTTGAGGAGCTCCAATTCCTCTTTCATGGTTGCTCTCTCCTTAGCCCATTCTTCTTTTTCTTTCTTGCTCTCCCTCTCCCACTCTTCTTTCTCTTTCTTCCATGTTTCCCTCTCCTTATGATATGTTTTGACTTCTTTCTCGAGCTGAGAGAGAGAGAGAGAGAGAGAGAGAGAGAGAGAGAGAGAGAGAGAGAGAGAGAGAGAGAGAGAGAGAGAGAGAGAGAGAGAGAGAGAGAGAGAGAGAGAGAGAGAGAGAGAGAGAGAGAGAGAGAGAGAGAGAGAGAGAGAGAGAGAGAGAGAGAGAGAGAGAGAGAGAGAGAGAGAGAGAGAGAGAGAGAGAGAGAGAGAGAGAGAGAGAGAGAGAGAGAGAGAGAGAGAGAGAGAGAGAGAGAGAGAGAGAGAGAGAAAGAAAGAGTTTTTACGTCTATTAGGAGGCCGAACTCGGCCTATGAGACAAATCGATGTACATGGGTGTATCTTCTGTCAATCAGAAAAGATAAAAGTGCTGAAAAGAAACTGGTTAAGCTGATATAGATCTCCGTAGTGTGCATGTGGGGATACCCATGAAAGTGGTGGGGGGTGTATGGAGTGCGATATCTATGATAGTCTATATGCAAAAGGGTAGTACAACAACCATGAGAATGCATCTAAAACGACTAACTAGCTCCATCCTGTGCTAGTGGGTGGGATGTAATATGTGATACATAGGTGGAGGTGGAGTCAGGGCCACCCTGATGGCTGCAACGGGATCGGCCATCATCTGGGATCGTCTCTCCTCCATGGCGCGATGGTCACAAGCCTGGATCTCCGCAATCTGGTGTCGGTGAAGTCTCGGGGCCCGATATCCTATATCACGGGGTCGTCTCCTAGCTCGAGATATCTGAGCCTGCTGAAGAGTCACCCCGCTCGGTATGTGGGCTGAGGGGGGGAGGGCTGCAGCACGTCGTGGAATAAAGAAGTCAGTGAGCTGACTCTGTCTCCCTCCTGTATGGAGTGCTACAGTAGGCTGGAGTAGGGAATCTCTGTGACTCTGTATCTCTAGTAAGAATCGCCCGAGCTGTCGCTGGTCTCTAGAGTCCATGATCTCTCGGAGGGTGGGCTGCCCTGCAAACAGAGTCTCGTATCTGCCTCTGATGCCATCATATGCGCTACATCTGCATACAAAGTGCTCCTCATCCTCCATCTCTACTCTGCATACTCTGCATATCCGCTCCTCTCTGGGAATGTCTGCGGCTCTGCCCGTCTCAATCTCGAGTCGGTGTGATGAGACTCTCAGCTGGCCAATCGCTACCCTCAAGCTATGAGAGAGAGAGAGAGAGAGAGAGAGAGAGAGAGAGAGAGAGAGAGAGAGAGAGAGAGAGAGAGAGAGAGAGAGAGAGAGAGAGAGAGAGAGAGAGAGAGAGAGAGAGAGAGAGAGAGAGAGAGAGAAGAAAGAAAGAAAGAAAGTCATATTAACGTCTCTGGAGGCCAAACTTGGCCTATGAGACAAAAACCATGTACAAGTGTAGTAACCCTGTGTAGAAGATAAAATGAAATAAAAAAGTATATCGCTACACAAAGCTATATAGGGCTGGAAAAGGCTGGGGAAACGTGGCTCTGACTCTGCAGATAGTGGCCACCTAATACACGGAGGATCCCAAAATGTGAGTAAAACGCCCTAGCTACTAGTGATGGGTGGAGGTGGGTGTAGTATGTGGTACATCGGTGGTGGTCTGAGTGCCTCCAGAAGGAAGACAACCCAGGGGGTGGTGGTACGCCTATGCTCCATCATGTGGTCGTAGGCAATCCTGATGCGTGAGATATCCTCTTGATATAGTCGTGGTCGACGATATCCACCCATGCGTGGTCGGCGCCGTGCTCTCTGTGCTGCGTCCTGGTGGAGCGTGAGCCCTATAGATGGACCTCTCTGATGTAGCTCAACTCGCTGAAAGAACTGGGTAATGGTCTGCTGGGTACTCACCTGTGGCTGATGTATGGGCTGTAGTGACCGCTCTCGCCTCTCGTATGCTGTTGTGAGAAAGAGTCCCAAGCGTCTCTGGTCTCCCATAGTCATGCACAGCTGGAATGACTCCTCAATCTGGAACTGTGCTCGTAGGTCTAAGTATGCTGGACATCTGATAACAAAATGCTCCTCACTCTCTACCTCTGTCTGGCATACTGGGCACCACCTCTCCTCACGGGGGACTCCCCTGGACAGACCTGTCTCAATTTCGAGCTGATGTGATGAAACCCGGAGCTGCCCAATGACGACTCGTAGGTGGTGGGGAAGGTAGATCTGCATGTATCTCGGAATCTCGATGAAGCCCGTGCCCGATATATGTAGAAAATGCTTGCGGTAGTAGAGCATTTTCGGTGGCAATGTACCCCTAGGGCCGAACTCGACCTGTGAGACAAAATCAATGTACACAGGTTATGTCTCCGATCAATTGAAAAGACAAAGTGTGCTGGAAATAAATATGATGCTAATACAATGAAAATTTGAGTCTCCATAACGTGTGTGTGGAGAAATCCTTAGAGAGGGGGGATAAATGGAGTGCTATTCCTATGTAGCCTACATGCAAGGGGGTAATACAGATATGAGTATGCATCTAAGTGACTGATCATCTCCACCCATTGCTCATGTGTGGGTGTAGTATGTGGTACATAGGTGGAGATGGCATTAGGGCTGCTCGGATGATTGCAACAGGATTGGCCATCATCTTGGCCCTCCTCTCCTCAATGGCTCGACGGTAACGAGCCTGGATATTCGCAATCTGTTGTCGATGAAATCTTTGTGTCTGATGGCCTATGATGCGGGGTTGTCTCTTAGCAGGAGAGGTCTTAGCCTGTTGAAGAGTCACCCTTCTCTGCGAATTTGAGCGCGTCTAGTCTCAATCTCTAGTCGATGTGATGAAACCCTCGGCTCGCCAATCGTGAACCTCGAGCAATGAGGCATGTATGTGTCCATGTAACATGGTCTCTAGATGAACCTGTATACTAGAAAGTCCAAGAACCGCTCTCAATAGTGTGACAGTCTAGATCCAAGGTAAGAAATGAACTACCTATGACTAATGTAGAGCTGTCAGAGATACTATCTAAGCAAAGTGTTCCTCTCACTATATGAGAGTCGAATATGGGGAGAGTCAGGGTCATACTGGAAGGGCGATAGTCAATCCATATCTGATCCATGTCCATCAAACCATGTCCTAACATGAGACCACCAAGCTCTCTCATACCTTGTCTCAGAGGCCTGTATCGCAACCTCAAATGCTCTACGTGTGAGTCTATCTGTCGGGAGCTCCCTCATCCTTTGGATGAAACATATTGTCTCGAATAGTGCCTCTACCACCATGGGAGATGTGGTCATCTCTTCCGTGATGATGTAATGTGGTAGTGACTATTTCCCACGGAATAGCCTTGAGATCATGCATATGTGCGGCCTCTCAATCACACTCCATGGGGAGATAGTGAGACCCAGATACCAAACCGTTGCTGCATACATCATAGCTTGTGTGACGAGTGTGTCAAATAGCCACCCCTTTGTAGAGGGCTCCTGGAAGTGTGCTTGATGACACCTCTCTAACATGGCCAAAGCTGCATATCCGTGTGTGAGCCTATCTACAACTGCATGTCTCATACTGAAGGGACTCGGTAGGCTCGTGAATGTCACCCCTAGGTAGACATATGAAGTGACCACCTCTATCTGTCACCAAGCTGCCGTGAACCCTGCTTTATTCCTCACCATAGGAGAGGTGTGGAAGATCATGACTTTGGTCTTGCCAAGGTTTAGAGTCAATCCCGTCTATATACAAAATTCATCCAAGGCACCCAAGTGGTGCACTAGACCCTCTGTCTCCTAGCTTCCACCTCTGTGCTCTCTCCTAATGCTCTTTGGGCTCGTAGTCGACGATATAGACTCCTGCACTCATCATCATACCAACGGTTGAAATCCAAGTTTATAGATATAGATAGTAGAAAAAATCGTTACACTAGAATAGTAAATGAAATTGACATTCTTCTTTGGTTAGGTTTTCTTTTAGAAAACTTGTATATTTCAGTTGGTGATACTTTATTCAAGCAATGTATTGGAATTCCTATGGGTACAAATTGTGCCGTCTTTCTTGCTAATTTTTATCTTTTTACTTATGAATTTGAATTTATGGAAAGGCTTGTTTTAGCTAATACTTGTCCTATCATTATACACAAACTTTCTAATATAGACGCTTTGTAGATGATTTGTTTGTTCCTGATTTTAGTTCTTTTCAAGATTTTATGTATTTAGACAATGATGCTTTTGGTGGTGGTATTTATCCCAAAACTTTTTGTGAGCTGAATTATACTTCACATCTCATTTAGCAAAGTATGGCGTTGTTTGCTCTCAACTGTTTAGATTTTCTCGTCTATGTTCAAGTTTGTCTTCATTTGTAGTTCAATGTTGTCAACTAATCTCTTTGCTTGTTCAAAAAGGGTATTTATTCAAGAAAGTTTCAAAGAAGGTAAGGACTTTCTTACTTCCTAACAAGTTCCTTTATGGGTCTTCTTCTTTTCATTTGTTCAAATTAATCATTAGTAAATTCAACAGAAAAGGGGAACTTTTTATTGGTTAATGATAAGGTATTTTGGGGGGTTCTTTCACTCTTTATTTATAGCTTTATTTTAGTCTTTGTTCTTTTATTATTATTATTATTATTATTATTATTATTATTATTATTACTTTTATTATTATTTTAGCTATTTCTTTATTATTTTTATTTTTTTAATATATTAATTTATTATTATTATTATTATTTTTAAATTTATTTTAATTTTATATATATATATATATATATATATATATATATATATATATATATATACATACATACATACATACATACATACATACATACATACATACATACATACATACATACATACATACATACATACATACATACATACATACATACATACATACATACAACACACACATATATATATATATATATATATATATATATATATATATATATATATATATATATATATATATATATATATATATATATATATATATATATATATATATATTTATAATTCTTATTTTAATTCCTTTCTTCTTATTATTTGTTTGTTCTTTGTGCAAGACTTTATCATGGCTGAGTTTGCCCTTCACTTTCGGAAGTGATAGAAACTCAGTTCGTTGACTTTGTTGGAGATAATTTATTTATTTATTTAATTATTATTATTTTATTTTTTAAAGTTTTTATCTATTTATTTATTTTAAATTTATTTTTATGTATTTTTGTTTATTAATTTTTAAAATTATTATTATTATTTATTTTTCATGAATTGTTTATTTTTTTGTGTGCCTCATTTTGTATTGATTTTCTTTCTTGTTTGTATTTTTTATGTCTTATATTGATCTTAAGTCTCTTGCTTTTGTTTCTTGTTTTTGCCAATGTGTATGTGTTCGTGTTCTCTATCTTGAGTTCGTAAGTTTGGATAACTCTGAGCTTATAAAGGTATATACCAGCCATAGTTGCATCGCAACGCGTTGCGAACGGTCCGCAACTTCGCCACCGCAACTTCGCAACGTTGCGACGTTGGCAACGCGTTGCTTATCCTTCATTTTTTTTCTACCCAAAAAATACCAAAATAGATATTTCTCTTAGGAGGGCTAAGAAAATATCTAGAATCTTATCCAAAATCTTCAATACATGCAATCCAAAAAATGTGGAGAATGAGGCAGATATAGAAAGCTTTAGAAGAGTAGAGATTCATTTATGTACAATTTTCTTTTTGGGTCTTTTCATCTTCCAATAGATTGATACTTTGGATTTCCCATGTTCTTCTTGTAATGCACTTTCACATCTTGGACAAAAGTTTCATCTTTGGTTTTCAAAGCCAAGGGTACTCTTCTATAATGATTGATCTGACTATTGACATAAGTGTAAATGATAAATCATGTAATGACTAGTCTAGATTCAATAATCTATGTTATGTATGTCTTATACTACAATTTATGATATATCTAGTCATATCCCACCTTACATATGCCAGAATATTCAAAATATTAGAAAAAACATATATGTAAATTTTGAAAAATAAATCACTTTATCGCAACTCCTAGCTCCAAACGTTGCCCTCGTTGCTAACCCGTTGCTAACCCGTTGCCGTTGCCGTTGCTAAAACGTTGCTTTCCACTATGATACCAGCGGTTTTGCGGCATGGTCCGAAGAGGTGTGTGACCAAAATGGGTGGTGTGCGGGGATGAACTGATGGAAGATGTTTGAAGGATGGATGCTATGTGTGAGGTGAGTATGGGTAGTGGGGTGTCAAGATGAAGCGAAAGAACGTTTTCCCCAACCTTGGTGGAGTATATGTGAGAAAGCTCATGTGTGAAGTGGATGGTGGTGTGTGGGGGGCGTGTCACGGGCGCGTGTGTTTGGGTGTCCCCTTTGAGGGATAGTGCGAGATAGGTGTGATATGCTCCAATGGGTATAGATGGGATGGTAAAGGAACTAAGTATGTGGGTGGCCTCCTTGGGTCCCATGATATAATCTACGATACTCCCTCCATTTGTAACTTAGTGTGGTATGCATGTCAATCCCATTGATGTAGACCATTGACTCATCCCATTATAAATAACGAGCTCGTGTCGGGATTCGAGTCTGATTAGGTGGGTACCGTAGTGTGTGTGTAGAATCCGTTCAAATGCGTGCCATAGATCCCTCTCGTATAGTAGGTGATATGGGTGGATCCCTTGGGTCTGTGTCTCTATCAACCCACCATGCCCCTGTGAAAGGCATGCTCTCCTTTCCCAAGCGTCGGCAAATGTCTGTGGCATCTGCCTCTAGTTATGTGCCCTCTGAGAGCCCTGTAATCTGTACATGTAATCGTCACGTGTGTCGAAGTCTCTCTTCCTCGAGGGTGTCCTTGACTCTAGAGAGCTCCTCCTTCTGTGCCTCCTCGCTGACCTCCTTGATCCCTTGTATTCATCTCCAGACTCTAGTTTTACAATCACTGTTGGGCACTAATAGCAATAGTGGGGATATCATATCATTTAGTTACTATTATGCATGATGGAGCCAGTTGTTATTGTGTCTGGTGATTGAGTTTTATGAGAACATAACTGCACCTTTCTGTTTGAGTGATTTATGTATATAGTTTATGTAGAAAAAACAATGCATTGGAATTCATGTAAGCTTACGAAAGAAAAATTTTAGAATGAATTTCAGTGCTTTGGATTACATTATACTTTGCACAATTAACTACCAATAATGTTCAGCCTTAGTAAGGTCATTTGAAGGTCCATCACATGTTATGGTTAATGTTTTTCTTCCGAAAAATCTATTATTTTGTGGTGGATGTACACAGATGTCTTCAGTTAAAGGTTAACTTTGAAAAGTTTTAAGGGGCATACATGTGAAACATTATGGATCTCTGAGGGACTTGGAGGACTCATCGTCAAGCTCTTCTATTGAGATAAAGCATGTTTTAGTATCTGTTTTTTCGTGATAGCAACAATAATTTTAGAGACTGAAAAAATTGCCATCCTTTGAAAACCATGTGTTGTATGTGCAATTTTTTGAAAAGTTTTCTAAGTAAAGAAATTTTTATAATGGAATAGAAAAGGAGTTTGGTCACTCGATTGCATGGTATACTTTTGAATCAAGGAGTGTAGCAAATTAGCCTTTTGTAAAGGCCACACTGCTTGGTAGAATCCATGTCACACAAATGATGGCTATGGTGGGTACCTTTTCCAACTTTACGTTTTTAGGCTTTAGATAGATGTTGATATGATTTTCTGACCTCGTGAGAATAATTTCTCATTTTGATTCCATAGACTTTAGAAAACAAATTGAATTTTTTTCTCATATCTATGATTATTACAATTATTGTTTTTAAATTTTAAATAATTGTTTTTTCTGAATTTGCACCTCCAATCCATGTATATTTCAAGAAAGTTTACATGCTTGTTCAATTTGCAGGGGGCCATCAAATGTATGCTTCATTCAAAGCGAACCACTCTAACAACAGAAGATGTTAATAGTGCACTTCAGCTTCATAACATTGAGGTAAAGCTAGACATAAGGTGCTTTGTACTCATATGGGCTCAAAAGTAGGGGTTCTTCACTTCTGATATGTTTTTTTCTTAAGATCAGCCTTTATACGGCTTTGCATCAGGAGGGCCTCTACAGTTTAAAAGAGCTGTTGGCCAGTCAGATCTTTTTTATGTGGATGATGCAGAAATTGATTTCAAGGAGGTATTTTTAATGCTCCTGCTCCTGCCCCTGCCCCTGCCCCTGCCCCTGCCCCTGCCCCTTCCCCTTCCCCTTCCCCTTCCCCTTCCCCTTCCCCTTCCCCTTCCCCTTCCCCTTCCCCTTCCCCTTCCTGAGACCTGGAATTGATTGCTTGCATTGATTTAATCATATTGAAAGATATCTTCAATGTTGAAAAGTCTTTTTTTTAGGTATAAGGATTTGAGGTTGCGGTATAGATATTTTAGTGTGCACTGTGACGATGAGTGCTAGTGCTTTGTGGCCAGGCTTTACAACTCCCAGAAAAGGGTACTAATTGCATGAACGTTGCCAACCAGGATGTAATCGGCAAGGAGGGATAACTGGGTGAAAGTTTAGATCCCTATGAAGAAGATAAAATTCAAAACCTTCTTATAATTAGCTTTATCTGGCTACAGCGCTCTTGAGCAGTGACTTATGATCACTTAAACAATGTACTTGTAATCCTATGGTTTCTACTTGGGATTGTGATGAATTCAATGTGAAGCCATTTTACATTTTAATTATGTGCAACTTCGGTGAAATACCTTCCACCTGAATCCAATGATCTCCTGATTACATGGAATGGAATCCTTGATTACTGATTTTAGTAATATCTTGGGAGTTTTACTTGGAATATTGACATGATGAATGTGATTTGTGAATTTCTCTATCAGACCCGTTTGGTTGTTTTTCTTTCTACACTCTTTCCCTGCCTTTTTAAGCTTTCAGGAAATTAAACAATTTAGTCCTTGTTGCTAGTGTGCTTTAACCTTCTCCAAACATGTCAGCGTTCTTTTTTAATGCATTTCATAGTCGGTGTTTCCTTCTGGACAATCTATTGTAAATTGTCTTTGTGCTTGAAGTGGGGAAAAGCCTTGATGGTTGTATTAGATTTTGTTGATCCTGACCTTTTCCCTCCTTGATTGACACATTACAATTGTTAATCAATTTAACTGACAACCTTTTATTTATAATAATAGCCACTTCCATATTTTTTAATGCTTTTGTATGTGATTTTTTATGCTTCTTGAATGTAGAACTTTCCAAATTTTAGTGCATTTTTTTTCTTTCCCCCTTTTTGTGTCAACAGAAACCTGCTTGCAATATGATTGAATGTGAACTTGCACCTTGTGTAAAAAGATCTAATACGGCTAATTATTTAATGAATACAGGGATTCTTTCATGTAAGCTGAGACAAGATGGTTTCCATTACTTTGAGATTAAATTGTCGATGAAATAATTGGTAGTAGTGGTTGGAGGGTGTGCAGTTGTAGTGATTTGTAAAATCTGGAAGAACCAATGTCCTCAGCTTAACTGATCTATAAAATAAATCCTGAGGACCCATTAACTAGTAACCCACTGAAAGAAATACAGCTGATTTCATCGTAAAGTAATTCGATCTCGCCTAATCTCACCAATGTCTAAAAGAACAAGATGCCTATCTTATGAATAAAAGCTATTTTCAAGAAAGCTGAAGATTTTATTACTCTTTTGGATGTTTCCTTATAATATGGAAAGACATCTATGCTTGGTTGTAAATCTTTTATCGACAATAGTTATGTCAGTTTTTTGATGTACAAAACAGTCTAATGGAACACCATGCATATGTACAACGATGGTAGATTATTTGTTTAATTGGCATGTTCTATATTCTCATGAAGTGACAACGTGACAATAGATGGCTTCTTATTTTTTCATGATGAAACAGAATAAATTAAGATGTTCACTTTATCTATAAGGTATAAAGTGTAAGGCTACCCGGCTGCACTGAAAATAGAAAATGTCACAACTTTTAGCTTGGGCACTTTTTTTTTTTTTTGGGTTTATATATATTTTGTGGACTGTGGTAAAATTTCAGTGTCAAACTTGGTGCACCATATATGTAGAAAATGGGAACTACTTGTTGGGGCTGAAGGGCATCCTCCATATGGAAGCTTTAAGGGACAATGAGAGATGAAAAATCAACATGTGCAGGTATTTATCATAGGCAAATACAATATATACAAGAATCCTATGATTTGAAGGAAGTTGATAGCATCCAAATTGAATTATCTAGATTCTAGTTGCTGTTCCTATTTTTAAGGATTTTATGCATCACAAAAGACAGCAGAGTAACTTCCCCTCCCCAATCTATATCAGTCTGCTGTATAAGCAAGTTCATGTAGTGTATGCACCCATATTACTTAATCCCATTTAGAAATTATCTTCTTCTTTCAAAGATGATTCAAAGAGGGTTCAAGAACGATTTGATGACTACAACTTGCCAGCGATTTTTATGATGCAATGATGTTGTGCTCATGGATGAGCTCAGTCAATGGAATAAATGATTATTCAATGGATCTATTCATTATATCTCGTGTTTTGCAAAATAATGAAGTGAATAACATTGGTAATAATTTGTAGGAAGAGGCTTTCTTGATGTTCTTCACCTCTTGTTAGCTCCATGTTGTATCTTTGAACCCGTGTTCATGTAACATTGTCCCTCATGATTTCATAATGTGTGGCATTGTGGTGGCTCTTTATGATGCTTCTGGATGATGTTGGTAATGCTTTTTTGACATGTAGCTTGCTTCTACAATGAAAGAGTATGATTGAAGATGGGACCTGTAATCAACATAGATATCATAACTTGAAGTCTCCAGTTAAATCATCTGTGGTACACGTGCTACCGAAATTTTAGTGTGGTGAAATGTATATTTACTTATGAAATGTGTAGAGATTGTTTCCTACTTACGACACAGCACCAATATTTCACTCTCAGTGATCTCAAAGCTGCAGTCAAAGTAGACCCTGATCCTCTTTTGGTGATTTGTTTTGCTTAGACTGTTTTGCTTAAACAGTCGAATGGTTAGACTGTTTTGCTTCAAATGTATGCTCCTGAATCTCCCATCTATCTCCAAGCCACATTTGATGTTCATTTGTCTTTCTGATAGACAGATGACATACACACCCTGATTTGTCTCATAGGCTCATTTTGGTCTGACACGGATGTTAAAAACCTTTTTTTTCTTTCTTTCTCTCTTTCTTTCTCACTGACTTTCATAATCCAAGGTGGTGCTCACAACTTGCAATAATAGCACACACATCTTTGATGGCAACCTACTTCATCTCAGCACATCTTATAGTAGCCAATCAAACCAAAGGTTGTTGGCCTTTTATGTTCTGTTTTTATGTTCATACGATCACTGTACAAGAGTGTAATCTGCTCAATGCTATGACAATCCTAACATGGACACAAACTATGCCCATTGTTTCTGCTTTCTTGACAGAATACTGCAGCTATAACATCTTGTCTCCAATGATGATGGGGGATATACAAATGTTAGGCTAGTGTTATACATGATGTAGCCTAATGCTTTTTGGAAGGTCTCTTCCACTGAGGAGGGACCATCCTTGCTGGCGCCTTAAGTTCTGACAGCTGCAGCTTTTGTGCCTGAAGGCCAAAGTATGGAAAAGAAAATTATTGTGGGTTTTTTTTTTTTTTTTTTTTTTTTCTTGAGGCACTTGTGAATGACAACCGTTTGTTGAAGTAGGTCTAGCGAAACTTGCAAAATAAAAGGGAAAGATAGAAGCTGTCATCTAGCTAAAGAGCTCCCCTCACATTGAGTGTGTGTGTGTGTAAAAGGGAAACAACAGAGAAAGAGAAGGGAGAATTGCACAGTTACCTAGAAATAAAGTTCATACTTCTTTTAGAACGAATTCTACATGGGTTGGATGATCTGGAACAAGGTGCAGTATCTAATTGGAAAATATCTAGGCTCTTTGAAGGTTTTTTTCTCTTAAGGAAGAGGATGAATTTGCTTTTTACATGCTGAGTAATAAGGTAATGCTCAATTCCGAATGTCTGGTTGTATCGGGCAGTGTTTGAAACATTGATTTTGAGTCTTAGACTGATTCTTCCTGTGTAATGCACATAGCCATATGCAAGCTTGGAATAATTGTCCTCATTGAAACTGGATGATTGAATGTAAGACATAGTGGACCGGTAGTTGTTTTGAACATTTGATCCTTATGTTCTTCAATGCAACTCCATGTATTTGTTCTCAGATTAAAAACAGGTGCAAAACACTTGGTGGATCAAAAGTAAATCTCCACATTTGCATGTATAGACATGCGTTCTGACATAGATAAATACTGCACGATTATTCAAATGCATTAATACCTGGCTTCTGCTAGACTGGTTTTAGTTACCAGATAGAAGGCCTTCTCAAAAACCAACAAACATGTGAGAAAGACCTATCCTGAGTGCCAGCATAATCCGTAATTTCACAGGTGCTTAAAATATTTTGTCTTGATAGATGAGAGATTGTGTTCACTATCCATGAATCACACCAAGAAATAGTGGGCATAAATAGGTGAGTATTTTGCGGAAAGATCATTAAAAAGATCAAGAAACAAAAAGTGTACCCTGTAAACAAGAATATTCTAACCACAGAATGTGTTTCTATGCTTCTTGGCCTTCACTTCGGTTGTGTGTGTGTGTGTTTTAAATTCAAATAAATTATTTGATTATTACTGTCTGCGTGTGTTTTTTTCCCACAACAAAACTTCCTTGTTTCTTCTGTGTACTAATTATGTGCTAGGTTCCATCATGATCATGTTTGTTTCTTACTTCCAAGTTTCAAGGGGGAGGAACTCTTGCATTCTTGGAGTTGAAAATTTATCAGTGTTTCAACTTTTTGTGATAAAGCTATATGTATGAAGCTTAAAGTGTGTTCTAGGGCTTTGACCAATCTGTTGCATACGCATTCGCTGAATAATGAAGGCAAAGATGATAAATAGTTCACTGCTTTCAGCTCTATTGTTAGCTATCTTTGTTGCTTGCATGAAATATTAGAATGATCAGCAGGTAATATTCAAGTCCTCGTCGATCAATTGATTAATTTTGATGTTTATATTGATGATCTGGAAATAGTTACCATAACTCTAAATTCTTTGTCTAAATCATGTGTTCTTTCTCATAAATTTTTCCACTGTTGACACTATTTGTGACTTTTATAAAGCTGCACAACTTTTTTTTATAGGAAAAGCAATCGAAGATCGGTCTTGACTTGCAGGAATCCATGTAGGTTTAGACCTAGCCTTGGTTACCAAAGCAAAGGGAAGAGGTACCAAAGGTAAAGGTAAAGGTAAAGGTAAAGGTAAAGGAAAAAGTAAGAAGAGGTCTACTTCTATTCCTAGCTTTTGCATGCATGATGAAGATCTAAGTGATTCTAATAATTCAAAAGAATCAAAGAACTCGAGTAAAAAGTAAAAGTTCTATAAGAAAGGCGAGTGCTATTACTATAAGAAACTTAGTCATTACAAAGATGAAGGGAGGATTATCAGAAAAGCTAAGCTTAGAAAAGAATTTGGTAATGAAGTAGATATGATGATGATCACACATCGAAGATCGGTCTTGACTTGCAGGAATCCATGTAGGTTTAGACCTAGCCTTGGTTACCAAAGCAAAGGGAAGAGGTACCAAAGGTAAAGGTAAAGGTAAAGGTAAAGGTAAAGGAAAAAGTAAGAAGAGGTCTACTTCTATTCCTAGCTTTTGCATGCATGATGAAGATCTAAGTGATTCTAATAATTCAAAAGAATCAAAGAACTCGAGTAAAAAGTAAAAGTTCTATAAGAAAGGCGAGTGCTATTACTATAAGAAACTTAGTCATTACAAAGATGAAGGGAGGATTATCAGAAAAGCTAAGCTTAGAAAAGAATTTGGTAATGAAGTAGATATGATGATGATCACACATCTAGTGGAAAAGAAGTTGAGAACTCAAACACGATGAGTGATTGCGATGACGACTTTTTGTTCTCCATATTTATTGTTTAAGACATGTCCCCAGAAAAGTCAAAGTTTATTGTTTGGTTTTTTCACAGTGGTACACATCACTCCTCATCTTAACTTGTCCACAACCATCTCATTTCCAAACGGAACTCTACTAGTTCATGGCATAGAATCAATTGCTTGTGAGACTAAGAGAGGTGGATTTTACCAACTCCTAGATGTTCTGCATATGCCAAGCATTGCAAGAAACTTGATATCTCTTTCTGCATGATTGAAAGATAATTTGTCTACTACTTCTGACGGAAGTTGTTTCCTTGTGATTGATGAAGGTAAAGGTGAAATTTCATTTTCTTGTACAATTTCTTAAGGACTAATTTTCGCCTAGTACTAAGAAAACATGTGATTTTCTGAGTAGAGTGAAAGAAAAATCATTTGAATGTATTGATTATGTCTTGGATTTTTCTCATGATGTGAATACATGTGATGTTTTTGATGTTGTGAATGTAACTACTCATCATACTTTTGAGAGTTCTTCTACATCCCCTAGTGCCTAAACATCCTTTCATATACTCCACTCGCACTTTTTCTTTCTCTTGATCCCCTTTTGCACAAACTCCTATGTTTTTTGAGAAACCGAAGTCCTTACCTAATACCTATCAAAGAAAGAATTGTTTATCTAGTTTGTCACATTGTTACCAACGTTATTTTTGTGAGCATTATTTCATATGAGATAGGTACATGTACTTATGAAGACAAAAATTCTGAAGACCAACTTAAAGATTGGAGTTCGGCAATTGAAAAAGACTTAGAGTCTTCCATCTAATATATTCTATGTGGAAGATATTCTCATATCTGTTTGAGAAGATGGTGGATTGGATCTTTATACAAATCCAAGTTAGATATAAGTTTTGATTGAGACTACAACATCTCGGAATTTTTCAAAATTCAAAGCTTGATGGATTTCAAAGGAAAGCATGTCTTCATGAATTATAGAAGACAACACATTCTTTATAGGTCCCATAATCTTTGGTATACATGGATTATACTTTGGTTATATTCTTGGACTCTACAACAAAGAAGTAGATCTCTACTTCAACATACTTTGGAACATTTACCTATTGAGAGGTTTACCCCTCATAGGAAATTTGTCAAAAAATGGAGATTGGAAAGACCTTGAACAACTTTGTTCAACATTATCTTACTTCAAACTCTAGACAAATAGAATTTAGGGGGAATTGCGGGAGATAAATTCTAAAAGTACATATTGTGTAATGTGTATATCTTTTTTAAATGTTCTAACTTAGGACAATATTTTATAACTCTAGAATTAGGTTACAAATTTGTTTTCAGCTATACGAAAATAAACCTTACCATTCTATTCTACTCCTAGAGAGCTTTTCAAGTTCCAACCATATCCAACATGTCAGCAATCAACCTCTCTATGATCTCCAAAAGTCAAACCCTAATTTTGGTTAACAAGTCAACACCAGCTATATTATAATTGGAAAGCACTTTTATAATGATGTGGCAGTGGAAAAGCAGATTGCCCATAAAATTGATGTTTGCCCCCAATAAAACGAAAAGCTTATTGCCGAATTATTGCCTTTTAAGGAGAGCTGACTTATCACTTTAACATACAAGGTTAGAGAGCTTTCTCCTTGCGCTCGCTTGTGAAGGAGGGTATAGACATGTGGCAGATTAAGAAAGGAGATAAAAAGCAAAAAGGAGGAAATTAATTAAGACAAGTTAGAGCCTTCTAAGGAGTGAGAGAAAGCTAATATTGCCTTCAACATTTTCACGCTTGAGCTCTAGAGTACGAGGAAATTCTTATCGCCAGTGACATTGATCATGGGCAACATGTAACCAACCAAAATCTCATTGAATCACTTCTTACCACACAGGGTGAAGTAACATGCACATGATTGTGGATTTTGAAGCATGCATTTCATGATATCACACAAGGACATTTTTATCTCTTACACTCAAAGTCTCATACGCAAAGCTTACCTTGGGAACAACTATGCATGTACATTGAAGGGAAAGGAATGGTGCATCTAGTGCTTGCAAGTGAACATGGATTATTTCTTGGAGTTTGGGGGAGACGAAACACTCACGAACAAAATGAGGAAGAAGAACAAGCTTGGGAGCATACGATAAATTGATATGGCAAACATGTGTGATGTACAAAGATATGTAGTTGATCTGGTTTCAACCTATATATACAAGCTGATGGTTTTTAGGCCCACAATTAATATAGAGACAAAGTAAAGAAAGAGGGAAAGAGACAATATAGAGATGAGATTGACACAAGATATGGCGAAGGAGCTAATTTGCTCCTAAAATCAACCATGTTACAAAAAAAAAACTTACAAAGGTGCTCTAAGATGATCAAATCCAAGAGCCATGGTAGTGTACATGAGTGATCTATGGGCTAGAGACCACCTCTTTATAGAGGAATAGACCTAACATGAAAAGCACATCAAAGAAATCCCAAAAAGCAAGGCTCTGTGATTCCTTGTGGATTTTTAGCCATGAATTATGGGCTTGATTTTTTTAAAAGTATATTTTTATATATATTTTTCCATCATATTTTTGATATATAATCATTATTATACTTGCTTTTCAACGCAAAAATTTGTTTTTCAAAGTGTTTGATTGTTGACACTGAGATTAGGGTTTGATTTTTGACATACATTTTGTTGCTATCTACTCAAGTGTTTTATATGGTTGGATAGCTCTTAGTGAACTTCATTACATTATGTAATAAAATATTTAACCATATTTTCTTACCGTTTCCTAGAAATGGAATCATTTGTGACCATTTCCAAGATTCAATTTTATCCAAATTTTCTAACCTACAAGTGGGCTTCCTAGTGGAAGGTTGCCCCAATTACATATTCTTTAACAATCTCCTCCTAACCTAACATTAGGGGAATATGCTAGGTATATTTTTCACATATCATGCAAACTGGCTACAACCACACAAGGACCTTTGTCATGAAGAGCTCTCCCCAAACACACATCACAAAGAGAACTCACACATCCCCCCTTCTCAACCAAGTACTACTTGGAATGATAGAGACAACTACAGGATGCTATTTAATTATAAAGGATATAGACTCATACATACTTCTAAGATTATCAAGGTTGGCCGGTCCTTTTCAAGCCAAGATTATATGCTTTCATCTACACCTATTGTACAAACACACACACAAATACAAGAAGATGCTGATTCCACCACGTGTTGCTCTTGTATAAGTTTCTCTATGGAGTAGAAATAACCCCTCCTTGCTCACATAAGTCTTCCTCCATGACCATCAAGATGTAGATGTCAGCTACCATATACATGGTTACGTGACTAACTTCAAGGAGCTCTAGAAGGTTTATTAGTAGTTTGAACATCAGCTCACATGTACTCAAGGAAGCAATGCTTTCCAATTTGCAAATCCAGCAAATATTCCAGCAAATATAATTGTATGTTGCTTCTATAATGGATGCAATCTGCCCATTCTGATGTGATCCCTCCGAGAGTGTATAACTCTTCAACACTATATTCAACATCTTCATAAAGGCCGATAATCCACATATTATGGCTGAGTATAAGTATTAGCTTTATCTGCAACGAAATTCCCCATGTAGTATGTACTCTAGATTATCTTACTATAAAACAAATTGTTGGTTTCTAGACCCACAATTAATATAGAGACAAAGTAAAGAGAGAGAGAAAGAGACATTATAGAGACAAGAGATTGACACAAGATATGGCAAAGTAGCTAAATTACTCGAGAATTCAACTATGTTACAAAAGAACTTACAAGGGTGTTCCAAGATGATCAAATCCAAGAGCTATGGTAGTGCACAAGAGTGATCTATGGGGCTAGAGACCTCTTTATATAGGAATATATCTATCATGGAAAAGTACATCAAAAAAATCCCAAAAGCAAGGCTCTGTGATTCACGGTGGATTTTTTGTCATGAATTCTTGATATATAATCATTATTAATTAATATTCTTGCTATCTTTTGTATTTTCCTATCATATTCTTGATATATAATCATTATTAATTAATAACTTGTATTTCAATGCTAAAAATTGTTTTTCAAAGTGTTTGATTGCTTGGGCCTGGAATTCGGGTTTGATTTTTGACCTTCCATTCTATGGCTATCTAATCAATTGTTGTATATGTTTGGATAGCTCTTACTGAGCTCTATCACATTATTTAATAAATTTTTTTACCATATTTTCTTATCATTTCCCAAAAATGTAACCATTTTTTACTGTTTCTAATATTTAATTTTATTCAAATTTTTAAAGCTATAGGTATGGTCCCTAGATGATAGTATGCAAGCATGTACTCCAATAATTTTCTTGAATTTTCACTTCTACTAATCTCTCTCTCTCTCTCTGTGGCAAGATCCCATGTTATAACTCTCTCTCTCTTTCTCTCTCTCTCTCTCTCTCTCTCTCTCTCTCTCTTGCACATAGGTGAAGTCGAGGGCTTGGAAAATTTTGCTTGGTTGAGTGACAGATTTAAAAAAAGATGGTCTCCTTGCTGATCGTTTTTGCCTCGGAGAGGGCTTTGCGAATGCGTTTGCAATGTAGGGTTCTATGCAACTTGTTGCAAAGGGTTCACAACACATTGCATTGCAACCCTAAACTAGAGGACACAAGATCTCTATCTATTATCTTGCTATCATCAAAGACTACATAAGCCAACTCATGTGTGATACATCTCCATGTTCACCACTAGATGATCGCATATTGCTCTATGTTCCATGTGATCATGGTCTTCTAGATGGGAATATGCTGATGGTGTCACATTTGCCTTCTTTAAACTTCATCATAGGAATATGATATGTGGTGACTTTAGAGTGAGTGATGCATATGCTTACACTCTTGAGCTCCCAATGGAGAATCTCGTAAATCTCCTTGTCTTGTTTAGGTAATGTTGGAATTTTCCTTATATTCGAGATAAGTGAAGTAATGTAAAGCTGGATATTGGAGATAAATAAAATCATTGGATACTTGAAAAGTCTAAATTTAAATTGTGAAATATGAACTTTAATTTTTACTCATGGTTTATTTGTATCAGTTTTGTTGCATGAATGATCTCAAGATATTCTTTCAATCCAATTGTTGTAATTGGTATGGGTTAGGATGATTGCATATTTTGGTATGAACTAATGAAGGTGTACTGTGATTTCTCTCACTTATGCTAGTTATGCAATTTTGTTTTGTAAAAATAATTAAAAAAATAAAGGTTATTATATTTGTACAATAAATGCTCTAAATAATAAAAATAACCATTGATAAGAGTTGATAAGTCACTATTAACTAAAGTATAATTGCTTGTGATAACACTCATAAGGCCACATTGTAGACAACAAACACGGTATACCCATAAATATGCCACCGATTTTTAGGAGACTTGCAGATGTCCCTAGAAAAAGTTGTAAGTCTACTCCATGTAGCTCCCATGTTAGTGGCATTCATGAGAAACTCTCCATAAGATGTTGATTGAGTTTACCTCTCTAGCTAACACATGATTGAGGTACACGATGAGTGTTGCTAGTGAAAGTGGATCTCGAATCTAGTTTGCTTCTTGTATAAGGCATGGAAAGAACAACTCTAATGAGAATGGAGTCTGGACTCATGCATATATGCCCCTCTAAGGTTAGTAATTTCAAGGAGCTCTTGTTTTCTACAAAGTAGATGAGAAATGTAGAAAATATCAAATTTGAAATAAGAACAATATTAATTGATTGAAAGAATGAAACTGTGATTGCATTTTGATACTTCATTCCAGTTTCCATCCATTGGCCATGACTGTAGATCTATACTTAAGTCTTACTCTAGCCATCTTTGATGAGAATGAGCACCGCATCTATATGCTATTGCTCATCATGTAACATAGTTGTTTGCATGCATTTGTTATCTACATCTAAGCATTACTATCAGTAAAGAGTTCACATGGAGCAATAGATTTGTTTATCTTCCTCCATTGCTTTGTGTGTAGCACACTGAAAAATAAGTTGCACTCAATAAGAGTGCAACTTATATCAATCTTGACAATCCTCCTCTCATTCACTCAAGTATTGTCGTAAACATGTGTCTCTAAGGATGCCTTTTATTGAGTTGGAAGTTCTTATCTATGTTTGAAAAGCATCCTCAAGCTAAGTGCTCTCTAAATGAGCCCCTTCATCAATGAAATCCTTTTCTTTTGCAATGTCTAATATGACAATTTGCTGAAGTAAAACCTAACATATGAAATGATGTTGAAGCTTACCCTCCTAGTATATCATCTCTATCAATTCGCACCTCGGGTCGAGGTGGCATTATGTTTTTTAACATAACCGTGTTCTCTTTTATGATTTTCTGAAATAGTCATGCCTACATGAAAGTAAGATAAGATTTATTACTTGATGAAGTTTGGTCCTTCCAATGCAATGGTTATGCCCATAGATTTTATGCATATCCATGTTTTTCACTTGCAAAAGAAATGGATTAATCAACACTCTTATCAAATTTCTTCAAACTTCAAAGGCATAAGGTTGGCATGTCTCTTTATGATGCACATAGATCTTGAATATGATGAGGATAAACATCTAATGTATGCAATCGTGTTGTTTGGTGCATAGTTAGTAAGGTACGATCCGTACGATTAGTACGGTACGTATTAGTACGGTACTACGTACGTACCCTAAGATTTGGGGCTTCCCGTACGGAATTCGTACGTTCATAAGGTCCGAGTTTTTTTTTTTGGGGCTAAAAAATTATATATTTCCTCTTTAACATGATAAACATCATGTTTATGAGTAAAATGCATCAAAATGTTTATGAGATTGGAAGCTCTATGCATGTGAAAATTAGGGAAATGAGAATCCATTGAGGCCTGGTCAGGTTTTGAAAGTTGAAAAAAAAAATTTGGTACGAAATCGTACGGTATGTACGGATACGTACGGATCAAAAGGTACGTACGGATATATCCGTACGAGTACGAATACCAACTATGGTTTGGTGTAATCTCTTCTCTTGTGTATCAAAAGCATTGATAGCTTCATCGATTACACATTTTGACAAAATTTGACATTTTTGTATTGTTGGCAAATCTTATGTGTTCCATATCTAGATGCTCATTTGATCGAGATTGGGTGTTGGGAACAATTTCCTCCATCTCATCATGTTCCACCGCAAGATCATATTCAGAAGTGACAATCTTCAAGTGTTTTTCAAGCCAAGTGCATATTGATTACTTAGCATTTTTATCAAAACCTATTTGTCAATGCATAGGGGGTATAAAACACATGGGTGAGACTATTTACATTTGTTAACTTATTGTTCTACACTTGTAGAGCATGCTTAATGATTGACATTATTAGACTAACCTGTAAAACATTTTGTAGCTTTCATTTGCACTAGTGGAGGCTTTTGCCTAACTTTTACCTTTTTCAATGTGTTTTTATCCTGTTGCCCAATATCACCTGTCTTGTTGAGATAGAGATAGATGTCCTTCCCATGCTAAGACTTGCTTGCTAAGTGGATGAAATTTCTTTCTTGTATAGAATAGTATCATGTGAACTTTCTTTTTTCTTGAATAGTGGGAGGGCTGAGTAGGATCATTTAAGAGAACCCTTCTTGAACTAATCAAACATAGAATCCATGCCATCAAAATCAATCTCCATAATCTCTAGGAAGTTGTTGTTGCCTCACATAACCCTCATATTTGCTTTCCATTGGGAGCAGTGGAGGGGGAAGTTTACATGAGCATCTCAAGTCCTATGCAAAGCTCACGAGTTGGAAGGTAAGTCATCGAGCTTCAGCCAAACAAGTCATGTTCAAAGCAAGTTATTAGATATGAGCCTAATAGGACTCTGTGACTTTAATGTAGACCATGTGGTTAAACATTTAGGGTTTAGGATTTCTGGTTTAGGGTTAGCTGGCATGGTGAGCAATGATTTTATCATTATTTTGGGCTTTTAAAGCTCAAATGATCCCTGCTTGAAGTGATTTGCTCTCTCCACTGTATTTTTTTGTAAGCCCTTGGTCAACCTTTGCTATTTATGAAAGCTTCTCAGGTACATTCACCACTTTATACCTAGAGTGTAGTGCGAGGTTTCCTCTTGGGAAGACATCGGGTTGCAAAGATAACTTGCAATCATGCGCAATCGAGGGATATTTATGAAATCCTTCTTGAAGGATATGTTGTTATGTGTTTCTCATGTCTTGCTGTGAGACTCACAAATGGGAGTATCATTATTGATAAACTGGTATAGAGGGATGACTTCCAAGTTCTGCAATGTGGAAACATGCCTTGTATGTGGCTAGTAGCTGTATGATTGATTATATGTGATGGGGTGGCCATCTATAAGTCTGATATGTGGTACTCAACACTCCAAATTTATGAGAAATAGAAATTTCTCAACACACAGCTTGACTATGGGTAGGTCAAAAACCTTATTTGGGAATTTGTGAAGGTTGATATATACATTTCTACAGCATCTGTGCAGGTGTACACTGTATATACATTCGTTTGCGTGACCCATAGCTTGACACACTCAAATGTTCATCTACCTTGAACATTTGCACCTTGAGGCTTGCTGTTCAACTGCTTCTCAAGACTCCTCCATTGCTCATGATGACTTATGGTGTCTGATCACCACATACACATGCATACTTGAAGTATTACTTATATACATACACATGCATACTGTTAAGTATTACTTACCTAAATGCATACCGTTGGTGATAATGCTATCATTGGGGCTCAGCATCATGAGGGTTTCTGAAATTACGGATTTCTGTTTTCTATGATTTTGGACTTGATTTCAGAATCTTAATGTCATCATCCCATTGATCTACCCTACAGTTTTTTTAGGGTTTTCTTTAGCCGTCATGTCAGAAACATAGTTCTGCACCAAATGGATGAAAAGCAGATTTTTAGTATATAAGAGGGTGATGTTAGCTTGTCATGACATGAAAGTCAGGTTTTCGTGCTTGGGCCACTGAATTCAAGGGGCATCACTGGATTTAACTTCTTACTTTTAAAGAAAGAGCTTTTTGTGCTTTTAGGATAAATCAGCCCACCATGCACATGTATAAATAGATACTCTTGGGACTTAATTTGTAACAATCAAGAATGTTGAGGCTTGATCAATCTTAGCGTTTGGAGTCTTTTTGAATCGCAGTGTAGCTTTGAGTTTTTGATCTTGGAGCTAGTGGGAAGTTATGTGTGTACTTTTGAAGTTTTTTTGTTTAGCCTTTTAGTACTTTTTGTTCTTTATACTCCCTACTTCCTACAGATGCATACTACATGCATGCATACATACATAACACACATATATGTAAATATATGCATGTGTATATGTGTGTATGTTTGGAATTCATCCATGTATGTTTATACATGTGTATATAGAAAATATATCTATGCAAGTATGCTTGCATGCATGCATTGAAATAACTGAATGGGACAGGTTTTAAGGATAAGCTCCTAACTTGATTTTGAGTTTGGATGCTCTTGTTTCATGCAAGCTAGTCTTGGGTCATTGTAGCCATAATTATATAGTGGGAGGGCCAAAGTAATGTAAAGATTTAAAATCATGTGGTTAGAAAAATAGAAAAGATATGTATGGAAAGTTTTTGGAGAGAGCTACTGTGTTGACAGGGGAAAATAGTAATAGAAGTGTCTTAGGGCCTTCACCCCCCAGCATGTAACTCTGACTAAAGAAAATTTTCATGTGGCTATGGTCTCAAGCGCTGTGGAGTCATAGGATATATTTAACTGTTTTAGATGAACTCTGTAGCTTAGGCTGATATTGGTGATCAGTGCATTCTTATCTCTGCCTTTTGTCAGGTACCTCTGATGCCTATATTTGTTCAGATGTGTGAACAAGATTGCTACTATGATTCAGAGGGCTTTGCTTCTTGTCATTGTGAATGACCTGCTTACTTATTTAAACCTTCATTTTCTTCAGTGATTCCCTTCATAAATGTTTGGACATGTTGATGGGGCGTTTTCATTATTCTCAACATTCATGGCTCAGTTTTTGCTACTTCAGTGTACCAATGTGTCTGTTCACTTCCATTGGACATACTATTGGTCTGGTAGACCACATGTCTGCCCTCTGCATCTCAAATTATTTTTGAGCTGCATGTGGAATTCAAACCTTTATCAAATAATGGATTATCATGATTGTCACAAAACTTAATGCATCATGAAATCTGTGATTGTGTCAAAGGTCAACATGCAAATGACTAGTTGAAGTGACTCAATCTCTGTTTTTTTCTTTTTTTGGTTGTCGTTGTCGTTGTCGTTGTTGTTGTTGTTATACATGGAGAGTTTTCTCTTTCTTTTGTAAGCTGTTATTTTTAGAACTTCACTTTTCCTGTGTTGACATGTCATGCCAATAATCATCTTCCATTGACAGTTATTTTACCACCATTGGGTTTGATATATATGGATTGCAAGTATATTTTGGGTGCCTCCTTTAATTCTAAGGCAGGCACCAGGTTGAAGGTTTAATAAAGTCCATTACACGTAAGCACTTCAGGGTTTATTGCAGCTTATGGATGCACCTTTGCCCAAGGCCCCACTGGATACAGCAGTGGTTATACATTGGCTAGCAATAGAGGGAGTGCAACCAGCCATTCCTGAAAATGTACCTCTTGAAGGTTACATCTATTCTAGTTGTAAAGTCTTTAATTACTGTTTTCACAAGTATGTTAATGAGCTGTACATCTTCTAATGCTTACAAAACCTTTCATTCTCACAGCATTCACACCATCTGTTGAATTAAAAAAGATAGATACTTTGCTTTCTAAAAAAAAGGATGATGAATTCGGTGTCGAAGTAAAGCTGCCTGTGAAGCATGTGTTGTCTCAAGAACTACAGGTATCACGTTCTGAAACACGGTCTACTCATATGCTTCAATATCTAGCATCTGAGTTTGAAGACATGCTTACCACGTGCTTTCCCTAACCATGTTCATGTGTGCACGATTTTAGGTCTATTTTGAAAAGATAACGGGGCTTATTATCTCCAGAGCGAACCCTTCACTTATTAAGGCTGCTTTAGATAGCCTTGCAACAGATTCAGGCCTTCATCCCTTGGTTCCTTACTTCACCCAATTTATTGCAGATGAGGCAAGATTTCTATCACTATCATACCATTGGCATGTGCATAAGCGCTTGCTAACTTCATAGCTTTTGCAGGTTGTTCGGAATCTAGATGACATTGACCTTCTTTTCTCCCTCATGCGGGTTGTGCGCAGTCTTCTAATCAATCCTCACATACATATTGATCCCTATGTAAGAAATCTGGGTCATCAAGTCATTTAGAATGTATAATTTTGAATATTCGAAGTTGAATATTGAAATACTGAAATAAATAATTTCAATATTCAAAGTTGAATATTGAAATATTGAAACACTGAAATAAATAATAAAGTGATGCATTTTGTCATTCTTTCTATTCCCTTAATGCATGCTACAGTACTTGTGCATGATTCTGACGAAGCAAGCATATTTTCCTGTGAACATGGTTTTGATTGTCTCTATCCGGAAGCATTTTCAACAATGGTCACTAAAACCTTATTTTCAAAGCAACTAATCGCTGATCCCCCCCCCCCCCCCCCCCAAAACAACCACAAACACACACCAATCTTCTTCCCGCGGGGCAGAAAAAAGAAGGGGGGGAACCCCCTCTGCGAGTTCCTTTTAAATGATTAATGTAAAAATGTGGCTATATGTAAAAAGAGTTTTTGATCATGATAAGTATGTAGAGTTCTCTGTTTGCAGCTCCATCAGTTGATGCCATCTGTAATCACATGTTTGGTGGCCAAGCGACTGGGAAGAAAATCAGCAGAAAACTCTGCTCCAGGAAGGAAATTCATTGACAATCACTGGGACCTTCGTGATTACGTTGCCAACCTTATTTCCTTCATATGCAGACGGTAAATGCCTGGAAAATTATGCTTGAAATTCTTAAGTGTTCATTATTATCAGTGAATTGCACTGGATTGTGTGGGAATCTGTGGGCTGCATTTAACATTAGCAGGCTTTGAGCTCTCTACCATTCTTCAGAATGTATGAACTCGGCAGTGTTTCAGACTCTGTGGTCGCTATTTTGGGAGCCCCATGTGTGACCATAAATTCCCTATGCTGGCGTAGCTTTTTATTTAGAAGGTTGTATATTCCAAGTACAAACTCGAAGTACATAGTTTTGTTTCCTAAATCTTTAGCGGGGCAACTGTGCAGTACTAAGGCCAGATGCATGTTTAGATGACAATCCTTGTCTGCTATGGATCGACTTAACAATTTTCGTACATAATCATGCATATATCTAAATGTTTCCTATGTTTCTGAAAATAGATCAGCTGAAAGAACTCAGGATCTGTTTTATTTTTCCTTTTTGTGCTTCCGCATTTATCACATGAGTTGAACTGTGCTCTTTGACTTTTCTGCAGGTTTGGACGTGTTTACCACAACCTTCAACCTCGTATAACTAAGACACTTCTGCAAGCCTTCCTGGATCCAAAAAGAGCCATGACTCAACATTATGGTGCTATTAAAGGTTTAGCTGCACTGGGCCCACGAGTGGTTTGTTGTTTGCTTTATGATCAATATTTGCCCCCCTTTTTTTCAGGTTTCTTATTCTAGATTTCATTTTTGACTAACAAGGCTGGATATGATAGGTCGGGTTAACGGTGCTGCCTAATGTGGAGACTTTTCTTAAGCACCTGGCACCAGACCTGAGTATGGAAGCTCAGAGGAGTGAGATGAAGCGTAATGAAGCAATGCGTGTTTATGGTACATTACTGGTAATTTGTCCTACTGTTAAATTTGCACTTCAGAGCCTATATGTTCTTGACCTAACATCACGTGATTCTGGTGCATCAGACTGCTATCGGCGTATGCATGACATCAAGACTCAAGTATTTTCCCGTATTCTTTCTACCACGCACCTGGAATCCAGGTGGACAAGGGAAAATTGTGACAGCGCGCAGAACAGGTGTGGTTTCATATTTAGCTGAGGCTTGGCACCTTTAATGCCAATGTCAAAGTGTTCTCCTTGATATTTCCACTTGCATATCATTCATTATCCATGGTCCTGGGGAGCTAACTTTTGACTTCTTTGCAGTCGTCTCAAATAGCTTGTCCGATTCTTGCACTGTTTCACAGCTTACGAATACAAGTCCTAGAAAAACGACGACAAGTGCTGACGCGCAAGATAGTCAGCCAATGGAAATTGAATGCATTGGGCATTCGTATCATTCGTCTATGTCAACAATTGAACTCCCATCGCAAGACGTAAAGTCTGATGCCAAAATCGTTGTTGATGTGTCTGGCATGGACCACAGTCAGCATCAGAGTCAGGACATGGCGAGAAGCAGAGAACAAGTTGAGCCTTCAGATTCTGATAAAGCTATATTTCCTTTGTCAGATTCTTGGAAGGAGGATGTTACGTTAGGACCTCTGTTTTCATCTTTGATTGATTTGTTCGGAGAAGCATTACTTCCCTTTGTTCCTAGAACTGAATTGAATATATTTTTATAATGTGAAAAAGTTTAATAATGCATGATGGCTTCGCGAGTGACACGTCCGATTCAATTAAATGTTTGATCTGCTCGATTAAAAGGCTGTCAAGGTTCGATTGCATATTCTGAGGGCATTGATACGTGCACTCTAACACAACCAAATCATAAACCTTGCGAGGGGTGATGGGTAGGGGTATAATTGTTATGATGGGTTCCACAAGGTAGCACTCTTCACATGAAAAAGCCAAATGCAAATGCAAACGAGCATGAATTTCATAAGCAAAACGCAAATTGAGTAAACGTGGGAGTCACCTTTCATTTTGTAGGTTTTCAAGAAGTGCCTCACTTGATAGAGGATTCTGAATGCGAAAGAGTATTATGCCAACATCTAAACTATTTAGCTGTATGCCTTGAACGCCCTGGGGCAGAGTGCCTGGGTTCAACTCCCACTCACTCGACATTTCAACTTTCTTCTCTTCTCCCCAAAAAAAAAAAATCTAAACTGTTTTAAGGCTTTATCAATATTTTTAGTGACTGCGTACACAACACAATTTTCGATCAGCTTGCATGTGCCCAAGTTAGATCTTTTAGGCTGATTTCACACCAAGATGGAGAAACAAGCAAAAGAAAAATGCATTCTTGCGAAAGAAAGTGTTAAAATTAAGGTAGATTTGTTCTCTTGTGCTTTCTTTTGGAATCCAATGTTCATATTTCTTATTTTCATGATTATGGAGTAAATTACAAGAAATACTTTGAACATATTTCTAAAGATGGATTTTTTAACATAAAATGGCTAATTTCAGGGATAATTTTAGAATTATTGAAGCTCTAATTGGTATGTTATATTGCATGAGTGCATCCACCATGCTTCTTGCTTTGATTTTTCACAAACTTGACCATCTTCTCTCTCTTTGTTTCATTATGTTATATTCGTGCTCTTGATTAGAACTCATCCATAAGCATAACTACTCTCTAGTGGAAAGTTTGTTGGTAAAATATGTGGAACAATTTTCTTGAGTGTGTGGTTCATATGAATGAAGGATACCTTTTACTTTTCCACTTGTATTGATAAATCCTTATCCTCTACAATCTAGCTAATCATGTGTTTGGGATGTAGGGATACACAAAAAACACGAAGGAAGAATAAGCTCAAGAACAGAACAAACAACGGTATAACTAAGCATGGAATGTGCAAAATATAAGTAGCCTATTTGGGTTAAGGGTGTATATACAATCTAAAGGAAAAGGACTTAAAGAGAGGGAAAAGTGTATTGGTGTGCTCTCACACATTATATAAGGAGTTCCCAAGTTATGTGGATTAAAGATAATCCAAAAAAGGAACTAAGCCCAAAGCTTCAAACTTCTCATGTTGAAGAGCTTTTATGAGGTTTGCAATCTAATGTCATTTTTCATAGGGCATGCAAGTCAAGTTGATCGCTCTTCTAGTCTCTCCTTCAAATAATGATAATGCATGATTTTGTCCTTTGTGCAAAGGATTCTTCACAATTATCAATACACTTTGAATATTGATGAAGATGCTCATAAAAGATTATCCAACATCCAAATCAACTACAAAGCATATGAGTCATTCACTAAATTCTAGTTTTGGAAGCTTCCCTATAGTAAGCCTTATAATTAGAAATACCCATAAGAGGATGGTTCTTACTCGAACAAGATGTGCATGAGCTATCAACTGGGAGACAAAAACAAATGTTGGATGCATGAGTATCATAGAAATCCATCCAATTGAGTATGGAAAAGCATGTAAGTTTGATGGTATTGATTTTTGCTTTAGATAAAAAAAGGCCTACTTGTTGCTTAATACTTAGGCTGTGCAAAAATTGATCATATGAGAGAGATTAAGTTGAAAAGCTAAGCTCTACAGGGCATACATGCATCAATCATGCCATAACTTATTGTTAGACAACAACAATGAATATCTTCTATGACCAACATGTAATTTAAAAAAAATTGTGATGATAAGAATACATAATTTGCGTACTTCATATAGGTGTTTTTAGTAATATTATTTTGTATATGTGGGCTAAAAATCAAGCAATGTTTTTCCATACCAAGCATATGGTGTTTATTTCAAACCATATGATATCTATTGATTACACACTTCCTATTTTCTTATCCTTGTACAAAACTATGGCTTTGAGTTACATACACAACATGTATATCTTCATTTTAGATGAATTGATACATATTTGAACCGTTGTGACCCATAGGTGAACAAATCCTATGGATGGTTGATGTACAATATAAAGCATTTAAGGTCTTATCAAAGTCAATGCTCTTCTCTTGAGCATTATCTTTTTCTACAAGTCTAACTATATAGTTATCAATTGTTCCACCATACTTAATGTTTTAGTTTACAGATCCATTCAATGTTAATTTCCAATAGTAAAATCACATAAAAAGTATAATGCTTCATGATAACATTGAGTTTGAAATTCACATAAATCACTTTATTTTTAAAAACTTTTTTGTTGCATAAAAAGAGACAGGATTGCTTTCATATGAAGAAGTAGAGACAAACATTGCACAATGAGCAAATGCAAAAGAGGGATGATGGGAGCTTGAGATTATGATTGAGTATGATAAGGCAATTTTACATTTAGTTTCATATTGATAGAAGAAAAGCAATGGTTTATATCCTTATGTAGAACCTTTTTAGTCTTGAAATTGAGTCATGTGGAACTACATTTGACTAACCATCATTGAAAAGAGGCAACAAAGCTTCATAAATATGCTTTGAATTGCTTGAACTCTCTTTAGTACATGAAAATAGAGGTCGAATTGCATTTCCTAAAAGCTACGTCTTCAGTAGTTTGAATTTGTTTAGTGTGGATGACAAAGATGAAAAATTTTGCTTTTTGTCTTGTGCCCAACAAAAACGCATTTTCTTAAAATGAGGCCTTAATGCATATGCCACACAACCAAAGACACATATAAGAAACATATGGCTTTTGACCTTTTAATGAATACTAAGCAGTTATAGATTATAACACTTTAGTTAGATATTTGTTAACTACATCCACGACATATCTTAACCCAAAAATAATGGGGAAAAATTGATGGTTGGAAAAATGGTTGGAAAAGGGTATAGTGATTTTCATTGAAGACTCATTCTTCCAATCACCAATGATATTTTGTTAAGGTGTATATGCACTACATCCAAGTGTTTTATCTTGTTGTTAATCCAAAAACACAAGTTCAAAATCAAGAGTATCTAGTTTACAAAGATATAATCTTTGGAGTTTGAGGAGCAAGAAACAAACACAAACAACACAACAAAAAAAGTTAAGAGAATTAGGTTCAGTCATATTACTAAGTGTGCAATGTACAAAGATAAATAACCTATTGGGATGATGGGAATATTAAAAATATTTTCGGGGAAAACACTTGAATAGGAAAAAAAGTGCCTCAGTATATCTAAGAGGATTAACTCATCATCAATAAAACATATAACAAATACTCCTTAGAAATAATGCAATTAACAAAGAGTTTTCACTCATGTAGAAGAAAGTTTAAGCCATTTAAATTATGAACAATCCACAAAAGCCCAAAGCATTGTGAAAATATTCAAAACTTAGAGATAAATTTGATGTTTGTTGGAGAGAGTTAGAGACTAGAGAAGAAAAGAAAGGAAGAGAAGAAGAGGAAGATCAGAGCCACACAATTTTCAACAAATTTGTCAATTTATCTTTCATACGTCATAACATGGAACTCATGAAAGCTTTTTAAATGCACTAGAGTAGTCCTCTAGATGCATATTCCCTTAAGAATGTAACAAAAACCATGTACAACAGTAGCTTTTTAGGAATTTCTAGAGAAAGCGCCGATTGCTTGTGTGAAAGGACCAAACTTAGGGCACTTGTATATAAGTCATGTATCTTCTTCTTCGTGAACTTTTATGCATGTTTAAGGCATGAAATGTATGCATGTATATGTGACCTACCTTCGCCCCATCTTTTTTCACTACCTTCTGTGCATGAAGCATAGGTACTCGTTACATGTAGGTAGGTGATTCTCGACACTTAGTTTTTTGGGTGTAACTTGGCATAGAGAAGTTCTATGCCGCTTCCAATGATGTGTCTAATTGAGAGCTTCAAAAGGAACCCACTATTGACCATATTCAGATATTGGAGCTATGAGAAATCATTGATTTTTTGTCTGTTGTTGGACCAAGTATCGTGACACAGACTTGCATGTAGAAGGCATCGTGTGAGGTAGAAATCTACTTATGCATGCATTACTTGAGTGATTCCCACATTCGCCATCACTAGAGCACACATTTCCATGCACTTGATTGGGTCGTACTCTCTATTTGATAACCTAATGTGTGTTTATCAAACCATCACTATGTGCACTTTTTGGACATGTGAGAGCTAGCTAGTCTCACTCATCATTGGTGCATGGACCTTGCGAATGCGACACACATGTTTTTGGTGCCATTGACGAGAAAGGCCTAAGTCAAGGTGCCCACGTGATGGTTAAAGTATCGTTATGAAGATAGTGAGCATGAAGAAGGAATTTAGCATCTTGGCAAGTCATTGATCACTTGCACTTATTTTCTCATACACCTAGTGTGTAACAAGTTTTTAGAGTAGACTAGGAAGTGGGAGAATTGGGGTTTAGGATTTAGGAAAAGAGACTATTGGAGTAGGTTACAACCCTCAAAACTCTAAAAAACAAAAAAATTTGCAATTCTTAGAGATCATTTATCTTGGTCAATATCTAAAACAAATAACCATATCTCAAAATTCATTTGCAAAAGAGCAGGTATCCTGAAGAGAGAAAGCATCCACTGATATCATCGAGATTGGTATCATCTAGAACCCGGCCTACACAGAGAATTAGGGGCCAAAAATTGAGAGAAAAGACCTTTGAGGTGAGCTCTATGGTTTGGAAACATTATTTTGACACATACACATGCATGTGGGTAGAAAGGACACATCCGGAGTGTCATGAGAAGTAGTTTTAGGGAAATCATAGGAGTTTTTTGTGATCCAAGCACATAAGGGAAAAGAGGAGAGCACAACGAGCACAAAAGCACATTGAAAGTTAAAAATCAGTTAGAAAAGTCAAAGTGCTGTGAATGGTTGAGTTTGATATCGCAATACCAAATTCTTGTGCATCATAGGTACCTAGGAGATGTCATGTATTACTGACACCTCACTCTTGGTCAAGTATCCTGATATTTGAGTATCTTGTATCATGACTAGTTGAGTGTCGTCACTTGATCTCGTTTGTCGAGTATTGTGTGTCGTTCTTGGTGTGTATTATGTATCGTCAATACAATCAGGTGTCATCACATGACAAGTTAAGTGTCGAGTATGGTTGTGATCTAGTATTGTATCATTTTTTGTCCAAGTATAGTGTGTCCCCGATACTTGCGTGTATTGTGTATCACTGATACCTGGACCTGCAGCATGTATCATGACCCTCAAGTGTCATGTATCATTGCTCCGTGTATTGTGTATCATCAAAGGCTTAAGTATCATGCATCATGAATTTTTGGGGACAAATCACGTTTGAGCTAAAAATGATACTTAGGAATTTTGAAACATTCCAAACTTGGACATAGTAAGAACTTAGGACTAGAAAAAGTGAGAAGAAACCTAGGCTATGAATGAACCTAAGATCAGGATGAGTCTTAGGGAGCAGGAGAAGTATAATTCCCTCAGTAGGGAGTGTTACCCAAAGAAGCATCCACTCCACATATTCAAACACTTCTACTGAATTGGAGAGTGAGCTAATGTCGACTTCTGAAGACATGGAGAGTTTTGTCTTCTCTACAGAAGTCATGTCTTTGATAGAAGGAGATTATAGAACTTCTTTGTAGTATGTTTCTACCAACTTGCATGGAGTTCCTATATACCTAGGTGGGCTCAAGAAATCAGTTGAAAGATTGAGAAACTCAATATCCTTTGAAGTTTTTCAAACGCTAGCTGTAAAATTTGAAGGAGGTTTCCATGTAGATAAATGAGGCAATTTATACCTAGTGATTGACCTACCTCAGAGAATCAATAAAATGGGAGATAAGAACCGAGTAATCCTGCCAATATGGACAATAGAGAGCTAGTAACAACTCCTAGATGATGACTGCTGATATATTTTGATAGTGATGTGTGTGAGCACACTTAGGATTGCCGAGGTACTTTTTTTCCCCTTTAGGATGCCCCCCCCCCCCCCCCCCCCAATTTGAATATACACCTGTAGACCTAATGTGTCACTTATCTTTGTACATTCACTTTGGTAATACATTTTGTATTATGTGTTGTGCTCAAAGCTTCTTCTTCTTCTTCCTTGTGTTGTTTGTGTGCTTTTGTAGACCTCAAACTCCAACAACTGGTATCAAATCAGATCACTGCTTCATCTAGGGTGTCCTCAAACACCCCTCCAGTCACAAACTCAAAATCATACGAAAATTGGTGAGCATACTCAGGGCAATTAGGAGTTCAAAATTTTTTTGCTATATGGTGTTAAAATTTTGATCTAAGCTCGTTTTCGCCTCCAAATGCACTATTACAATGCTTATGTAGGCGATCTTGTCCTTTTGTGCGAAACTTATATACAAGTTTGGGTTCACTAATACAAGCATCTCAAACTCTACTACGGGTACATTAGAGCTTGATAGGGTCGTCCTGTTCAACTTTTCGAGATACAATACTTTTTCTACATGAAGGTATTTTAGTCAATGGCCATGGCTAAAAGCAATGATGTATTTTGTATGGAATATGGAATATTGTGCAGGGTGTTGAAGAACGACTTACTACACCTGCAAATATAGTTATTGAAGGTGATGTAGATGGCATTGAAGATGATGATCTTCATATTCCTATTCGTGCTCCAGTTCCTATTGCACCTAGTGTAGAGAAAATTTGATGGGATGGTAGAGATGCTCAGGCACATGCATTGATAGCTTTGTCTATCAAAGGTGCCATTATCCCTCATATTTGCTTGTACAAAATAGCAAAGGATGCATGGGATACACTCACCACTTTATACCACACAAGAAATGAGGATTGTGCTGCTTACCTCTGAAAACAATCGAAGAGTGTGCATATGAATGAAGGAGATAATATGGATAGTTTTTTTTGGCAAAGATCAAGGACTTGAAAGAGTAGTAGATTTTTGCAGATGAAGTTTGGCTAGATAGTTCACTTGTGGAGACCATTCTTGATGGTCTTCTAGATTCATATCATAGTCTTTCTTCTACTCTTTGGTTGTTGATGAAAGGCAATCCAAATGCCTTGACATTTGAGGAGTTATTCTTTGTTTTGTTGTAAGAAGATCAATCCAATAGAACATGTCCAGTACGCATGTTGTAGATCAAGTTTTCTTAGCTAATCAGAAGAGAAAATGTAAATGGAGATCATCTACTAGTAAGGAGAAATCTATTAATTTTGCACAATCGAAAAAGGAACACAAAGAAGAAAAGAAAATAGAAAAGCAAAAACAATTCTGCAAATAAAGTAAAGGAAATGATCATGTCATAAAGAGTTTTCCAAAACTAACTACAAAAGAGATAAAGAAAAAGGAGGTTGGAATGGTTGTTGCAGAGGCCTCTACACCTAAAGCAAAGTCTACTAATCTTGTGCAGAATGAAAAGTGGGCATTTACTACTGATTGTGGCTATAATCTATCTTCTCATGAACAATGTATGTTTGTAGTAGACTCAGATAGGTACTTTGGGAGTGGGGAAACTGTTGGGTGTGTGTAGAAGTGTGAGAGACCCACAAGAAGCACACACAAGGAGCACAAACACAGCAAGACACATGGAGAAGATGGATGGATCGAATAGCTCTCTATTGACGATGAACTGAACTAGAGTAAGAGCTGAATAATATCCCTAAGTACAAAGTACCACCACATATGACTGAATCATGTATGTGGTAACATGGGGAAAAAACCTCTAGCCAGCACTAGAGTAAAAGGCTCCCATGTATAGGGAAAAGGTTCACATCAAAGCTACTTGAGGAACACATAAGTGTAACAAACCCCCTGGGAGCGAATGATGTGAACACATACAAGGAGTGACAAATCAGCCCCCACAAGGTAATAAGCCTAAAGCTTTGCAGAAAGCTTCAAACTTTTTCTGTGGAAGAGCTTTGGTGAATATGTCTGCCACATTATCTTGTGTAGGCACACATACCCAATCAATATCTCCTGCATGAAGATTCTCTCTCACATAGTGATAATACACCTCAATATGTTTGGTCCGTGCATGAAACATTGGGTTTCGTGCAACAGCCAATGCACTCTGACTATCGGTGAGAATGTGTAGCAGCATCAATCTCAAAGATCCATAAATAGGTGCCTCATCCATATACACTCCACTGTAGCTGTGAAAGCTGCCCTGTACTTAGCTTCACAACTCGATGTCGCCACTGTAGGTTGCTTCTTACTCAACCAAGATATGTATGAGCCTCCAAGGAAAAAGCAATTACTACTAGTGGACACATGAGTATCATAACAACCAACCCAATCACTATCTGTAAAAGCATGCAAGATGGCTGAATATCTCTGCCATAAAAGAGACCTAAGCTCAAGTGCCTCTGAGATATCTAAACACACGTTTCATTGCTTGCCAATGCCTAGTGCCAAGGCTATGCATGAATCGACTCAACTGGGAAACTGCATACTGTATATCCAGTCTTATGTTGCATGCATATATAAGACATCCCACGACTTGCTGATAAGTAGAAGTGTCAAATGCATCACTAGAATCCTCAACTGAGAACCTGAATCATGTCTCAACTGGTGTGGAAACTGGCTTGCAATCCTCAAAGTCAAAACGTTGAAGTAGTTTTCAACATATGTTGCTTGATGCATAACAATTCCCCTGTCAACAGATACAAACTGGATGCCAAGATAGTAGCTCAAAAGACCAAGATAAGTGACATCAAAAGTATGCTGCAAATCAGCCATAACAATGTCAAGTTTTGCATCACATGACCCAGTCAAGAGTATGTCATCGACATAAAGAACAAACACTATAAGATGAGCCCCATTTTTGCGTACATAGAGTGTGCTTTCAATTGGACTACATGTGAAGCCAAGAGTAATCAAGTGCTTATGGATTTTGTCATACCGTGCACGTGGAGCTTGCTTGAGACCATACAAGGCTTAATGCAAGCGACAAACCATATGCTCTTTCCCTTTGATAGCAAATCCAAGAGGTTGCTTCACATAGACCTCTTCTTGAAAATCACCATTCAAGAAGGTTGTTTTTATGTCCAACTGATGCACTTTCTAACCTTGATGGGCAGCCAATGCAACCACGGTACGAATGGTAGTCATGCGTGAAGTAGGTGCAAAAGTTTCCTCATAGTCATTGCCACATTGTTGTGCATATCCTTTGGCAACCAATCTAGCTTTGTGGTGATCAACGCTACCATAAGACTTTCTCTTAATCTTGTAAACCCAATTTGTACCAATGGGATTCTTTCTTTTTGGCAATTCACATAACTCCCAAGTACCATTCCTATGTATCGAATCCATTTCTGATTGCATAGCACTCATCCATTGTGGATCGTCACAAGCATCTTCAAAAGAAAGTGGCTCTTCATTACATGCTGTAGCAATAAGAGAATAATCCACAAAATTACTTGATGCATGGTGAGAGCTTGATCTTGTTTTACCAAGTAAAGGTTCACTCAATTTGATGTCCTGCAAAGTTTGTTTCAGCCACTAGGGCATAGTTTGTGCACTCTTCATAGACATGCGTTCATTATGTAATAGATCTTCAATATGCACATCATGCGTGGGCTGAATTTCATGCTCATTTTCAGCCATATTTTGATGCAAATCTTCAACCATATGTGGCTGGAAATTTCCAGCAATTTCGACATTTTTTGGCCGAAAAATTCCAGCCATGCTTGGCTGGAAATTCTCTGCATTTTCAACTCTATTTTGCTGGAATTTTTCAGCCCTTTGAGCCTCAAGTGGCTGGTCTACATGGCCATAGTCAAGCACCCCATTTTGGAACAAAGGAATGAGTGTATCGAACACATCTTGTGAGCTAAGTGTTGGCTGTTTTTTGCATTCAAGTAGAGGGAAAACCGAATTTTTAGCAAATATCACATCTCGACTCATAATAATTGAGTTCGTCAATGAATGGTACAAATGATATCCCTTACTTTCAGCACTATAACCAACAAATATACATTTCTTTTCCTTGTCATTAAGTTTGTGACGTTGTTGTAATGGCACAAGAGCATATGCCAAACAACCAAACACATAGATATGACTAACAATGTGCTTATATCCATTCCAAGCCTCATAACAAGTGATGAATTTCAATGCTTTTGTAGGGAAGTGATTCAATACATAGTTTGCACACGTGACCACTTCTATCCAAAACATATTAGGAAGATACTTTCCTTTAAGCATACATCATGCCATTTCAAGAAGTGTTCTATTTTTACGATCAGCAAAACCATTTTGTTGAGGTGTATATGGCACCATACATTGGTGTGAAATACCTGTTTCACGAAGAAAAACATTAAAATCATGTGACATGTATTCATCACCATGATCCGTGCGTAGAGTCAAAAGCTTTTGTGAAGAAAAATTTTTAGCCATAGCTAAAAATGCTTTGAAGCAAGAAAATACATCATTCTTTGCTTTCATAGGAAACACCCATGTATGGGGAGTAGCATCATGAATGGAGGTAACAAAATATACATGCTTCCCAAAAGATGGGGTCTTGACGGGATCATATACATCACTATGAACAAGCTGCAATTTTCTTGTAGTGTGTGTATGACTATCTTTTGGAAAAGAATCATGATGCATTTTTCCAAGAATGCAACCTTCACATGCATGCTTTTCAATGGAATCAAGTGTAGGCAAACCAATAACCATGTCCTTATTTTGAAAGTAAAGCAAACTACTGAAGTTCAAGTGACCAAAACGAGGAATCCAAAGCTCCATTTCAGCCCTGGAAGAAGTATGAGCAACCAAGGCATTCGGGGCAACCCTCTTGTATGTTTCCATGCAATACAAACCATTACATAATGTACCGGACATCACGATAACATCACCATTGCTTAAATCATGATGCATACACTTATCATCAACAAAGCGTACATGAAGTCCAACTTTGGCAATCAACAGAACTGAAATTAAGTTCTTCTTGATATCGGGTGAAGTATTTTGATGGAAATGCACCACAGTGCGCTCTCCTTCTCGTGAGCTCCACGATGATATCCTTAGAGTAGAAAACGGAGCTCCTAAGGCGCACACAGTACTCTGCACAGAGTTTGCAAAATACGCAGAAAACACAATACACAGAGAGCACGAAGACAGACTTCTTAGTTCTTACAAATGCGGTCGAACTTACAGTATGTGACTTACTAGGCCACTATATGTTTTCTTAAAGAACATATACAAAGAAGTGTCCGGTGGCCATTTGGCCTTTCACATGGACACGAACAGTAACAATCTCCTATTAAAGGCCAATATGGCCAAAGTAACTATGGAAGAAAAATAAAGAATGATAAAGAATACCTGAGTGTAAGTATATAAACTATACCTCCCACCTGATGGGTGGTAGAGCTTTAGTCAAAGCATCTGTAGCATTATCTCGAGTGTGAACTTCTCAAGAATAATGCGCTCAGTGGCTAAGCAATCTCTAATGAAGTGATACCTCACCTCAATGTGCTTGGTCTTTGCATGATAGAACGGATTTTGAGCCAAAGCAATGGCACTTTGACTATCATTGAGCAAACGAGGTACATGCTGAGGTAAACCCATATCACAAGCAAGATGAGAAAGCCACAACGCTTCATCACATGCCTCACTTGCTGCAACATACTTTGCTTCTGTGGTGGAAACAACTGTACACTCTTGAAGACGAGATCTCCAAGAGATAGCACCTCCAGCAATATGAAAAATATACCTTGATGTAGACTTACGACTGTCTACACAACCAACATAGTCAAAATCTGTGTAACCAATAATGGATGCTTTCCCTCTACCTAAGCATAGACACTTATCCTTAGTGCCACTCAGATATCTTAAAATCATCTTGACCGCTTCCCAATGTTTCTTGCTAGGGTTAGACATATATCTGCTCACAACTTCCATTGCAAATGCAATGTCTAGTCTCGTAGCTACCATAGCATACATGAGACTACCAACAACAGACTGATAGGGAATTTTGGTCATGAATTTCCTTTCCTCATCTGATTTGGGGCAATCATCCTCGCTCAATTTCACATATGTGGGTAAAGGTGTTTTTAATGCCTTTCCACCCTGCATATTGAACCTCTAAAGTACTCTGGATATGTACTCACTTTGAGACAAGTACATGCATCTTTTGCTTCTATCACGAGTAATGTGCATGCCAAGAATATGTTGGGCATCCCCCAAATCCTTCATATCAAATGTCTGACTCAATATCTTTTTTAGGATTGACAGATCATAAGAGGACTTCCCAGCAATCAACATATCATCGACATAAAGTATCAAGCATATCAAGCTACCATCTGAGCATCTCTTTGTGTAGAGAAAATGATTCTCATTGCTTTGAGAATAGCCTTGAGACTTCATAAAAGCATCAAACTTTTGGTACCATTATCTAGGGGATTGTTTAAGTCCATACAAGCTCTTCTTAAGCTTACAAACTAGAATTTTCTTGCCAGGAACTACATAACCCTCTGGTTGTTCCATATAGATCTCATATGTAAGATCTCCATGCAAGAAAGCAGTTTTCACATCCATTTGGACTAGCTCCAAGTCCTCCATTGCAACGAATCCAAGCAACATGCGCAAGGTAGTCATCTTGACCACTGGAGAGAAGATTTCCTCAAAATCAACACCGTGTTATTGCTTAAAACCCTTTGCAACAAGTCGTGCTTTATACTTTGGAGAAGCACTGTCTGATGTGAATTTTGGCTTATATACCCATTTACATGGTAGAGTTTTCCTTCCCTTTGGCAAAGGTACTAAATCCCAAGTACCATTCTTGTGAATAGAATCCAACTCACTCCATGGCATGCTCCCACTTGCCATGATCCTTTGTCTGCATAGCCTCTTTGTAGCAAGAAGGCTCACCGGCATCTACTAGCATAACAAAATCTAAACCTGGAACATATCTATCAGGTGGATGTGAGACACGTGCAGAACGTCTCAATGGTTGTTGAATAGGAACATGTGTAGAATGATATGAATGGACATTGTCTTGAACATCCCTATGTGTAGCATTTTTATGCATGCTAACCAGAGGACTAGTATCCTCAAACACAACTCTTCTCACTTCAACCTCCTTAATGGGTTGTTTATGCATCTTAGACTCATTGAAATGACATCACTACTTTCGATCATTTACCCTGTTTCAAGATCCCATAAGCGATATCCAAATTGTCCTTCTCGACTATATCCAAGAAAAATGCATTTCTTTGACTTATGGTCCAACTTTTGTCTAAGATTCTTGGGTATATGAACATATGCTTCACACCCAAAAACTCGAAGATGATCATAATATGGTGGCTTCCCTTTCCATAACTCTTGTGCAACTTTCAGATCTTTTGTAGTACTACGTGAAAGGTTAATCACATGAACTGCAATCAATACTGCTTCTGCCCAAAAACCTTATGAGAGGTTTGCATGATGCAACATAGAGACTACTCTATCTTGAATAGTTCTATTCATCGTCTCAGCTACATCGTTCTGTACTAGGGTATAAGGAGTTGTAAACTCTCTACAAATCCCTCTAGACTTATAGAAAAGGAAGAATTCATGTGAGGTGTACTCACCCCCATTATCTGAATGTAAAGCCTTAAGCTTAGTTCCTTTTTCAGTCTCAACTGAAGCAAGCCAATTTTTGAAAGTAGGGAATACATCATCCTTCAATTTGATGGGATATACCCAAACTTTTCTAGTAGCATCATCTATGAAAATGACAAAGTAAAGAGAACTGTTGCTCTAGCACAATGGTGAGAACCACATTAAGAAGCTCCACCTCCTTAATGTCAATCCGCAGAAGAGATAGGAGTGATATGAAGATCGTGAATGTGAGATGAAGTGAGAGTGAAGGTGAGAAGCATAGAGATGCACACACACATACACACACACTACGAAGAGACAAGCAAGACACAATGGAAGGTGAGAAATCAACTCTATTGCTCAAGATCTCAATTACAAGCTCAAAATAGCTCTAAGCTCACACTAACCAACCTCAAAAATGAGCTCTCTAGCTCTTTTTATAGATTCTAGACTAGTTTTGACCGGTTTCACATCTAGTGACCGGCATAGTTAAAAAATAGGTCCTATGCGCTATTTGAGAGGGTAAACGGTGTCTAAAAATAACCAAAATTGATATGCTCATTCTACCTAAGCTCCTCAAGCTCGAGGACTCCTCGGCTTGCACAAAATGGAGCTATGAATTACAAAAAGGGTTTTTTCTATGTTACATATGTTACAATAGTGATGATAAGCACTGTTGGAGGTTTTGAAGAATATTTATAAAACATAAATCTTGAAAAATTGATTCGACTGACTCCCTGCTCTGTCTTTACATGCTTCCACGTCTTCTATGCCTCTGGCTACTGCCAACACCCCCCTCCCTCTCGCTTCTGTCGTCCTCGACAGAACCTTGTTGTGCAGTCTGTCGGATGTAGTTATGTAGGAGGTCTTGAGCGAGGGTGTGCTCTGATATTCAAATACCTCGGGCCAGATCTGCCTCGAGTTTCTCCCAATCAATTGGTTGCGGTTCATCGGGTGGTGGGAGTCGATAATGTGTGGAATAAACCATCTGTTCACAGGCAAATAATTGAAGCAAGTGGGTGGACCTGCTGATGAACACTTCTGAATGGTATTCCCAGAAACCTGTTGTGAACATTTCTTCGAAGGTCTGCTTGTAGCACGCCGATAAGTATTTGATTCTGCAATGCCAGGCATAACACACCCGAAGCGATGGCGTTGTACTCATGTCATATGCAAGATCTAGATTGCCATGCTCGAAGCCCGGGGTGTTTACATGAGGTGCCTTGACGCGTCTAAAGACTTTAAAAACCATTTGCATCATGTCAAATATCTTGACAGTCATGTGCACTGCTATATCGTCCATGTGTTTCAAGCGAGGGAGCCAATGACGAATCGTGGCCATCATGTATCCGATTGTAGGTGGTCCGGTAGGTGGTCTGAAGTATGGGTAGTTTAACCAGTCCTGGCATTGTTTGTTGTTTTGTATTTTAATAGCGAATGCCTTCCAAGAGCGGCGACGTGGCACTGGCCCCCAACATGGGTTGTATTTTAAGTGTAGTGGTGCCTTGACCCATGTACTCATCATCTCAGGATATTTATGTAGTAAATCTTTACGCCAATCTGGTTGATAGATCTCTGCTTGCTGCGCATCCAGTGGCAAATCTTCCGGTTCAAATTGAGTTGCGTGGGAGGGCTTTTTGCCTGTTGCTTTCTCTATGGCTAACTCATATTCTGCCATTAACATGAAATAAGGTTTATACTGTAGCTCGTGCCCTGATATGTATTTGCGGGGGGCCAAGTGAGCAAAGTAGGGGGACTATAAAATGCGTTCTTCAATCATTGCCATTGCGTGTAACTGTGCCTCTACCCATGCTGAGTGGGTTGTCCCAAGTTCTTCTATCGTCTTCATCCATGCGGGAGTTGGAAGCTCGAAAGTCGTCTGGCCTTCAGCCGTGACGCGTCCTCCTGGGATGGGTTGGGGTTCATACGCTTCCTCAAAACTTCCTCCACCGGAATAGTGACTGTTTCTTCCTCTACTGGTAGGTCCGGTGGGGAGTCTGGTCTGGGTGGTGCTTCATGTACTTCTATCTGTGATTGAAGAGTAGATACCTGGGCCCGTAATGCGTTGAGTTCCTCTAGGATGTCAGGAGATGGGTCCGTAGGAGCTCGTAGTCCTTGTGGTATCGGTGCTCTTAACTGCAATATCTTGTTTTCATCTTTGAGTTTCTGAAACTCCGCGTTCATGCTGTCGTACTCATCTAACAATCTGATATGATCATCTAACAACATTTTCATTGATTCTGAGGGCACGGCCTTAAAGCGACTAGGGCTTAGCGGTTGGTCTGGCTGATCTAAGGTAGCTTCTAGATTCTCTCTATTTTGCTCTTGTAAGCGCTGGTTTTCTTCTTTCGCGGCTGCCAAGTGTCGTCTAAGTAATCCCATATTTCATGTTAACGTTGCGTTGCGAATGGTCTGTGCCCTTAACAAATTATCAAGATCAGCAGTGGCCTCTTTGGATTTCTCTTCACTTTCTAGTTCTAGTTTGTGGTATGCCTCTCAGAGTTCTTGGTATCTGGTGTTTAGGAAGGCATTCTCGATGGTCAGTGAATTTAGCTGCAACTGTAAATCATTGGTTGTCCTCTACAGCTGTTGGTAATTGTTTCCCAGAGATGTGAACTCATCTCTTACTTGAGTCATACACGTGAACATCTGTCGAAATGCAGTATCTACAGTGGGTGATAATATTAACGATGTGCTAAGCGAAGATGCAGGAGGTGTAGATGCAAAGGGAATGGGGAATGGGGGTGGGAATGTGGATGTTGTGGTGATTGTGGAAAATTGTGGTGTGCTTAAATATTGTGGTGCCACAAATGAAGTGAGGGAGGTGCGGTGGGTGGTGATATATCCATATCGCTGGATGTGGTGTCGAGTGCGGTGACTGTGAATAGTGGTGTGATCGTGGGTAAGTGTGTAGGTGTAAATACGGGATTTACAAAGGTTGACGAGTAATTTACAGAGGGGTTGTCTTGGATGGCTTGGTGGAAAGGGGAAAGGGGAGTTACGGTG
This sequence comes from Ceratopteris richardii, assembly GCA_020310875.1. Classification (NCBI taxonomy): domain Eukaryota; kingdom Viridiplantae; phylum Streptophyta; class Polypodiopsida; order Polypodiales; family Pteridaceae; genus Ceratopteris; species Ceratopteris richardii. The sequence goes on along the minus strand of CM035421.1, from coordinate 84,734,055 downwards.
GGTCGGGGAGGTGAGACTGGAGAGAAGGTTAATGGAGGTGGGAATGGAAAAAGGGGTCTTGGAGGTGTGGGGAAGGACGGAAAGGATGGTGGGAAAATTGGATTTGATAGAAAGGTAGGTGTGCTAGGGGGTAGACTAGGTTGAGTTGGTGTGGGAATTGTGGGTTGAATGGGAGTGAGGACGACTTCTGCTACTCCGTCGGAGAAGGAGGATGTTGTTCGGGGAGAAGGAGGGTGTATGGGGGAGACTAGATGGATGGGAGGTGAAGGAGGAGCAGTTGGGGTGGTAGGTACTTCAACAACTGTGGTGGTATGTACATCAGTAGTAAGGGGTGGGGAGTCGACGATAATGGTGTCTTCTGCCAATGAGCCTTCAGGGACGAGACGTGCGTCCCTGGCCTGTTCTGAAGATTGTCCGCCGGTGGGTACCCGAATATATTCACCTGGTTTGGTTAGTAGACGGATTCTACAAGGGTCATACTGCGGTAATGGTTTCCTTTGCAAATATCGTAAGGCTTCTGTGGATCCCACTGATTTGACAAGTTCTCGGAAGCCTCTGATATATACTTCTTTGAATCCGCCTGAGACAAGTTCCTGTTCTATACGTGCTTGACTCTCTTCCTCAGTCAATATCTTGCGTGCCCAAATTTTCTCCATGGTGCGGTATAGCTTCTTGATGGCTAGTGTATAAGCTGTTGCTTCAAAGGTTTCATCTTCATGTGTACTGGTGTCTCCCTGGGTGTCGGTGTGTTGTCCTTGTTCATCTGTCTGTCCCTGCTCTTGGGATTCGTGAGTGCCCTGGCTAGCTTCGTCATCGCCTTCATCTTCGTCGGTTTCCGTTCTTTCTTCCTTGGAACTAGACACTATTTGCCCTTGTGGTTGGTCTCGGGGCGTGGTCAGGTAACTTGGCCGCTCGTATTCTTGAGAGAAGATCTGACCTTCTGAAAACTGAAATTCATTCGAGAAGGCATCCTGCATTTCAAAGTCAAAGGTTGTATCCAGTGGCTCTGCTTCCATGGTTGGTATCGGAAAAGCGAAAGCTTCCGCACCAATAGTGGTGGGAACTTCTGCTGTAGTGGTGGCAGGTCTTGGGATGGTGGCTGCTTGAGGAGAAACTGTGCTGGTGGTGGTCTCCATTATAATCGGTCTTGATAACCTTATGCGAATAGGTTGTACAGATGGAGTGGCTTCTGTCGGGGACTGCTCTGGAGAGGGTTGTGGTGAGGGTGATTCTGGCACCTGAAGGCAGGGAATAGTTCCTCTCATTCGCTTTCCTGCTCGTCCTTTGCTAGGCTTTCTAGCTTTCTTTGTTGTTCCCTTGAAGGCTTTCAGCTCCTCACTTGTCATTGCTTGCTCGATAGGTAAATCATAGGCCAGACACATGTATACAATGCGCGTGAGAGCGCAACATCCATTGATGACCTTCTTTCTTTCCCATCTGTGTTGTGCTAAGTAGAGCTGATCAATGATCTAGCTTGCGAGATCCACTGTCTGGGGTCCAGTACATGCTAAATATAAACCAAACCATATGCGCTTGTGAGGCATTGTGAATCTGTCCTGAGCTGGAAATGCAAAATGCTGCATACATATCCGCAGTGGTTTTGAAAGCTCAGGTGTGATCGCCGAAATCTCTTCCCACTTACTAACGTCTCCACGTTTCATTGGCTCTGGAACGAGACATTCTCGTTCCGTTGGAGTGTGGGTTCCATGAATCTTGATGGCAGCTCGAATCAAATCTTTAGAAAGATAAAATCGCTTATATGGCGGATCATTTACCAACGACGGCAAGATGAATGTTCCTGGTAGATCTTTGTTCTCCGAAGCCGTTAAAGTGGTGATTAAGTAAAAGCATCTTTAGAAGTCAGGTTTAGGCAAAGGGTCGCTGAAATACTCTGTAAACCCTGCTCTTGCCCAAACATGCGTAAGGTCTTCCATGTTCTGCAATCCTTCGAACTCTCTTGAGAAAAACTGATATTTGCCCCAGGTACGGTCATCAAAAGTTAAATTGGCCTCAAACATAAAATCAGCATCCGCTAATGGTCCTGCAAGCCCTTGAAACCAGTGAGAATTGCGATGAATCTTCTCAGTGTAACCTCTAGGAGGATCGTCAATTGGCATGGGCCCTGGGAAACCTTGAAATTCAGGCGTTTGAGCCGTAGGATGGGGCTCCACTAGTAGTTCTCCAATATTGGCCATTGGTGCACTAGGGCCAGCTTCCGATGGCCCTTCTGCCTGCATGATGTATGATGCGAGTGCGTAGAAGATCTGCTACATAAGATTAACACATTAGTATGGAAATTAATCATGATCCCATGAAAGTGAGGCTGTAATTCCTTTCCATAGCCGGTGTGTAACCCGTGTAGTCAAGTGTTGTGATGTGATTGATGCAATGCTTCTTGCAGAACTAGTGCAGGTCTCTAGACACCTATATGTTTTCAGATATTGCATGCAGTGCTTTGATAAGATGTTATTACAAGCGTTGTTGGGTTATAGTGTGTGGATTCGTACAAGGTTCAGTTGTGAATGAGTTATTACAAGGTTGTAGATTAATCGGGGTGGGAGTTATGTTAGATAAGGGAGTCGTAGAAGGCGTCTGGATACGTTTCGGTATCCACTTCCTAAGAGTTCGTGTGCGGGTGATAGGCTTCTATTGAGGGACAAAAGATGAGATCGGATTTGGTGGGGTTGAAGGGTGAAGAGATTTGTGAGGGGTATATATTACATGGCTTGAGGGTTGAGCTATAATACACTGTTTGGGTACCCAAATCTGCGTGGGTGTGGGTCGGTTTGTAAGGTACTTCTTGGCGATCCAAATTTGTCGAGTGTTCGTACTCGTAGAGGAAGGTCGAGTAGACTTTGAATACTGACTTTGCTTCTGCCTTGACTTCTTCGTATCAATGTCTGCGTTGTTGAAATCAGTCGGTGCTTTCTGTCCTTTTGGCACCCATATCTGTCTCGTGCCGCTTGCTTTGTGATACTGATACTGCTGCTTTCTTTGTGTCGTCTGATATTGTCGTCGGCCTGGGTTCCTTTATCGTGATTGACTCCTTTGTGGTTGAGGTTGAGAGGTCGGATGGACACTCTGCTTTGGAAAAGAAGGGAGGTCCAACACTTGCGAAACATGCCCATTAGGAAGTGCTCCATTTTGTACTTTTAATCTAGGCCAGTCCGCAGTAAGTGTGGAAGGATGGGCACCGCAGGGTGTTTTGCCCATATGGACGCTGATGAAGTCCACCTGACCGCTGATGTAACCCTCGTGACTGCTGATGTTGTCCATTTGACCAAGCGGTTGGGTGGCTGGCCCTTCTAGTTTGCAGGAAGACCAAGGGAAAATCTCCTGACGTCCTTCTGATTGACAATTGTCCATGGCCAAGCCCGCATGGGTTGGTGTAGACGTAACGTAACTGATCTGACCAAAGATCTTCCGGTCTTCCGTCGCATGCATTTCATAGGGTCTAGGGTTACAAACCTCAGTCGGAATGCCATTAGGGAAGTCAAGCGGTATCACTCGCTTCTGATCTAAGGTTCCAATCTGTAAGGAGCCTTGTCTAAGATTTATGTCCACTGAGTGATCGTATAACCAATCTTGGCCAAGGATTAGGGGTTCTATCAGGTTGTCGTCATGGCACACTAGTAGTTTCACTGTCAAGGTCACTTCGTTTATGAGGATAGGAAGGTCCACATCACCCATGCAAGGGGTTTCCATGCCTCCTAGCCCTATGAGGTATGCCTCAATTGGCCGCATTTCTATTCCTGAGTCCTTATAGTGGGACCATCTAATCGCACTAGTCGCAGCACCTGAATCAATTAAAGCCATGAGCTCTTGGCAAGGGTTGCCGTGCTCTAGCCTGACTGTAATGAATGGTCTCGTGTCCACTATGCTAGGGTGTGTACTTGACTTTTCTTGACACATGGCCATGGGGTATCTGGGTGTTGTTTCCAGATGGTTATAATGTTCTCTCCCTAGTCCTTGTCTTCTTAACTTCATGCGCTTAATGTGTTCTATAGATTCTGCCTGAGCTTCAGCTCGTATTCTATTTTCTTCCTCCTTATGCTTCTTTGCCAACGAGAGTCGTCTAAGCATATCCTCAGTAAGAGGTTCCTGATATAACTTGACTCTACAGCCACTAATGTAATTAGGCATTATGTCTCCTTCTAAGGTGGCTAATTGTACTGCTCCACTTGTCGAGAGTCTGTTAATGATCATAGGTCCATAACCTCGCTTTTCTAACTTTTGTGCATGCTCTTTTAGAGTATATGCTAGAACTAAATCTCCTTCTTTCAAGCCTTTATCTTTCACATGTGCATCAAAATATGCTTTCTGTTGCTTCTTTGCCGCGTATATTCCTGCTGCTGCTTTCAGCCTGGTTTCTCCTAATCGTTCCAAGTCCATTATTCTTGTTGATAATTCATGGCCGGTCCAATGATGTTCTTGTGCAACCTTAAGGGTCAGTATCAAGAAGTCCAAAGGAAGCACAACATTCTGACCAAAAACCATCTGAAAGGGAGTTGCATTGAGATCGGTCTTGTAGGCCACTCGATATGCCCAAACAACATGGTGTAACTGTTTGTCCCAATTTGAACGTTTGTTGTTCACGAGTTTCGTCAGTACGTTACAAAGGATCTTGTTAGTGCTTTCAGCCTGACCATTGGCCTGAGGATGATATGGTGCAGATTTCTTGTGAATCACCATAAAATCATGTAACAAATATTCAATGACTTGGTTTAGAAAGTGAGTTCCTTGATCGCTCACTAACTCTATAGGCAATCCATATCTTGTAAAGACATTTTCAAATAAGAATTTTGCAGTCGTGTGTGCATCATTCTTTTTTGTGGCTTTTGCCTCTACCCATTTGGTAAGATAATCTGTTGCGACAATAATGTATTCAGCATGTGTACTCTTTGCAGGGGGGTTAATGGGTCCTACAAAGTCTATACCCCATTTAGAAAATGCACGTCCGCCCATCCTGGGTTTCAATGGCATTTCATCTATGCGAGTAGGAAATTGAGTTCTTTGGCACACATCACATCTCTTTACATAGGTATGTGCATCCATGTGAAGAGTGGGCCACCATAATCCTGCAAAGAGGATGGATTTGATTATCCTATCGGGGCCAAAATGACCTCCTGCAACACCTTGGTGTGCAGTCTCTAGTACGCTCAGATAATCGCTTTCATGAAAACATTGTCTTAAGTATCCGTCTCTTCCTCTTTTGTATAGATCATCGCCAATAAGTGAATAGTCTTGAGCTTCCTGCTCTAGACTTCATTGTCGTGCTAGGGTCATTCCTTGAGGGAATGTTTTCGTCCTCAAGTACGTCACTAAAGGTTCACTCCAGTCTAGTGTGAGAGACACGTGATATAATGTGGCATGTTCTATTGGTGGTTTTTCACAACAAACTGGGCATTCTTTACACAACTTGTAGACATCTGCTTCCATCGAAGGCCAATATACTCCTAGTCTATGCAGAGTCTGCAAAGTATGATGTTTTGAATGATGTTGCTTTAATGCACCTACATGTGCTAATTGCAACCAATTCGCATGTTCTGATTCATCTACGCAACAAGCAAGAACCTTTTGATTGTCTTGTTTATATATACTTCCTGCTATGATTTGATATCTTTGAGACTTTGTAATCTCTCCTTCCTTGTTCCTTATCTTAGGATTCTTGGGTCCATACGTGAGAATAGGGACTATCGGCTTAGCCCATTCTGGTGCTATCTCAAGGTTAAACAAATATGCGTCGGGTAATTCATCCGCTATCCCTTGAGGAGCTTCTCCTGAGGTTAATCTTGAAAGGTGGTCAGCTCTGAGATGTGTCTTTCCTTTTCTGACTACTACTTCAAAATCATACTCCATGAGTAATAGAAACCAACGTATTAATCGTCTTGTGTTACATGGTTTGTTGACTAAGTACAATAGGGCTTGATTATCTGTAAAGAACTTGAACTTGTTTTCCAACAAATAATGCCTGAATTTCTTTACTACGTAGATCATTCCTAATCCTTCTCGTTCCGTAGTGGTGTAATTTCTTTCTGCTGCGTTCAACTGTCTGCTCGCGTAAGCTATGGGGAGATCTATATTTCCTTCATTCGTGGGTTGTGCTAACACACATCCTATGGCATAATTGGATGCATCCACATGTACATGGAATGGATTACTCCAATCCGGGGTTGTCAATATAGGTGCTGAGCAGAAACGTCGTTTAAGTTCATTGAATGAATTCTCACACTCGTCTGTCCATTCAAAATGGGTCAAAAGAGAGTACAAAGGCTTGGCTATGATTGCATACATGTGTATGAATTGCCTATAATAACCACAATGTCCCATAAATGCTTGTACCTCTTTTACGTTAGTTGGTCAAGGTAGATCTGCAATTACTTTCACTTTTTCTTCATCCGTAGAGATCCCATTCTTTAACACAATGTGTCCTAGAATTTTGCCTTGTCTGACCATGAAAACGCATTTTTCGGGGTTCAAACAAACCTGATATTCTCGACATTTGCCAAATACTTGTCTTGACTCTGGGATATGAGTCTGTCTCACATTTGAATGTGTGCATAAGTCATCGACATAAACTTCCAAATTCTTGCGTAAGAATTCCTTAAACACATGACACATGAGTCGCTGGAAAGTAGCGGGTGCATTTGTTAAGCCAAATGGCATCACACGAAATGCAAATATGCCCCATTCAGTGGCAAAAGCCATCTTGTGTTGATCTTCTGGAGCAATGGCTACTTGATTATAGCCTAAGAAACCATCAAGGAAGCTGTAAACTTCCTTGCCCGCAACTCTTTCCAATAAGTGTTTTGTGATAGGAAGAGGATAACTGTCTCTAATTGTGGCGGCATTAACTTTTTTAAGGTTAATACACACACGCAATTTTCCATTCTTCTTGGGCACAACCACAATGGGGGATACCCATTCGGTATGCTCAATTTCGTAAATAAATCCTGCTTCTATCAAGCAATCTATTTCTTCTTTAAACTTCGTAGCGTAATTATCATTGTACGTGTATGGTTTCTGTTTCATAGGTTTTGCATCTGGAGTCATAGGGATTCTATGAGAACATATATCTGGATCTACTCCTTTCAAATCTTTGTAACTCTAGGCGAACACATCTCTATAGTCGCGCAATAGGGCAACTAACTCTTCTTCTTCTTCCTTCGTCAAATCATGCCCTATGTATGTACATTTTTCTTCTTCTCCTTCTATGGCAACTATTATTTTCTTGGTTTTCTCTCGGTTATCATATACTTCTCAAATGTCAGCTTTTCTGTTCGGCATTCGTACCATTATTCGTCTATCTTCTATTTCATATTTCTTGAAGTTCTCGGGAACCTCAAACAAGGATTCTTCTTCTTCTGACATGGTTTCTTTCTTCTTTCTTCTCATGCCTTCACTCTTGCTAGTCACTTGTGTGGCTATTCTCACATCATTCATAATTTCTTCGTGTGTCTGAGGGTAACTTTCTACTTCGTAAAAATATTCTTCTTCTAATGCAAAGGGTGGGTCCATAATAATTGATTCTAAATTGAAATCACTCGCATCCTCAAATGCATCAGTGCTAGGTTCACATTCTTCTAAAATTGAATCACACATGATTGGCTCTATCGTGAAAACTGAAATGTAATAGCCATCCTCGTCACAGTGGGGTGTCCATTGTTCTTCATTGATGGCTACATCCATGGTTGCTAGGATTTCTGCCCAGCCATGGGGTTCGAATTCTTCATCTGGAAATACTAATGGTGCATAAGCTGGGTCTTGAAGGGTTCTTGGATGTTGCTCTGCACCTAAGGTCCTTGCTTCTAACCGTTCTTCCTCTTGTTTTGCCACTTTACACATCCATAAATGAGTGTCCTCGTGTAATCGTGAGGGGTCTGATTCTAATGAGTGTACCGATTCTGTTTCTAGTGGTGTCTTATGGATGGTATTCCATTGTATTGGGGGTATATCTCGATGTGAATAGTCTTTAAGATTGACTTTAGTAGTCACTCCTAAATGTTGCAAGTACAAAGAATTAGTTCCCCAATCTTGTACGATTTGCAACTGACGCATGAATGGTCGTCCCAATATCATCTCATATGCATGATTCTTAGCGAAATCACAAATGGTGAAAGTATGCTCAAACTCCACACCACAAGTGGTGAGAGATATGCCTTCTAGTAAGCCTAATGGTTTTTCTATGTGTCCATCAGCCATTTGTAGCTTCATCTTGGTAGGTCGTAGTGCTGGCTTACCCCAACGTTTCCATAAAGCGGTGGTAGCAATGGCTACTCCGGCTCCTGAGTCTAAGATGGCTTTCGTAGTGTAGCCGTGATGGGTTATTGGAAGATAAGTGTTACCTTCCTCTCCTTTGCTTACATCTCCTATCTTTTGTACGGGTATTTCTGGTACCTTCTTGTGTGTTCCTATCTGTGAGGGAGTAGTAGCAAGCTCCAAGAATTGATTTGCTACGTGTTTCCACAGTTCTGGTTTAACCTTCAACAATTCCTCAAGCGTGAGGTGACAATGTACTTTAGCATTCTTTATCACTTCCGTGTTTCTAGGGATCACTGATTCTTCATTCCTCACTATTATCGTGGGTGCTCTCATGCTAATAGACTTTGCTTCCCAAGGTCCTGTGAACTGAGGTAATTCTTGCAAAGAATTGGATTCAAATCCTGTGTGTTCACTCAGTTGTTCTTCCTCTACATCATCGTAAATAGAGGGGATACCTTGGGGGAATTGTTCCTGCAAGTCATCTATTTCTTGAATAGGAGGATGGGTGCCTTGTTCTTTTCTCCACTTCTCTTCTTGGATTTCTCTCAAAAATTCATGTGAGTACCTATGTATGGAAGACAATTTGTCTTGACTTTCTGTATTTGGTACTTGAGACAGGGATAGTGCATTCCTTTCCTGTGTCTCTAGAACAGTAGGGTTCCTATGTTGATCCTCTTTCTCTTTGCTATCTATCAAGTATTCTAGCCTCTCCATTAATCCTTGAAAGTGTAATTCCGGTTTTGCCATGTTATTCCAGTTTAGATATCTAGAGGCTTCAGACATAGCTTGCGTTAGCTCTACCATCTTCATGCAAAGTTTAGTCCTCTCAATTTCTAGATCTGCTCGTGGGTAGTTCTTACTCATTCCAGCTATTTGAGGTCCTTCCTTTATTCTAGCCTGATATGCATGAAACATCATGTCTAGGCTTTCCGGTATGGGTTCCGCTAAAACTGATCCTGATTTCTGTGCTAGGTTCTCTTGATTCAATTCTTGTGAAGTCAATTCTAGTATTTTGGCTCTAGATTCCTTGAGACTTCCTTCCAACTCAATTATCGTTTTGCTCCATTTTCTCTTAGTTCTTTCTCTAGAATCTTTCCAAGATTTCGTTTTTTTACTGCTAGATTCTACGACTTCACTACTTCCGGCTATTTTCTCATGATTAAGCTGTTGGTTCTGTAAGAGCGCCTAGGCTCTTGTTATAGCTTGGATAGGCACATATGTTGGGTTTGATCCCTTTGCAGTATTTACAATACCTATCACGTTGATCTGGTGTCACATTTGAAGCATTAGCAGGGTTCTTAGGACAATCTTTTATGATGTGCTCTTTATCACAATCGGCACAAAAGCCTTGTATGTTATAGTACTGTGACTGTCCTGCTATCGGAGGATGTGGACAATCCTTTATGAAATGATCTCCTTGGCACCTAAAGCATGGTCCTCTAGGGCCCTGTGGTCTTTGTTGTCTTAATTGGGGCCGCGGATTTGGGTTTGTGTACATCACATTAGCATAGTCGGGCTCCCAACTAGGTTCCACTGGTGGACTATCATATTGATATGTCTCTATGTGTTCTGGTGACTCGGTGTAATAAGCGGGTGGACTATCTACATGAGTAGAGTCAAAACTGTTAGAGTTCGGATCACTGTCAGTAATTAGGGGTGAAACGGGAACTAAAGCTCTATTGAGGTTCTCTTCTGTAGCAGCGTATTTCACTGAGATGACATTAGCTGGTGGGGGTGGCTACTGAGCTAAGACAGGTTGAGGTCTTTTTTGAGCCTGATACAGATAATTTTGAGGAGGCCTATAGTAATGAGGCTGAGTATTGTATTGGCCTTGATACCTACCTGGCTGTTGGTATGCTTGCGGGTAGTTTTGTCTCACTGTTTGTTTGTTGTATGGGCAGTCCTGAGCCGTATGATTCGTGTATCTCCTCTCAATAGTGCAATATTGGCCACTAGGGTTGGCTTGCAGTTGTGTCGCATTGGGGCACACATTTGCCAAATGATTTCCACCACAGGTGTAACAACGTACGTTAGTTGTTAACTTGGGCATCTGTTTACTAGAAACTCTTAGTTTTTGGGCCACTTTTTTTGCTAGGTCCTCTATCAAGTTAGACAATTTTGTGGATGCTAGAGAAGAACAATCCGAGTCCTTGTAGACTTTTGAGAGTTCCAACTCGTCTCCTAAGTTGTCCTCAATGTCTATGCAAATTCTTACACACTGCTCTAGCGTTCTGGGTTCCTTCAAGTATACATAGGAGCGTAGTTTAGATCTCAACAAGCCGTCTAAAAACAATGACACTTGTTTGGCTTGTGAGGGTAGCTCTTGCATTGGACATCTTTCAACATATTGTCTAAACCTACGTCCTGCGAGTCTAACTGTTTCCTGAGGGGTCTGTTTGAAGCTATGAATCAACGAAGACGTGTCATGTCTGATCCCACTTTTAGAGAATTCAGTGATGAATGACTCTAAAAAGTGATGGATGTCTCTAAATTGCCTTTGTTGCAATGGTTGGAACCAAGTTAAAGCGGTATTCTTTAACGTTAGTCCAAAAGCATTATACTGCGTGAACATGTCTTCGACTTGTTCTGCTCTTAATACTTGCTTAAATTCTGCGACATGGTCATAGGGATCTCCTGTTCCATCAAAATAGTTTTTCATGGATTTCACTAACTGAGTGGGTCTTAGTATTCTTGTGTGTTCTCGTGGTCTACGTAGAGGAAAATCATCTCTACCACCTGGCATTCTTTGTCTTTCCACTCTATCCGTGTCTATGGTGGTTCTATCTCTCCCTATGGGATGATTGAAGCTTACTTCAGGTCTCTCTTTATTTTTCTCCCTTTGATTAGCGTGGGCTAAGGATGTTCCTGCCCCTTGTTGGCTCGCGTTTACGTTTTCTCATGATGGAGGGAATACCAACTCACCTCTCCATGTGTAGGTGTTTCTTGCGTGGTCTGGCACCACAAATACTCTTTCTGAAGTTTCATCCAGGTATACAACCTTTCCAGGTGTATCCGGGTCTTTAAATTCGTAGATTATGATGGAGCCTACCTCACTTGGTTGTTCCGTTATGTACCTCCAAAATGCTTCATCAGTTCCTTTATTTACAAACAACTCTATGCTTCTGTTGTCCTGAGGGATCCACTCTGGAACTAGTACTCGTGTCAGTACAGATTTCCCTCTAGGTGTCCTAGGTTCTTCTAATGGTTCTTTTCCTTGGGATTTAGCTTCTGTCTCTAACTGAATTACACCAAACTCATTCATATTGTTTGGTTGCGTACTTAAGATGTACATCGTTCCTTCTTTGTCTATGTACGCGTCTCTCTCGAATTTCACCATTGGACGTTCCAATCCAATGGGTTGGTCCGGGTTCTGCATTTGCACTACTTGTCTTCGCAAACCATCCTCATAGATGCGAGCACCTAAGTGGTTGGTTCGGAGAAACTCTAATTGAGTCCGATAGGGTCCTTCAGGTCTTTTTAAATATGCTACATTTGACCCTCCTTCTAGTCTTTCTGTGCTAAATGCCATTTCTGATTCACTCGTGTCTGAGATCTCGTAGGGGTAATTACTATTCAATTGTTGAGCCCACGATCGTGTAGTAGTGCCTACACTTGCTTTTGATGATCTAAGGCTTTGTCGGTTTACCTATATGTTTGCCCGATCTAAGGTTCATGAATTTTCTTCCTTGCACACTCAGTACATGCTCAGATCGTCAATGGTTCTTTGTTTTTACTTTGTTGATTCCTTTTAAACTCCTTTAGATTCTTGTCTAGATGTATGCATCAGGAATCGACTTTTTGTGGTACTTTTGAGTTCTCGTTCCGTCAGACTTAGACTCTTTTCCTTTAGGTTTTCGTATCACACGCCTTTATCTTAGTCTTGAACTTGAAAATATTAAATATCTTGAACTTGAGGTGTTCCTATCGTCGTTAATCCACAAAGCTACCATTTAGCCTAAGCTAAGAATTGATTGAGGGGGTTGAGTATTCTTCCAACCTCGAGTCAGCTTTGTTGGTTGCTCTGATGCCCAAGAAGCCGCGCTTCCCAAGCTTTATGCCCTTCACTACCTTGCCTTGAATGCCCTTGATTGTCCTTGCTAGACCTGCCAAAATTCAATGTTTAGACCAATTCACAATGGATGATCAAGCACTTGAATATATACACCCTTAAAGGTCCTTTCCCTTTTGCCCAAATTTTTGTGCTGCCCCCTGGCTTTTCTAGTCCCACACTAGGTCAACCTCAAATGAGTGTTCAAGCCCTGGGGGGGTAAAAACTCACAAACAGGTTTTTCTCCAAATATGAGCTAAGGGGTCTCCTATGAATCTAATCACCCAAAAAGTTCCCAAAATTAGCCCCAAAATTGACCAAAAAATCAATTCCAAAAAATCCTTTTGGGGTCGACAATCGCGATGGTCTCAGATAATCGCGATGGTTTGGGACCGTCGCAATGGTCCAGGTGAACCGTCACGATGGCGTGGCACAATCGCGATGGTCCGAAAGTGCGAACTTTCGCGATGGCATGAATTCGAGTAGTCGCGATGGCTCGATCGGCGAACAATCGCGATGGCGTCAGTCAACGGTCAACATGAGCCGTCGCGATGGTCCAAAGTGAATCGTCGCGATGGTCACAGATGCGATGGCGTGAGCCAATCGCGATGGTCCAGGCGCAATGGCGTGAGCCAATCGCGATGGTTCAATTTTTGAGGTGTCGCGATGGTCCGAGGGAGCGAACTGTCGCGATGGTCTAGCTTGCCACGTGGCAGCATTGGCGCGATGGCATGAGCCAATCGCGATGGCATGGGGTCGACGGGATCGTCGCGATGGTCCAAGTGAACCGTCGCGATGGCTCAAGTGAGCTGTCGTGATGGTGCGAGACCGTCGTGATGGTCTGGCCGAGCCATCGCGATGGCGTGAGCCAATCGCGATGGTGTGACACAATCGTGATGGTCTGAGCCAATCGTGATGGTCTGAGCCAATCGCGATGGTCCACCAAAATGAAAATTCTCAAGATGCATCTGTGGATTCCTATGTGCGCAAGTGTGCTCTACACGCTGGTGTGGTTGCCTACCTCAAATTCCGAACTTTGCAGACCATCGCGATGGTCTGACACAGTCAGCAATTTTTGACAGAGAGTACATTTCTTACCTTTTTGCAGCCTTCCTGATGCACTGGAGCTCTGTACCTACAAGAAAACTCAAAAACACACAAGTACACACAAGCACAAAAGCTCTCTCTCTCTCTCGCACATGCACAAATGAGGGGAAATGAGGAGGATGGGTGGATATGGTGAATTTTTTTATTTTTTTGGAGATGAAGATGATGATGCGGTGATGAAGATGGAGTGTGGGGGAGGTGAAAAACACTAAAAACTAAGTTAAAACAACAACGAAAACTGAAATTTTTACCTTCCAATGCCACTTCTTGCTATACTCTTACCATCACACATTCGTCCTAGACTCGATCCCCGACAACGGCGCCAAATTTGGTGTTGCTCTAGCACAATGGTGAGAACCACATTAAGAAGCTCCACCTCCTTAATGTCAATCCGTGGAAGAGATAGGAGTGATATGAAGATCGTGAATGTGAGATGAAGTGAGAGTGAAGGTGAGAAGCATAGAGATGCACACACACTACGAAGAGACAAGCAAGACACAATGGAAGGTGAGAAATCAACTCTATTGCTCAAGATCTCAATTACAAGTTCAAAATAGCTCTAAGCTCACACTAACCAACCTCAAAAATGAGCTCTAGCTTTTTTTATAGATTCTAGACTAGTTTTGACCGGTTTCACATCTAGTGACCGGCATAGTTAAAAAATAGGTCCTATGCGCTATTTGAGAGGGTAAACGGTGTCTAAAAATAACCAAAATTGATATGCTCATTCTACCTAAGCTCCTCAAGCTCGAGGACTCCTCGACTTGCACAAAATGGAGCTATGAATGACAGAAAGGGTTTTTTCTATGTTACATATGTTACAATAGTGATGAAAATCAATGTTGGAGGTTTTGAAGAATATTTATAAAACATAAATCTTTGAAAAATTGATTCGACTGACTCCCTGCTCTGTCTTTACATGCTTCCGCGTCTTCTATGCCTCTGGCTACTGCCAACAAGAACCACCTAAGGACCTAGCCGGCATAGGACCACACACATCTATATGAACGAGATCTAAAGACTGAATTGAAGAGTCAATGTGCATTTTATGCACATTTCTGGTTTGCTTTCCATATTGACAATGCTCACAAAATGAAAAATCGGAGAAAGATAACATAGATAAGTAGCCAGAATGAGAAAGATTTTCCATTCCATTATGAGATATATGGCCCAAATGACCATGCCAAATACAAGCCATAGGCTATTCAGTAGCAACTAGCAAGTGTTCTTTCTGTGATACAAATAAAGGATAAAGTGAGCCAACTTTGCTTCCTTTTGCAATAACCATATTGCTCTTTGATATGCGAAATGACTGAGCATAGAAGACCACCTTGTAACCAAGGTCATCAAGTTGACCAACTGACATCAAACTGCATGATAACTGAGGTACATGGTGTACATTATGCATAGTAAATTTTGAACTATCAATGAACTACACAACCACATCTCCAATCCCCACAACATCACACATAGAGCAAAGTCTGTGCCATCAAATTTTCGGATCTCAAAATGGTCTTTGCCTTGTAAGTTATAGCTCCTCCTCGAAACACTAGCACTAGACCCTGATCCACTGGATGTGCCGGAGAGCTCTGATGCCATGAGGGTAGGGAGTTGAATAGAATGATAATGGAGCTAGAAGAGTCTGAACACCAACGAACAAGTGTATCAAGGAGTAAATCGACCACTGTATAGTTGACAAAACCAAAAATCTGGAAAAATTTTGCCAGAGTATCCTCTACAAAATGAGCATATGACCAGTGTCAAAATATCATAAAACTGCAAGTACTAACATGTTTACCTTCATAGTGAATCACTGACTCCACTGCATATAATCAGTTACCCAATAGAAGCCAACTAGGCTTATCGAGCACCTATGAACAACTATCATACATCTCCTATGGCGAGGTTGGGTAAGTCTTCCACATGCATCACCAAAGAGACCCCGACATCTGGGTGTCTCCCAGTTAAGAAAACCTCACCACGACCCTCTTTATCAAATGTAAAAGGCTTTATGCAAAAAAAAAAAAACGTAACTGCTATATCAATGACCACATGGACATACATAAGCGGTATCCACAGAAGCGTACATGATGTGTATGTGCTCAATATATGCAGTAAAATGACATTAAAAGGCTGAATGAATAGCCCAAAAACTAGCCAATAACACCTACGAGTGTCTGTCAACAACTTTGATGTTTTAGGCTCAAAAACCTGCATAAATTTGCAACGGTTGCTCCTACCAAAACTGAAACCTTTCGAGAAACTTGTAGTTTTACGAGTGTGGCTAAAAAAACAGCCCCAAAGGTTGATATTTATTGTCAGATAAGTACAAAGAACACTCTTCTTGATGTTCTTGGACCTGTGTGAAGAGAACTATGTGCAAAAGTACTCCAAAATGGCTCCAAAAGACACCCCAAAAATGTTTCAAAAATAGGCTTTGAAAGGAAAGAATGAAGCTTTGAGGGACCAAAACATCTTCAAGGTAACGTCAACCTTAGTCTTTCCCCTTCTGCAGACACCACAAGAGTGTAGCTTAGTGGCAAGATATTGCCACGGTTAAGCGAGCTCCGGGGGGGATAGTACTGGGATGGGTGAGCTCCTGGGAAGTACCGGGAACCTCTATATTCCTTGATCGTTGAGGTCCTCCCTCGCCTGCAGCCAATGGTGCCAATGGTGACTTCGGTCACTCGGATGACAAGGTCTATGCCTTGGTTGCCGCCTTAGTGGTGAGCCTTGGAGAAAGCTGGGGGAGGGGGGTAGCTCGCTTCGCTCGCACAAAACGTATACAGAGAAGTTTCCGGTGGCCACTTGGCCTTTGACATGGACACTAATGGTAACATCGGGCACATACAATGCATTTTTCAAGAGAATCACACCTCCATTTGTAGTCGTAAGCTCAAATTCTCCTATTTCAATGATAGGATAAGAGGTATTCTTTGCACACACCACGTGTCCTCCTTTGGGTGCATCTTTCAAAGAGGCAAAAAATCTTTTGCATGATGTTATATGCTTTGAAGCACCACTATCAAAGAACCAATTCGAATTAGCCTCACTCACAACCATACATTTAGAATGCAAAGAAGCATCATAATGACATGTAACAACACATGCCCCCATGTTAGCTTCATCATTCTTTACATTTGCTGACTTATCAACAATAGACATGCAAGATTCCTTCTTCTTTTCAGTGCATTGAGCAAGCTTTCTACACTCATCAATAGTATGACTAGCCTTTCGACAACATTTGCATCTCTTCTTCTTTTGAAAATCACCATCATTAGATGAATGAGTGGAAGAGTAAGGTTGAGGCTTTGGTTTTGATGAACCCAAAGATGAACCATACTTCCTTTTCCCCTTTTTGTGAGATAGCAAGTGCTTGTGTTCCCTCAATCAAACCACTCCTATTCACTCTAGATTGCTCTTCTTGCAAAAGAGGAGACTCAACCTCATCAAATGCATACATATTAGGATTTCCTTTTGCAACCAAATGGAGTGTCGTAGCAAAGCTTTGAAAAGATTTCGGTAATCCTTTCAACAATGTAGAACTGAGTGATGCATCCAGAATAATCTCATCTATGTTTGTTAATTGCTCTTTCAAGTCCTTGATGCATGTTACATACACATCCACCAACTCATTTTCAGCCATACATACGTCCTCAAGTTTCTTCCTCAAGTATGCAACATGTGCTTCATTATGCACGGCATACAAAGAAGCAAGAGTGTCCCATGCCTGTTGTGATGTAGAACATGATCGAATGTGTGGAACTACATGATGCTTCACAGAAAGCACAATCAAAGCGTGAGCTTGAGCATATTTTCCATCCCATCTAAGTTGCTCCTGTGTAGGTGGAGAAGGAGAAACCATTGAACTTGAAGAAGAAGCTCCATCTGTGACAGTAGACTGTGAAGTAGAAGAACCTACGGGTCTTCGATCTACATCTGCCACTATGTTCCAAAGTGTTTTAGTAACAAGAACATGCTTCATCATGTAAGACCACATTGGATAGTTGGTACCATCAAGCTTATCTTCAGCTTCAAGCATGCCAAACAAGTCATTGTTGCCTGCCATTTCATCAAAGAACAAGAATATGACAAAATCTTTACTTCGACAAAAGCTAAAGTGAATGCTAAAATTTCAGCTCACAAACCGTCACTCTGATGGTGATTCTGACTGCACGAATGACTTTGAAATGGGGGTAAAACCCCATGGCACCTCATGGAAATGTTTCTTGGATGCTGAAATTCATTGTTCTATGCTTTGAAGTCGATTTGCACTATTAAAAGTGTGCGTGCGCCGTGACGTAACAAACCAAAACTTGAGGAGAAGCTGAACCTGCTCTGATACCACTGTTGGGTGTGTGTAAAAGTGTGAGAGACACATGAGATGCACACACAAGGAGCACAAACGCGGCAAGACACACGGAGAAGATAGATGGCTGGAATAGTTCTCTCTATTGACGATGAAGTGAAGTGAAGTAAGAGTGAATAATGTGCCTAAGTACAAAGTACCACCACATATGAGTGAATCATGTATGTGGTAACATGGGGAAAAAACCTCTAGCTAGCATTAGAGTAAAAAGTGCCCATGTATAGGGAAAGGGTTCACATCAAAGCTACTCGAGGAACACATAAGTGTAATAAAAAATAAACATATTACCACGTAGTACACTCTCTTTAGTTCACTTGAGCCTACCCCCATAGGGAATACTATCACATGCACTAACAAATCCTCTTATCCTCTAATGGGAGTTGGTAAGATCATTCTGACTATTGTTGATGTCAATTCTTTCACATTTTTAGATGCTTTGTTTGTGCAAGGGATTAAGAAAAATCTATCGGCATTAGACAAGATCGGCGTGGTTGGTGTTGATGATAGATATATAATTCATGATCTCTCAAATCTTGATGTTATTATTGATCTGGCATTTTATGTCGTGGGCTATATAACCTCATAGAATATGCAAAATCTATGAATGACCACATATGAGTGAATCATGTATGTGGTAACATGGGGAAAAAACCTCTAGCTAGCATTAGAGTAAAAAGTGCCCATGTATAGGGAAAGGGTTCACATCAAAGCTACTCGAGGAACACATAAGTGTAACACGTAGTACACTCTCTTTAGTTCACTTGAGCCTACCCCTATAGGGAATACTATCACATGCACTAACAAATCCTCTTATCCTCTAATGGGAGTTGGTAAGATCATTTTGACTATTGCTGATGTCAATTCTTTCACATTTTTAGATGCTTTGTTTGTGCAAGGGATTAAGAAAAATCTATCGGCATTAGACAAGATCGGCGTGGTTGGTGTTGATGATAGATATATAATTCATGATCTCTCAAATCTTGATGTTATTATTGATCTGGCATTTTATGTCGTGGGCTATATAACCTCATAGAATATGCAAAATCTATGAATGATTCAACATGTGCAGTACAAGATTCTTAGGCTATCTCAGATGCAAAGCTTTGGCATGCATGCTTTGGTCATTTGAATTTTGCTAGTTTGTTATGCCTGCAGAAATCTGAAATGGTGTGCTCTTTGCCTAAACTTGAAGCACTTGGTAAAAATGTTTGTGAAGTTTGTATTTGGGAAAAATGAAACGTTCCTCCTTCCCAAAAGATGGTTCAATTAGAGATACTAAAACTTTGCAGCTTGTTCATAGGGATGTCTACCGTCCTATGCAAACATCTTCTTTTGGGAACTACCTTTACTTTGTGACCCTTATTGATTATTTTTCTAGGCTTGCATAGGTATATCGATTGAAAGCAAAGTCCGAAGTATTTATGTGCTTCAAACAATTTTTGGTTTTTGCTAAAAATCTATCAGCATGTAAAATGGGCACCCTCCATTTTAATTGAGGGGGAAATACATGTCTTCTGATTTTAATGCATTTCTGGCTGAATGTGGGATAAAACATCAGTATAGAATGCCATATACACCTCAATATAATGGAGTTGTTGAAACAAAGAATGAGTCTCTCATGGAGACGGCGAGGTGCATGGTCAAAAGTCAGGCCTTACCACATAGCTTATGGCTTGAGGTTGTTACGTGTGAAGCATATGTAGTTAACAAGTGTCCCACCAAAGCACTATAGTCTATCACTTCATATGAGGCTTGGCATGGTCAGCCATATGTTTCTCATTTACATGTCTTTGGTTGTTTGGCATATGCATTAGTGCTTGATCAACAACGTAGGAAATTGGATGAAAAAGTACTGAAATGTATTCTTATTGGATACAGTTCTGAAAGCAAAGGCTATTATCTATATCATCCACAAACTAAAAGCATCTTGGTTAGCCATGATGTTGTTTTTGTGGAAGATGCAATTCAAACATTACTTTCATGTACTAAGGAGACATCATTTAACTCCAAGGATGTGTATGACACTTTGCTGCCTCTTTTTATAGGTGGACAGTCAAGTACTCATCCAAATGAGGTAATTTCTCAGCCTTTACATGTTTCACCTGATGATGTAGATCATTCCATTTTTTATACAGATTTACATGATGCACTTGTGATGAAAGGGTTGATATAGAGGAGGCAAAAACTATGCCTAAATCACAAGTGTAGACTTTGTGAGATAGAAAATTAGATGCACCTCTCACATATTGTACTCGTTTAGGCTCTCATAGTGCTTCTTTTGCATCAGATTGCTATCATTAGGGAAAAAAGTGAGCCCTCTTTGGGCCTTTTGGATTAAGGGCTGATTAGTGATGGACCAATGAGAATAGGGTGGTGGACATAGTCAAGTCCCTTAAT
Organism: Ceratopteris richardii; assembly: GCA_020310875.1. Taxonomy (NCBI): domain Eukaryota; kingdom Viridiplantae; phylum Streptophyta; class Polypodiopsida; order Polypodiales; family Pteridaceae; genus Ceratopteris; species Ceratopteris richardii. The sequence continues at coordinate 84,713,872 of CM035421.1, read as the reverse complement.
CACATAGGGTAGGCATAGGCTTCCCTTGTTTTTGTGTGGTCAAAGAGGAGAAAACCACCTAGAACTAGTTGTTTTGTCCCTTTGAATCGTTTTGAAAATCTTGCAAATTAATTAGAGCCCTTGGATTGACTTAAAGATACAAAGACTTATGTTGAATGGCAAAAGTCAAGGCTTCCTTGCATTTAGGCCCCTAGATCTATTTGATATGAGTGGTTGAGATTGAAGGAGTTCTAAGAAAAGCACCTTTCTATACTAACCATTGGATCAAATTTTGAATCGGATGTCTCATATTCAATCTCAAAGAGATGGGGTGCCTTTTCTGTTGGAGTTAGATGTCTGCGGAAGCACGCGAACAACACAAGGAAGAAGAAGAAGCTTGGAGCACAACACACAATACTGAATGTATTACTAGCGAATGTACAAAGATAAGTAGCCCATTAGGGCAATAGGTGTATATACAAGCCGGGGGAAAAAAACTTCCTAAAGAGGGAAAAAAGTGCCCCGGCGGTCCTAGAGTGTTCACACACATCATTACCTAAATATATCAACAAATCCACCCTGGGAGTGATGCGGTGAACAAGTAGCTGGCACTCATGTATAAGGAAGTACCAAGCTATGTGGAAATCACTCCACAAAAGGAAGTAAGCCCAAAGCTTTGCGGAAAGCTTCAAACTTCTCCCTAGGCAAAGCCTTCGTGAAAGGTCTGCAATGTTCTCCTGCATGGGCATATATGCCAAGCTGATCTCCCCATCAGAGAACCTCTCCCTGACATAATGATAATGCACCTCAATGTGCTTAGTGCGAGCATGGAACACAGGGTTCCTCGCAACTGCCAATGCGCTCTGACTGTCAGTGAAGATGGTGGTGGAAGAAGACTGACCAACACCCAAATCAGCCATAAGGCATCTGAGCCACACACACTCAACATTCGTTGTGAAAGCTACCCTATACTAAGCCTCACAATTGGAAGTGGCCACAATAGGCTGCTTCTTGCTCAACCAAGATATACATGAGCTACCAAGCATGAAGCGAAAGCCACTAGTGGACACACGAATGTCATAGCAACCAACCCAATCAGAGTCAAAAAAAGCATGCAAATCTGGCGGTAGTGATCCCCCCTTGGGATAAAAACCAAGTAGTTGGGTACCGCTCAAGTAGCGAAAGATGCGCTTAACCACCTGCCAATGCTTGACTCCTATGCAATGCATAAACCTGCTCATCTGTGAGACAGCAAACTGAATATCTGGCCGAGTAATGCATAAGTAAATCAAGCATCCAACAGCCTGCTGATAGAGAACAGCATCAAATGCATCTCCAGCATCATGAAGACTCAGTCATAAACCTGTTTCCATAGGAGTGGCAATAGGTTTACATTCTTCAAGGCCAAAACACTGCAATAATGTGTCAATATATTTCGTTTGACACAAAGCCATTCCACCATCAACGTGCATAAATTGAATGCCCAAATAATGATGCGAATGCCCCAAATCAGGCATCTCAAATGAGGCATGCAAATTAGCCTTAAAATCAGCAATATGCTTCTCAATAGGACTAGTGAGCAGCATGTCATAACCATAGACAACAATGATCTGAAGCACATCATTAGCATGCTTAACATATAAGGTGCTTTCAGTTGGACTGTTCTCAAAACCATGTGCAATCAGATAGGCATGTATCTTCTCATACCAAGCATGTGGTGCTTGCTTTAAACCATATAATGCCTTCTTTAACCTGCACACTTGGTTTTCATGCCCTTTCTGCACAAAGCCATGGGGCTAAAAAACATACACTTCTTCATGCAAGTCACCACTCATAAATAATGTCCAGCTGATGTACATTCCAACCATGATGGGTTGCAAGTGCACAGATGCTCCAAACACTAGTCATAGGACATGTAGGTGCAAAGCTCTCATCAAAATCAATGCCCCTTTCCTGCGCATAACCCTTTGCAACAGGCCTAGCCTTATACCTGTCAATTGTACCATCAGGTTTATGCTTTAGCTTGTAAACCCACTTAGTGCCAATGGCCTTCTTGCTAGGAGGCAAGTCACATAAAGACCAAGTACCATTCTTCATTATAGCATCATATTCAGATTGCATAGCAGCCATCCAATTTTCTAAATTTTGTGCTTCATCAAACGAAACAGGTTCACTCTCATCACAGAGACTAGATGCAGCCATAGCATAGCAATCTGATGCAAATGAGGCACTATGAGAGCTTGAACAAGTACGATATGACAGAGGTGCATCTAATTTGCTATCATGCAAATTCTACAAGTGCATCATATAAATCTGCATAAAAAATGGAATGATCTGCATCATCATCTGAAACCTGCAAAGGCTGAGAAGTTGCCTCATTAGGACCAGCACTAGACTATCCACCTGTAAAAAGAGGCAGCAAAGTATCATACATGTCTTTGGAGCTAACAAATGTCTCCGTAGTACATGAAAGCAATGGCTGAATAGCATCTTCCACAAAAACAACATCACGGCTAACCAGAATGCATTTAGTCTATGGATGATATAGACGATAGCCTTTAATTTCAGAATTGTACCCAACAAAAATACATTTTATTTCTTTATCATCCAATTTTCTACGATGTTGTTTACGCACTAATGCATATGCCAAACAACCAAAAACACGCAGATGAGCAAGAGATGGCTTGTGATCATGCCAAGCCTCATATGGAGTGATAGATTGCAGCGCTTTAGTGGGACACATGTTTCATCTTTGTCTTCCCTCTTCGATTGTGCAGAATTAGCAGATTTCTGCTTACTAGTTGAAGAGCTCCATTTTCCTTTGCCCTTCTGACTAGCCAAGAAAGCTTGATCTACAACTCGCATAATGGACCTGTTCTTCCTGGACTGATCTTCCTACAACAGAACACAGACTAACTCCTCAAATGACAAGGCATTTGGATTGCCTTTCATCATCAACCAAAGAGTAGAAGCAAAACTCTGATATGAATGAGGAAGACCATTCAGAATGGTCTGCACAAGTGAGCTATCTGGTATAACCTCATTAGCAGAAATCAACTGTTCCTTCAAGTCTTTGATCTTTGTTAGGAAACTGTCCATAGAATCACCTTCGTTCATGTGCTCACTCTCCAACTGTTTTTGGAGGTAAGCAACACAAGCCTCATTCCTAGCTTGGTACAATGTGGTAAGTGTATCCCAAGCATCCTTAGCTATTCTTCAAGAGCAAATATGAGGAATAATTGCATGTTTGACAAACAAAGCTATCAATGCATCTGCCTGAGAATCTCTGCCATCTCAATGAATCTGCTCTGCAGTAGGTGCAGCATAAACTGCAACACGAACAGGAATATGCAGAATATCATCATCTTCGACACCTTCTACATCAGCTTCTGTACCTATAGTTGTAATAGTTGCAGGTGCGATAGGACGTTTTTCAACACCCTGCACAATGTTCCACAGTCCTTTTGCAACCAATACATGTCGCATCATATAAGCCCACAACGGGTAGTTGGTACCATCCAAATTATCCTCAACAGCCAACATACAAAATACATCACTGCTTTCAGCCATGGCCGGTGAAGACTTTTGGCCAACTCTGGTACTTGTAATGTGCTAGGAAAACTTGACAAAATCTTGTTAGGGATGATCGAGACTAAGAGGAGTGTTGCATAGATTCAAAGACTATGGAAGAAAAGAAAGGAAGAGAAGAGGAAGAGTAAGCCCACAAAATTTTCAAGAAATTTGTCATTTTTTTCACATATCACACCAGTGGAACTCATGAAAGCCTTGTAAATGCACTAGAGGAGTCCCTAGATGCATATTTTCTTAAGAGTGTAACAAAACCCATGTATAATAGTATTTTTTTAGGAATTTCTAGAGAAAGTGTCGATTGCTTGTGTGAAAGGAACAAAGTTAGGGCACTTGTATATAAGTCCCATGGTGACACATTTGTAAAGACAATTGGCCATAATGCAAACATAACTTCTAAAATTTCGTGTGTCCTTCTTCTTGCTTGTGTATATTCTTCTTCATGAGCTTGTATGTGTGTTTATGGAGTGAAATATATGCTTGAGTGTGTGATCTACCCCTTCTCCACCTTTTTCCCTTGTTATCTTGTGTGTGAAGCATAAGGAATTGTTAGGTGTAGGTAGGTGGTTCTTGACACTTATTTTTTTGGGCACACCTTGGCTTAAAGAAATCCGATCCAATGGTTGTTCAAAGCACTTATGATAGATGCCTCTCATGGAGTTCTTTGAAATGAACCTACTATTGACCATATTTAGCGATTACATCCAGGAGATATCGCCAATTTTGTGTCTACTATTGCACCAAGCATCGCAACACACACCTACATGTAGAAGGTGTCATGTGAGGTATAAATCCACTTGTGCATGCATTACTTGACCTATTCCCACATCAACCATCACTAGAGCACACATTTCCATGCACTTGATTGGGTTGTACTCTTAGTTTGATAATTTAATATGTGTGTATCACATCAACCACTATGTGCACTTGTTGGAAATGTGAGAGCTAGATAGTCTCACTTGTCACTTGTGCATGGATCTTACAAGTCCCACACACAATGTTCTTCTCTATTTGCAGACTTGGATCCTTGTATTACCTATGGATAACTCGACCTTATGTTCACTTGCTTATCCCTCAAATGAGTGGGTTTATGCGTTTCCCAAGTGTGAAGGATTGATCAACAATTAAGCACACCTTTGCTTTCAGAAGTGTACACAACAAAAATACATTTCATTGCTTTATAATCCGATTTCTTGCATTTTTGTTCAGGCACTAATGCATATGCTAGACAACCAAAGACATGCAAATGTGTAATAGATGGCTTGAAACCATGACAATTTCCTTATATGAAGTGATGGATTGCAGTGCTCCGGTGTGACCAATGTTAAGTTTATATGCTGCACACATAACAACCTCAAGCCAGAAACTTTGTGGTAAAGCCTGACTTTTGACCATACGCCTTACCATCTCCATGAGAGACTTTTTCTTTTTCTTTGAAACTCCATTTTTTTGAGGTATGTATGGCATTGTACACTGATGTTTTATCCCATTCTTAGCCATAAATACATTAAAATCAAAAGACATGTACCCCCCCCCCAATCAAGGTGGAGAGTGCCCAATCTACATGTTGATAGATTTTTAGCCATAACCAAAAATTGTTTGAAGAACATAAACACTTCAGAGTTTGCTTTCAATGGATTCATCCATGCATTCTTGGAAAATTCATCAATAAAAGTCATGAAGTAAAGTAGTTCCCAAAAGAAGATGTCCACATAGGACCACATACATCACTATGAACAAGCTACAATTTATTAGAAGCTCAAATTGAACCATTTTTTGGGAAGGAGTAATGCTGCATTTTGCCCAAAATATAGCCAGCAGAGACACGTTTACAAGGTGCCTAAAGTTTCGGTAGAGACAGCACCATTTCAAATTTCTCGAGGCATAGAAAACATGATCATTTGCCTCACAATATTTTCAAAATTGCTTCTGGTTTTTTCTTTTCTTCTCATCTTTGTCTTCCTTCTTCTATTGTGGAGCATTAGTAGATTTCTACTTACTAGTAAATGAGCTCCATTTTCCTTTTCCCTTTTGATTAGCTAAGAAAGCTCTATCCACAACACACACAATTGATTTGTTTTGTCTAAAGTGATCTTCTTGCAATAAAACAAAGAAGAACTCCTCAAATGTTAAACCATTTGGATTGCCTTTCATCATCTATCAAGAAATAGAAGCAAAATTCTTACATGAATGTGGAAGACCGTTAAGGATATTCTAAACAAGTGGAGTATCTAGCAAGAATTCATCAATAGAGATCAATTCCTCCTTCAAATCTTTGATCTTTGTCAAAAAATTGTCCATCAAATTTTCTTCATTCTTATTTTCACTCTCCAACTATTTTTGGAGTAAGAAACATGAGCCTCATTTCTTGCCTTGTATAAAGTTGTAAGTGTGTCCCAAAAATCCTTTTTTTTTTTTACCAGAGCGAATATGAGGGATAATGGCACATTTGATAGACAAAGCTATCAATGCATGTGCTCGAGCATCTCTACCAACCCAATGAAGTTCCTCTATAATAGGTGCAACAAGAATTGCAGCACAAATAGGAATTTAAAGATCTTCATCTTCAATGCCATTTGCATCACCATTAATAACTATATTTACAAGTGTAACTCGACATTTTTCAACACCCGGCACAATATTCCATAGCCCTTTTACTACCAATACATGACACATCATATATGCACACAATAGGGAATAAGCACCATCCAGCTTATCCTCAATACTCAACATATACCCTATCAAGCTATACTAAAGTTGTAGCAGACTTCAAGCCACTTGTATGGGCTAAATGAAACTTGTATATATGTTTGAGCAAAAGGACAAAATTGCATGCACAGTCATTGTGATAGTGCATTCAGAGGCCAAAACAAGCTCAAATCAAAATTTTGATGCCATATAGCAATGCTTTTTTGAACTTCTAATTGCATCGAGTATGCTCACCAATTTTCGTGTGATTTTGAGACTCTAACGAGAGGGGTCTCAATGACACCCTAGATGAATTAGACACCTGCTTTGATATCAATTGTTGAAGTTTGAGGTTTGTGCAAGCATATGAATAGCACAACGAAGAAGAATCTTGGAGCACAAACAATACTCAATGTATTACCAAGTGAATGTACAAAGATAAGTCACCCATTACGGTTATAGGCATATATACAAGCCGAGAGAAGAAAAACCTCCCAAATAGGGAAAAAGGTGCCCTTACAGTCCTAAATGTGTTTCCACACATCAATATCGAAATATATCAACATTTTTTACTTAGATTGGGTTGGATTCTATGACATGTGTATCCACTAGTGGTTTTTGCTTCATGCTTGGTAGCTCATGCATATCCTAATTGAGCAAGAAAAAGAACATTTTGGCCACTTCTAGTTGTGAGACTAAGTATATGGAAGCTTTCACAACTACTATTAAGTGTGTGGCTTAGATGTCTTTTTTTTTATTTGTGTGTTGATTTGTTTCTTGCCACCACCATCTTTTATTGATAGTCAAAGTATATTGCTAGTTGCAAGGAACTGTGTTCCACGCTTGCAAAAAGCACATTGAGGTGCAGTATCATTATGTTAGGGAGAGACTCTTTGTTGAGGAGAACAGTTTGGTTTATGTGCCTATAGAGGATATTTTTTTAGACCTTTTCACAAAGGCTCTACGTAGGCAAAAGTTTGAAGGTTTTCGCATAATTTTGGGCTTAGATCCTTTTGTGGATTTGTTTCATCCCACATAGCTTAACACTTCCTTATACATGAGTGCTAGCTCCTTATTCACTGCATCACTCCTAGGGGGATTTGTTGATATATTTTGGTAGTGAGTTGTGTGAATATACTTAGGACCATAGAGGCACTCTTTTAGCTCTTTACGAGGTTTTCTCCCCTATCCTGTATATATGCTTGTAATCCTAATAGGTCATTTTTCTTTGTAAATTCACTAGGTAATACAATAAATTTTATGTTGTTCTCCAAGTTTCTTCTTCTCTTGTGTTTTTCATGCGCTTCAACACTCCTCACATCGATGGTCTAAAATTCCTCAAAATTGCATGAACATTTATAGGAATTCAAAATATGTGCTCACTTGCATCATCAAAAGAAGGAAGTATATGTATGGATTCTTTCATGTGTATCAAGTCAATCATGGGATAAAACATCAAAATCAAAGAATTTGTATCTCTCATAAAAAGGAGAAATTTATCATTGATCAATGCGATATAATAAATTGTAGAAAAATAAGTTTCATCTCATGTAGTAGCTTTCTTTAACTTTAATTTTTCATGCATGTCTCCAATATTTGAAATAACTACTCTATCAGATATTTATATCATATCACCCTTTCTATGGCATCAAATAATAATGGCAATCCCTTTGCTTTTCTACAAAAATCTTTTGGATGAATGGTCACATTTGGGAGCACGTATATTCTTGCATAAAGATGAATTAATTTTTTTAAGATTATATTGTTTGGATATACTTTTTATATGAAGGATCATGAATTGTATCAACCACAAATAAAAGGATACTTTGGTTTCTTATGGCATGTTGTTTGCAAAAATGTCTATGCATTAGCATAGGAGCTGTTGATATATTTAGGTAGTGATGTGTGTGAACACACTAGAACCACAGGGGCACTTTTTTCCCTCTTTAGGAGGTTTTTTTCCCTCGGCTTCTATATATGCCTATGGCCCTAATGGGCTACTTATCTTTGTACATTCTCTAGTAATACATTCAGTATTGTGTGTTGTGTTCCAAGCTTCTTCTTCTTCCTTGTGTTGTTCGCATGCTTCCGCACATGTCTAACTCCAACAATTGTTATCAGAGCACGTCACCGCCCCATCTAGGGCATCGTCTACACCTCTCCCGTTGCAGTCTCAAATTCGCACGAAATTTGGTGAGCATACTCTGAATGCACTATCGCAGTGCTTGGAATAGTTGCAGGTATAAGGCTAGGCTTGTTGCAAAGGGTTATGCGCAGGAAAGAGGCATTGATTTTGATGAGACCTTTGCACCTACATGTCATATGACTACTGTTCGGAGCATCTGTGCACTTGCAGCCCATCATAGTTGGAATGTACATCAGCTGGACATTAAAACAACATTTCTGAATGGTGACTTGCACGAAGAAGTGTATGTTCTTCAGCCCCGTGGCTTTGTGCAGAAAGGGCATGAAAACCAGGTGTGCAGGTTAAAGAAGGCATTATATGGTTTAAAGAAAGCACCACGTGCTTGGTATGAGAAGATACATGCCCAACTGGAAGCACCTTATATGTTAAGCATGCTAATGATGTGCTTTTGATCATTGTTGTCTATGTTGATGACATGCTTCTCACTGATCCTATTGAGAAGCACACTGCTGATTTTAAGGCTAATTTGCATGCCTCATTTGAGATGTCTCATTTGGGGCATTTGCATCACTATTTGGGCATTCAATTTATGCAAGTTGATGGTGGAATGGCTTTGTGTCAACTGAAATATATTGACACATTATTGTAGCGTTTTGGCCTTGAAGACTGTAAGCCTATTGCCACTTCTATGGAGACAGGTTTATGATTGAGTCTTCATGATGCTGGAGATGCATTTGATGTTGTTCTCTATCAGGAGGTTGTTGGATGCTTGATTTACTTATGCATTACTCGACCAGATATTTAGTTTGTTGTCTCACAAATGAGCAAGTTTCTGCATTGCCCAGGAGTCAAGCATTGGAAGGCGGTTAAGTGCATCTTTCACTACTTGAGTGGTACTCGTCTACTTGGGTTGTTTCATCCCAAGGGAGATCACTACCACCAGATTTTCATGCTTTTTCTTACTCTGATTGGGTTGGTTGCTATGACACTCATGTGTCCACTAGTGGCTTTTGCTTCATGCTTGGTAGCTCATGTATATCTTGGTTGAGCAAGAAGCAGCCTATTGTGGCCACTTCCAGTTGTGAGGCTGAGTATAGGGAAGTTTTCACAACGAATGTTGAGTGTGTGTGGCTCAGACGCCTTATGGTTGATTTGGCTGTTGGTCAATCTTCTGCCACCATCATCTTCACTAACATTCAGAGTGCATTGGAAATTGTGAGGAACCCTTTGTTCCGTGCTCGCACTAAGCACACTGGGGAGGTCAGCTTGGCATATGTGCCCACACAAGAGAACATTGCAGACCTTTTCACGAAGGCTCTTCCTAGGGAGAAGTTTGAAGCTTTCTGCAAAGCTTTGGGCTTACTTCCTTTTGTGGAGTGATTTCCACATAGCTTGGCACTTCCTTACATGAGTGCCAGCTCCTTGTTCACCCCATCACTCCCAGGGGGGATTTGTTGATATATTTAGGTAGTGATGTGTGTGAACACTCTAGGACCGCCGGGGCACTTTTTTCCCTCTTTAGGAGGTTTTTTTCCCCGGGCTTGTATATACGCCTATTGCCCTAATGGGCTACTTATCTTTGTACATTCTCTAGTAATACATTCAGTATTGTGTGTTGTGCTCCAAGCTTCTTCTCCTTCCTTGTGTTGTTCACGTGCTTCCGCGGATGTCTAACTCTAACAGGAGCTTAGAATGTGATGTATTATCGTCTTGTCTCACTTAAGTTTCCGATCTGGTTTTCTTAATTGGATTTATTGAAGATATTTTCATTTTTATACATTTATGTCAAAAGGGAGAGATTGAAACGTCTTTGACAATGTATAAGGATAAACATTGTAGATTAATAATGTCAAACATAAATTTTTTTTTTTGGGGGGAATAACGTGATCACAATCATATAAATCTTTTATATGTCTATGTTGCATAAGGCAAGAGAGAAAACAAAATTGACACACACACACACACACACATACATATATATATATATATATATATATATATATATATATATATATATATATATATATATATATATATATATATATATATATATATATATATATATATATATATATATATATATATATATATATATAAGCCAATGAGGAAAAAGCCTCCTTAAGAGGGAAAAAAGTGCCCCAACGGTCCTAGTGTTTTCACACACATCACTACCTAAATATATCAACAAATCCCCCTTGGGAGTGATGCAGTGAACGAGGAGCTGGCACTCATGTATAAGGAAGTGGCAAGCTATGTGGAATCAATCCATAAGAGGAAGTAAGCCCAAAGCTTTGCGGAAAGCTTCAAACGTCTTCCTAGGCAAAGCCCTTGTAAAAAGGTCTCCAATGTTCTCTTGTGTGGGCACATATGCCAAACTCATCTCTCCAGCAAAGAAGAACCTCTCCCTGACATAATAATAGTGCACCTCAATCTGCTTAGTGCGAGCACAGAACATAGGGTTCCTCGCAACTGCCAATGCGCTCTAATTGTCAGTTACGATGGTGGTGGTAGAAAGACCAACACCCAAATCAGCAATAAGGTGTATGAGCCACACACACTTAACAGTCGCTCTGGAAGTTGCCCTGTACTCAGCCTCACAACTAGCAGTGGCCATAGTCGGAGGCTTCTTGCTCAACCAAGATATACATGAGCTACCAAGCACGAAGCAAAAGCCACTAGTGGACACACGAGTGTCATAGCAACCAGGCTAGTTAGAGTCGGAAAAGGCATGTAGATCTGGCGGTAGTGACCCCTTGGGATAAAACAATCCAAGTAGGCGGGCACCACTCAAGTAGCGAAAAGATGGGCTTAACCACCTACCAATGCTTGACATCTGGGCAATGCATAAACCTCCTCATCTATGAGACAACAAATTGAATCTCTGGCCGAGTTATGCATAAGTAAATCAAGCATCCAACAGCTTGCTGAGAGAGAACAGCATCAAATGCATCTCTAGCATCATGAAGACTCAATCTTAAACTTGTCTCGAGAGGAGTGACAGTAAGTTTACAGTCTTCAAGGCCAAAACTTGCAATAATGTGTCAATATTTATTGTTTGACACAAATCTAATCTTCCATCAACTTTCATAAACTGAATGCCCAAATAGTGATGCAAGTGCCCCAAATCTGACATCTCAAATAAGGCATGCAAATCAGCCTTAAAATCAGCAATTAGGTAGGCATGTATTTTTTCATACCAAGCACGTGGTGCTTGCTTCAAACCATATAATGCCTTTTTCAACCTACACTCTTAGTTTTCATGCCCTTTTTGCACAAAGCCATAGGGCTCAAAAACATACACTTCTTCATGCAAGTCACCATTCAGAAATGTAGTTTAAATGTCCAACTGATGAGCTACAAGTGCATATATGCTATGAACAGTAGTCATTCGGCATGTAGGAGCAAAGGTCTCATCAAAATCAATGCCTCTTTCCTGAGCATAACCCTTTGCAACAAGCCTAACATTATACATGTCAACTGTTCCATCATGCTTATGCTTTAGCTTATATACCCACTTAGTGCCGATGGCCTTCTTGCCAAGAGGCAAGTCACATAAAGACCAGGTACCATTTTTCATAATACCATCATATTATAATTGCATAGCAGCCATCCAATTTTCCAAATTTTGTGCTTCATCAAAGGAAATAGGCTCATTCTCATCACAAAGACTAGAGGCATCCATAACATAGCAATCTGATGCAAAAGTAACACTATGAGAGCCTGAACAAGTACGATATGACAGAGGTGCATCTAATTTGCTATCACGAAAGGTCTGCACTAGTCATTTTGGCATAGTTTTTGCCTCCTCAATATCTGCTCTCTCATCAACAAGTCCATCATGTGAATCTGTATTAGAAATGGAATGATCTGCATCATCACATGAAACCTGTAAAGGCTAAGAAGTTGCCTCATTAGGACCAGCACTAGGCGGTCCACCTCTAAAAAGAGGTAGCTATGTCATACATATGAGCTAACTAATGTCTCCTTAGTACATGAAAGTAATGGCTGAATAGCATCTTCTACAAAAACAACATCATGGCTAATCAAAATGTGTTTAGTCTATGGACGATAGAGACAATAGCCTTTACTTTCAGAATTGTACCCAACGAAAATACATTTCACTGCTTTATCATCCAATTTCTTGTGTTGTTGTTTAGGCACTAATGCATATGCGAGACAACTAAAGACACACATGTGAGCAGATGGCTTGCAACCATGCCAAGCCTCATATGGTGTGATAGACAGCAACGCTTTAATGGGACACCTATTGAGTACATATGATGCACACATAACAGCCTCAAGCCAAAAACTATGTGGTAAAGCTTGACTCTTGAGCATACACCTCGCCATCTCCATGAGTGACCTATTCTTCCTTTTAGCAACTCCAATTTTTGAGGTGTATACGGCATTGTACACTCGTCTTTTATCCCACGTTGAGCCAGAAATGCATTAAAATATGAAGACATATATCCCCTCCCCCCCCCCCCCCCCGATGAGAACGATGGGTGCCCATTTTATATGCTATCAAATTTTCAGCCAAAACCAGAGACTATTTGAAGCACATAAATACTTCGGACTTTGCTTTCAATGGATACACCCATGCATGCTTGGAAAAATCATCGAAGAAATTCATGAAGTAAAGATAGTTCCCAAAAGGAGCTATCTGCATAGGACCACAAACATCACTGTGAACAAGCTACAATTTTTGAGTAGCTCGAACTGAACCATCTTTTGGGAAGGAGGGACACTGCATTTTGCCCAAAATACAGCCTTCACATAAATGTTTACTAGGTGCCTCAAGTTTGGGAAAAGAGGACACCATTTTAGATTTCTACAAGCATAGCAAACTAGTAAAATTCAGATGACCAAAGGGTGCATGCCAAAGCTTTGCATCTAACATAGCCCGAGAGTCTTGAATTGCACATGTTGAATCAGTCACAGATTCTACATAATCTATGAGCTTATACAACCCACGACATAAAATGCCAAAATCAATAATGATGTCATCATTTGACAGGTCATGAACTGTACATCTATCATCAACAAATTTCATGACCAAGCCAATCTTGGCTAATGTTGAGACTGATAACAGATTTTTCTTGATACCTGGCACAAATAAAGCATCTGACAATGTAAAAGAACTACCATCAACAATAGTCAGAATGATCTTACCAACTCCCATAACATGATAAGAGGAGTTATTGGCACATGTGATAGTATTCCCTTTAGGGGCACACTCAAGTGAAGTGAAGAAACTGTGTTGCAAGGTAATATGTTTGGTCGCCCCACTATCAAAGTACCAAACATCTGAGTCTTTTGCAATCATACAATTCTCATTTGAAGATGGATCATAAGTGCAAATAATAGTAAATGCCCATTCTTCATTCTGCACAAGATTAGTAGACTCTATTTTTTGTGTAGAGGCCTTTGTAACAAACACTCTAGCTATTTTCTTCTTTGCCTCTGTTGTAGCCAGCTTTAGAAAACTCTTTATGACATGATCATTTCCTTTATAGTATTTGCAAAACATTTTCTATTTCTATTTCTTGTCTCTGTCATCCTTCTTTGATTGTGCAGAATTAGCAGATTTCTACTTACTAGTAGAAGAGCTCCATTTACCTTTGCCCTTTTAACTAGCCAAGAAAGCTTAGTCTACAACACGAATAATGGACTTGTTCTACCTAGACTGATCTTCCTACAACAGAACAGAAACTAACTACTCAAATGTTAAGGCATTTCGATTGCCTTTCATCATCAATCAAAGAGTAGAAGCAAAACTCTGGTATAAATCTGGAAGACCATTTAGAACTATCTGCACAACTGAACTATCAAGCAAGACTTCATAAAAAAAAATCAACTGCTCCTTCAAATCTTTGATCTTTGTCAAAAAACTATCCATTGAATCTCCTTCATTCATGTGCTCACTTTCCAACTATTTTTGGAGGTAAGCAATACGAGCCTCATTCGTTGCCTGGTATAAAGTGGTAGGTGTATCCCAAGCATCCTTTGTTGTTCTACAAGAGCGAATGTGAGGAATAATGGCATGTTTGACAGACAATGATATCAATGCATCTCTACCATCCCAACAAATTTGCTCAGCAGTAGGTGCAGCAGGAACCGCAGCACGAACAAGAACATGAAAAATATCACCATCTTCAATGGCATCTGCATCACCTTCAATAATTGTATTTGCTGGTGTAATAGGATGTTTTCAACACCCTGCATAATATTCCATAGCTTTTTGCCAACCAATACATGATGCATCATATAAGCCCATAATGGGTAATTGGTACCATCCAACTTATCCTCAACAGCCAACATACGGAATACATCATTGCTTTCAGCCATCACCACTAACTATAATAATGTGATGTATAAAAATGATTGTATCTAAAAAATTTGAGCAAAACTACCCTATTGAGTTCTCCTAAACATGTAGATGACTTCGAGAAGCTTATATCAGCGAACCGAAACTTGTATATATCTTTGGCAGAAAAAGACAAAATTGCCTACATAGGCATTGTGATAGTGCATTCAGAGGCCAGAGTATGCTCACCAATTTTCATGCGATTCTAAAAATGTGACCAAAGGGGTGTCGATGATCCCCTAGATGAAGTGTCCACCTGCTCTGATACCAATTGTTGGAGTTTAAGTTCTGCGGAAGTGCATGAACAACACAAGGAAGAAAAAGAAGCTTGGAGCACAACACACAATACTAAATGTATTACCAAGATAATGTACAAAGATTAGTTACCCTTTATTCTATAGGCATATATACAAGCCAGGGGAAATAACCTCCTAAAGAGGGAAAAAAGTGCCCTAGCGGTCCTAGTGTGTTCACACACATCACTACCTAAATATATCATATATATATATATATATATATATATATATATATATATATATATATATATATATATATATATATATATATATATATATATGCCTAAATATTCCATATATTTTAGAGCGTATTACAAAAGAAATAAGATTTTTTACTCTAGAAATCACCCAAATTGTGCTATATTTTGTCTACAAGCATGATCATCTAACTTCTTCACATATAAAAATTACTAGTCTCTATTCCAAATGACTCAATAAAACCCTTCATAATCGAATTCTTGAAACATACTATGTAGAATTTTTATTATTTTTTTAACTAAAACATACTTCTAAAATTTGCATGAGATACACAAGAAATACAAAATATATTTTTTAATTATATACCTCACTTGGAAATTGAGTAAGTAATGGAACCTTTAGTATTGGGTTATCTCAAACCTAACTAAATGAGAGAGAAAAAGATATAGGTTCAATATGGATTATATTTGAATATTATGGTTTTCATGTTTATAAACATAATAGGAGCATTAAGGAAATGGTTTTTCTCTATAGGATTATTTTTCTTTCTTTTTTGTCTATATATGCACCTTACATTTTTATATCACTTTTACTTATTTTTCATGAGAAAGATAGATAATATTATGTTCAAAATTTCTTGATTTTGCATCTCCCTCATTTTCTATGTGCATTCTAGCAATGCATTGGACCTATTGTAGGGTTTCTAGAGAAGCCTTCATTTTAGAGTTAAGTGACTTAATGATTTCTTGCTCAATTTCTATTAAAATCCCTCTTTTGTGGTTGAATCAATATGGAGCAATGACATTGGTTGTAATGTGAGGATGGTGACACAAGAAGGTGAGGAAAATTGACACTCAATATGGGCCATTGGTTGATTGTTTTGTCCAATGGATGCATATGAATGGACAATAATAAAGGTAACATTTGATTTCAACCCTTCATCTCTGGTGTTATCCAATGGACGATAAATTTTCTAACATCAATAAGGTGTCATTCAAATGATTCTTGATTTGAGAACTAGTCCAACACTCCAAATGTTCTCCAAGTTTGTACTTTTTTCAAGAAATTTGCATCGTAGATGGCTAGCGTGATCCACAAATTTTGGCATTGCACCTTTTGATTAAATTTTGGTCTTTGTCCTTCATTAGGAAGTTTTGGTACGTAGTATCTACATATGGATGCTAACCATTGAGCTTGATCTTAATCTAATAGAGTGCAATGCTCCACTTACTCCTTACACCCTAGCCATTCTAAAAAACACATATACAGACCAAGATTAAAACATTTAGTGGATTAACATATGTAGAGAACAAAATGAAGCCATCATTTTGAAAAATAAAAGAACCCAATATTCATGAAAAATGGTTTGGCACTTTTCTTAAGTGAGCTAGATCCATCTTTTGTATATAATTAAGTACTTGTATATTGCTACACTTATGTGTTGCTCGAGTAACTTTGATGTGAACTTTTTCCCTATACATAGGCACTTTTTACTCTAGTGATGGCTAGAAGTTTTTTCCCCATGTTACCACATACATGGTTCACTCATGTGTGGTGATACTTTGTACTTAGACATATTATTTAGCTCTTACTTCAGTTTAGTTCATCAACAATAGGGAGAGCTATTCGAGCCATCGGTCTTCTCCATATGTCTTGCTGCATTTGTTTTTCTTATGTGTGCTTCTTATGTGGCTCTCACACTTCTACACACACCCAACAGTGGTATCAGAGCAAGTTGAGCTCCTTCTCAAGTTTCAGTTTTTCACATCCTAGTGCATGCACTTTTAACAGTGCAAATTGACTTCGAAGCATAGAATAGTGATTTTCAATAGCCAAAGAATATTTCCAACAGTTGCATTATGGTTTTACCCCCATTTCAAAGCCATTCATGCAGTCAGAATTTCCATCAGAGTGAGGGATTGCAAGCTAAAATTTCAACACTCATTTCAGATTTTATTGAAGTAAAGATTTTATCCCATTCTTGTTCTTTAGTGAAATGGAGGTCAACAATGACTTGTTTGGCATGCTTCACGATGAAGATAAGCTTGATGGGACCAATTATCCAATGTGGTCTTACATGATGAAACATGTTCTTGTTGAGAAACAACTAAGGAACATAGTGGCAGATGTAGATCGAAGACCCACAAGTTCTTCTACTTCATAGTCCACTCTCATAGATGGAGCTTGTTCTTCTAGTGGTTACTCCTTCTCCACCGACACAAGAGCAACTTAGATAGGATTGAAAAGATGCTCAAGCTCATGCATTGATTGCACTTTTTTTGAAGCATCATATAGTTCCACATTCGGTCATGTTCTACATCAAGATAGGCATGGGACACTTGCTTCTTTGTATGGTGTGTAATGAAGCACGTGTTGCATACTTGAGGAAGCAACTTGAGGATGTATGTATGGTTTAAAATGAATATGTGGATGTGTATGTGACATACATAAAGGACTTGAAAGAGCAAATGGCAAACATAGACGAGATTACTCTGGATGCCTCACTCATCTCTACATTATTGAAAGGATTAACAGAATCTTTTCAAAGCTTTGACACTACAATCCATTTGGTTGCAAAAGGGAATCCAAATATGTATGCATGTGATGAGGTTGTGTCTCTTCTTTTGTAAGAAGACCAATCTAGAGTGAATAGGAGTAGTTTGATTCAAGGAATGCGAGCACTTGTTGTCTCACAAAAAAGGAAAAGCAAGTATGGTTCAACTTTGGGTTCATCAAAACCAAGGCCTCAACCTTTTTCTTCCACTCATTCCTCTAATGATGCTAATTCGCAAAAGAAAAAGCGATGCAGATATTGCCAAATGGCTGGTCATACTATTGATGAGTGTAGAAAGCTTGCCAAGCGCAATGAAAAGAAGGAGTTTGGCATGTCTATTGCTGAAAATCCTTCAAATGCAAAGAATGATGAAGCCAACATGACTCAAAATTTTTGGGTGTGTGTTGTTACATGTCATTATGATGCATCATTGCATTCTAAATGTATGGCTGTGAGTGAGGCTGATTCGATTTGGTTCTTTGATAGTGTTGCTTCAAAGCACATAACTTCGTGCAAAAATTTTTTTGCATCTTTGAAAGATGCACCCAAAGGAGGACATGTGGTGTGTGCAAACAATGCCTCTTATCCTATCATTGGAGTAGGAGAAATTGAGCTTACAACTTCAAATGGAGGTGTGATTCTCTTGAAAAATGCATTGTCTGTAGCCAGTATGAAGAAGAACTTAATTTTAGTTCCTTTGATTGCTAAAGCTGGAGTTCGTGTTGTATGGTTCATGATTTCAATAGTGGTGATATTAGCATGAATAGATTATGTAATGATTTATATTGCTTGGATACTTACAAGAGGGCTGCCTCAAATGCCTTGATTGCTCATACTTCTCCATGGCTGAAATGGAGCTTTTGCATGCTCGTTTTGGTCACTTGAACTTTAATAGTTTGGTTTACTTGCAAAATAAGGACATGGTTATTGGTTTTCCAACACTTGAGTCCATTGAAAAGCATGCATGTGGAGGTTTCATTGTTGGAATGCATCGTGGTTATTTTCCAAAAGATAGTCATACACACTACAAGAAAATTGTAGCTTGTTCATAGTGATGTTTGTGGTCTCGTCAAGACTCCATCTTTTGGAAAGCATGTATATTTTGTTACTTACATTGATTATGCTACTCGCCATACATAGGTGTATCCTATGAAAGCAAAGAATGAGGTATTTTTTTGCTTCAAAACATTTTTTGTTATGGATAAAAAGTTTTCTTCAAAAAAGCTTTTGAATCTACACACAGATTATGGTGGTGAATACATGTCATATGAATTTAATGCTTTTATTCATGAAAGAGAAATTTCACACCAATGTACAATGTCATATATACCTTAGCAAAATGGTGTTGTCAAGCATAAAAATAGAACACACCTTGAAATGTCACAATGTGTGGTTAAAGGAAAGCACCTTCTTGATAATTTTTGGATGGAAGCAATCATGTGTGCAAACTATGTGTTGAATCACTTCCCTAGAAAAGCATTGAGAGTCATCACTCCTTACGAGGCTTGGAATGGACATAAACCAATGGTTAGTCATATGCACATTTTTGGTTGTTTGGTATATGCTCTTGTGCCATCACAAGAATGTCACGAACTTGATGATAAGGCAAAGAAATGTATATCTTTTTTCTTATAGTGCTAAAAGTAAGGGATATCATTTGTATCATCCATTGATGAAGACAATTATTGTGAGTCAAGACCTACTACTTGCAAAAAATTCAATTTCCCCTCTACTTGAATGCAAGCAAACAACCTATAAATAGCTCAGAAGATGTGTTCCATACACTCATGCCTTTGTTCCAAAGTGGTGCACTTGACTATGGCCATGTAGAACAGCCAACTGAGGCTCAAAGGGTTGAGAAATTCCTACGAAATTTCATTGATTCAAATAGAAGGAAATATCCTACGTGTGGATAATCAAAGGTAATTTTTATCCACCATGCTTATGTCAGAAAGGGAAAAAGAGTGAAACAATGAAAAGAAATTATTAAAGTATTCAATCAATTAATATTTTACGACCTCTATCTATTTAGATGTCCTAGCATGAAGCATGTCTTTGGTATTACAAACTAGATTCTACATGTCACAAAGTAATCATCTAAATGCTAACTTTTAAACTTCATATTATATTATGAATCGCTAAATCATAATAAATCTAGATATGAAGGTTAAACCAACCACTCGTTACAAAACCAAAAATCTGATGTATGTGAGCGAAATGGAAAAAATAGGACATCTATAATGCAAAGAAAAACAAAAAATACATCTATAATGCACCAAGTAGTTTATAAAGATTCAAACATCTTATTATTTGAGTTATAAAAATATTTTTTCGTTTCCTTAATGATCACTTATAAATATGTACAAAATGTTGAAGAAAGCTAAGATGAATTGAGATTAATTATATAAATAGAACCACTAAAAATTCACAAGTTATGAAAATCTCTAAAGTAATTCTATATACTACTTCATCACCTTCCAGTAAAGGTATCATAACATTTATTTGTCCTATTATTATGCAATGGCTCTTATAATATGGAATTAAATTGACACATGGGATTCACCCCCATTATAAAGACATACATTTATCTTAGTTTACAAATGACAAGTACGAAACAGAAATAATGATAATAGAAAATACAAGGAAAAAGACATGAAAAGCATAATTGATGACAAGCAAAACAAAATTACGTAAAAAATTGAGAATAAAAAAAAGCCTTTAAAAATTATTAGTATATGTGAACAAAATCAATCAAGATAAAACATAACAACAAACAAGAATTTATAGAATGAAAGTCTTTCATAGCTAAATAAATAATTGATTGAATCAAACAAAATGCTAGAGAGTAATAAAAATATAGAGGATTTCTAAAAAATGAAGTATGAACATAACATTCACATTAAACTTAGGTCTATCCAAACAAAATATACTAGATTTCAAACTATATCATGTATAGCCTAAAAAAGAACTACATTTCAAACTATATCATATAGAGCTTCAATAAGGAATTGGCACATCCCTATTGAAGCCACGAAATGCCTTGAATACGTGGCCTAAAGTTGGTGCAAGCTCTACTAAAGTATCTCTACAAATGGAAACTTCTAATATAGTGATTAAGATCAATTTCTACACTTTCAAAAGTGAAATGAAAACTTGTATGAGATAAATCCTTTTGATCAAATAAAGAGTGAAAAAATAAGTATATAAAAACAATTAAATAATATGTAAGTCAAAATCTCAAAATTTAAGAATTCACTTAGGATTTTTTAAAAGTTTTTGCAGCTTTGAGTATATCCCCCAAAACCATTCAACATGATCGAAAAACCTCCCTCTTTTATTGAACTTACCAATGATCAAATAAACCCAATAGAGATTAATCTTAAATAAACTTACTATGAAGTAAGATAGACATAAGCCATTTAACACTAGTGTTGTACCCAAAACAAAATACAACAATGTTGATTTTTGCATATACAAAACAAAATATTACTTCAAACTCAAAGATAGTTTTGAAAAAAACTTCATACACCATGTTATACCATAATTAAGCACTATCATAAAAATAAATATGTAAAACATTTGTATTTTCTGAGAGAAAAAATATCTACAAGTCGTCATGGTAAAAATCATCACTCTTTCTTTCTTAAGAATCCTCAAGTTCACAAAATGCTTTTGAGCCACTAATATTGTATTTTCTTATACATTAGTGATAGTTACAAAATCATTTGGTACAAGTCTCTTGAAAGTTAAAAATCATTTATCCATGACCAAAATTACTCCAATGCATGCATGCATTGTATAAAATATTAAGGTGCAATTTTAATTACTCCTATACTCATCAAAACGTAAGTGACATCATCTCATCATGACACAACAATTATAGAGGCATGCATATATGGATATAAACTTTTCACATTTATGCCAACCATGCAATTTCTATGAAGGTTGTGTCCTCTCACTTATTTTCCTTCTTACAAGATAATTTCCTTGTTTTGTTACATATCTTTTTCACTCTAACATACTTTCAATCTTCAATTGGCATCTCATAATTTATGGCCTTCCTTTTTCAATAAATATTATTTATACGACAATCATCTTTTGGTAGACTTTGAAGAAGCATTTGGCTCAGCTTGATCATTGTCATTATCATTGTGATCATCACATTGACATGGTAACAGAAAAATCTTATTATGAATGGTAAATGGTATTCCATGTTATTAGTCTGAACATAATACTATAGTATTCTTTCTAATGAGATGCCAAGCATGTAGCAATAAGCAAGTGGCCAATTTTAAAAATACATTACATTCATATGTGCTTCTTTACCATTCTTTGCATTATTTGCTCCAGCATATCCATCAATGATTCATATTTTGTGCATCTGTAAGATGTGTTTAGATCATCATTGAAAAGATGACGTGTTATGGTAGACCATAGTAGATAGTGTGGCCTAAGATAATCTAGAAAATGTGCATCTGAAGCACTTTTTCTTTTTGTAATATGCAATCACTTTGTTTGCATTAATGTGTACTTCCCAAGTGAATGGGAAACTTTTTCGGCCAATCCTCACTAACACGACTACATGCTTGATCTTTTTCCCCTGCAGAAGCTCAAAATCTATGGAAATTGCTTGATGCTAAGGCAAGATAAGTTGATGAGATACCATTGGATTTTATTGGATGGATCTTAGCATAACTTTGTTGAATTGTGTGCCATCTACAAGAGGTTTGAACTGTAAAATGTTCGTATTGTCGCAAGTTTTGGACTATAGAAAGGAGCATTGTTGCATGAAAAAAATGAGTACTCCGTATTTTGAACATTTAGTACAAGATCGACAATATTGGGTGGCAAACAAGTGTATTCTTTTTATCAGTGTCTTTGAAATTCGCATTGGATTGAACAAACCATTAACCTAAAAGCTAGGAAAGATCGTGAAATTTGGCAAATTTTGAGGACACCCTAGCATCATCTTAGGGCAAGCTAGTCTCCTAGAACATTTTTGAAAGAGTAACATTTTAAACAAGAGTAAGACATCGATTGACAAGATTGAACCACACAAGAAAACTTGCTTAAGCAAAGACAAAATTTAAAGCAATCGAGAGTAAATTCTATATTAATCAAAATGATTGTCTCAAGTGAAACATTTGAACAGTTCAAATGATAGCGTATTCTGGGTCTACACTTTACTAAGATTTTAAAAGATGGCAAGTAAATTCTATACTAGTCAAAACGATTGTCTCAAGTGAAACATTTGAACAATTCAAATGATAGCACATTCTGGATCTACACTTAACTAAGATTTTAAAAGATGGCAAAACAATAGATTTATTTAAAGCTTTATGGATGTTTTACATTGATAACAATCCTGACATTCTATGTGAGTGATATAGACTTCTTGCATGGGCCATGGAACAAGCATCCACTTAGCCGAGCATCCTAAACACTTGAGCTCTTTTCTTGACCATATGTGGCTGTGCATGCTCAAACATTTTGATGAGATCCTTCGATTCAGATAAGAAAAGACAGAAATCTGTGATTTTGTGTTATTAATATGCTGTCCATCATACATTCCATGTCATTTGATCAGGATAGCAAGGGTTGTGACTAACGTTTCAGGATCCACGGTCAATAATCATTACAATGGATACAAGGTTAGTTAAAACCTCCATCAGAAGTGCAAATCAGAGAACCCAAAGTCATCAAAGTGCTATGATACCCTTTTATTTCTAGCAGACTGAAGGCTTTTTCATGCTGGAAAGCATTTTTCCCCACAATACCTAGTAATTACTATAGCATAGTGAGTAATAAATTTTACTTCGGGAAAAGGGCTCTCTAAGATGAGAAATATGAGGCATTACAATCAATGACTCCAGCCAAATGCCTCAAAATAAAACAATGGCAAGGCAAATATTAGCTGGTCTGTCAAACAATTCAACAGCCTATTACATAGAAGGCTTCACTAAATAATAGTAGGAACTGCCTGATATCTATGTACCAGTCATCTGCACAGAAGAAATCCACTTCTTCAAGCCTGAAATTGATCCTGTTTTACTCCCACCTTGGCTCACATATTTGATGTTGATGTACAGCATGGGGTTGCTTTTATGCAGTACGTTTATATACATATCCTTGAGTCCTGAGCTCACTCAAAAGCTCCATTTCTGCCTGTGCCTGATTAAAAGGAAAAAAATTACCAAGTCCATGAATAAGTTCAGTATTTTGATTACTCTATGTTGATGATACCCACCTCAAGGTTTGGCGAGTTCTTTGGAAGATTGCATGCCAACACCACACTCCAACCAGTTTTAAGAGCTGCTAGCAAACGAATCAAGCACACAGTGACTAGACATGGTTTAACTTGTGAAAGGTTTTTAATGCTATGAAAAGTACCCAATCTGCGAGCAATACTAGCTCCCACACTGTCTGAAGTTCCACCAATCAAAGTTGCCAGACTTGGTATCCTTTCCTGGCAATCACAATCAAAAATTTCTCACGTGACCTAATAGAAAGAATCTTGCTGGCATGAAATCAGTTCACAAGTATAGATCATCCATGTAACAGAAAACACCCAGACAAACAGAAAATCAGCATACAAGAGATCATGTTGTATTCCAAAAGCTGTTAACAATCGTAAATGAAAAGAGCATCTAGCTAAGGGTTATAGCACTCCGTACATAAAGAACCCACTATCAAAGCCTTGATACTCAGGCACATATCAAAGACACCTTTGGCATAATCTGTCACCTGAAGCATAAATACTAGGCATTAAAACTGCACTGTCAAATATGGAAGTTCTCTGAGGTCCAATGTGAAAGCTCCCAATAGAACTTCCTGGTGATCCCTTTTGTATATCCAGTAGCCCAATTAATGGCTTGGCACAAGGGGAGAAACAAGATGAAATGAAACAATCATTTACGTCTGCTAAAAGTCAAAATGAGCTACGAGACCAAAATGTTAGAGAATGGAGAATCTGACACAATGTCTGAGCTAGAAATACTGAAATAGAAACTAAGAGACTAAGAATTGAATACAGATAGTGATGAAGGATAAAAGTGTGCGCGAACTAGAGACTCTCTAGATGATACAAAGATACAAGATCCTGAGAAGAGGCTCATGCACATTAACATAATGAATAAGACAATCTCATGATGTATAGTCCTCTATCTTATAGGTAATCAAGCATTGTCAATGTGAAAGCTCCTAAATGTCCTCCATGGTGAGGGTTCTCACAGAACTCAAGTATCGCATGCCAAGATTATCCAAATCCTCATGATTGCTGCCTGTGCACAGATACGCTTCTCAATAGTTGCAGATGTCTGGATCTGCCGAAGTCTTTCGCATGGTAAATCAGAATACCTCTAGGACTGGCAGAGAATGATCATTAACCTGCCTCTGAGTCTGCCTCTCTGATCTGCTACTCAAGCCTCGAGCTATAATTAACCCAAGCATCTCTGATCCTGGTATCCCATAACTTTGGATAGTGGTCCCAAACCCCCTCTTTTTTATTTTTGCCCATGACATCTTCACTCTCATGTTGGAAAGAGCAAATTACGAAACTTTTATTCAAAAAATCAATCAAGATCATTTGATCCAGTTCACAGTGGTCAAGTAACCCAAATGTTATAAACGAAGTAAAATGTCCATACATGGCCAAAAAAACTTCAAAATATGCTTGAAAAACTCTTTATGAGAGCTCCAAATGGAAAGGTGCAGATATACAATAGTACATGTTGGTGATATAATCAAGAGATAAAGACAATAATTATTAGACAGCAGATATACGCAAAGACAAAATGTATTGTATTATGAATTAAGTATACAGACCTAATGATGTAACCAATAATAAACTAACACACAAATACACATATACACGCGTGTATACATAACACACACAAAACCTCACATAAGAGATACGTACAGAACAAAACAATCCAAACAAGTCATAAAAATACACGTGGAAGGGTCAAAATATACAAAAGGAGAGTCCTTGGGGCCTTTATCCCCAACAAGACATCCATTGTATTGTGGGCATATAGAGGCTTAGCATGTAACTCGAGAAAACCACTCTCGTTACTCGAGTTTTCACATGGAAGGGTCAAAATATACAAAAGGAGAGTCCTTTGGGCCTTTATCCCCAACGAGACATCCATTATATTGTGGGCATATAGAGGCCTAGCATGTAACCCACTCGTTACTCGAGAGTGGGTTGTAAATGCCAGGTACTCACTTGATGTGCATGGGTTATTATCCATGATGTGATCCTAGATTGTGATCCTCTAATATCACATACAAGATATTTAGGTAATAAGTTCATTGCCTATATCTCTTTGACCATGATCCTAATAATTGAAAATTCAAGTCTATTTAAATGGTGAATGCTCCAATTCTAGGGTTCATAAGAGATTGTGTACCTAGCTTCTAAAATTATTGTAAACATCTCTTTTGAATCTTCTCATAAAACCGACCTCCAATAATAAGCTAATCCTTTCCATGCAAATTTGTATTCACACAAATACATACATGCATGGATACATACATACATACACACCCACATGTATGTATGTATGTACGTATGTACTATGTATGTATGTATGTATGCATGCATGCATGCATTCATGTATGCATGTATGTATATGTATGTATGTATGCATGCATGCTTGTATGTATGCATGCATGCTTGCATGTATGTGTGGGACAAGGTCGTCAAGTGCATTATGTTGAGTGCATATGGTGCGAGGACCGAACCTTATGCCCAACGTAAGGTGCGTAAGGTTGGTTTAGGAATTGTTAGGTGCGTTTAAAGTGCGCAGACAAAACCTTGCCACTGGAGAAAAGTGCATAGCATGAATTCCATTAAGGTGTCGACTATGGGACACCTTAATGGAATGCATGCTCTCTCTCTCATAGGCCAATTTTGCTTTGTCTCATAGACCAATTTTGACCTTTCAATAAACGTTAATATGACTTTCTTTCTTTTCTTTTTTTCCCCCCCTCTCTCTTTCTCCCCCTCTACCTCTCTCTCTCTCTTCAAAAACTCACACATCCAGCCACCCCTTTAATGACTTATTCAAAAACCCACTCAAGCTTCAAAGTGATCTTGAATTCTACTTTTGTTTTTTTTCAAATTTTGTCATTCCTCCTATTCAATTTTATGTTGATTTGCATAACGATCCCTTAACGTAGTCTAATATGTATGCAATGTTATGATACTTTGCGTAGAAGCCAATTACTTAGTTTAGTATGATAACGCTACATGGATTCTACTTGACCTAGACACATCTAATTGGAGTTGAAATGGGTTTTAAAGGATTGACTATCTCCTTTTTATTTCATGTTATTTATGATCTATGTTCCATGAGTGTACCTCCATTAGGCATAGTCACAGGGGGACGCGTCCCCAGGCCCTAGGGACACCGGGACGCCATCCCCCCATTCAAAAATATGGCAGCCCCGGATTTTTTTCTGTCACAAGGTACCGTCCCCGGGACGCCGTCCCCGGGACGGCAGCATGTGATGACGCCAATTCCGGGACAGCTATCAAAAAAATGACGGAATTTTTTTTCCTATTTTTGCCATTTGAAGCTCAGTTTTGAACACTTTGCTTTAGGAGTTTTTGGTGCCCATTTTAACTCTCTAGAACCTTCTTTTGAAGCCCCACCACAAGCATAAAAAGACCTCCTTGCTGCCCTTAAAAGTTAAAACACACATCCAGCTTTCAGCTTTCCCTCTTGCATCCCTTGTGTATGGAGGCTTGATTCATCTTGACCCTTGGATATTCAGCAGCCCCTCCACCCTCTTATCCTTTAGGCCTCTCTAGAAGAGTGCTTTCAACAACTCCTCACTTGAGTCCTCTCCTCAAGGCTCAAGACCTTACCATTTGAGGGTCTAAACCTTTCTCCTCTCTTTCCTTTGGAGTGTAGGTCCTAGAAGGCTAAGAGCAGCCATTATGGCCTCTTTGTCCAGTACATACAAAAGAACGACGGTGATGTTGTCTTCCATATAAGTGATAGGTTGATTAGTGATAACTTATAAGTCATTGTTCAATCTTTATCTATAGTGCCACATGTTACGACACAGTTGCACACCACATGTTGTGTATATTTCACTTAAAAAGTCTTGTTGCACACCACATGTTGTGTATATTTCACTTAAAAAGACTTTTTTATTCTATTTTCTTGTTTATTTGTGTTCTTATAAGCTACAAAAAATAGATATGAATGGTACTTATTCAAAATTGACCTCAAAATCAGCATATTTTGAGTGCCGTCCCGGATTAGCGTCCCCGGGACGGTCCAGGTCCCGTCCCCGAGACGTTATCGTTCCCGGGACACGTCACCGTCCCCTGGTGACTATGCCATTAGGTACCATCCTTTTCTTTATACTAAGGTCACTTGCCATGTAGCTTCTTTGATTTACATGTCTTTTTTTTATAAGCATTTATGCCACATGAGATGACTTATGAGAGTATCTGCCAAATTCTTTATATTGAGGGTTTTGCCCCTATCTGACACTTGATTATAAGCTCAAAAGTTTTCTTCATGATCCTTACAAGCTCACTTTAATATAGATAGGACTTTTTATATTCCATGGTCTATTGACTCTTTTATGCTATGCAAAACAATCTGTGTGAACTTCATTTTGCTTCCTCATGTACACTCTCTAAACAAAATGGGATGCTAAAGAAAAGGAAACCAATGAGAAACAAGGTGACTTGCTATCCTTGGCTAGGTGGCTAGGTTTCCTTGGCTGGGTGACTTACTATCCTTGGCTAGGTGACTTACTAAAAAGTGTTCCCTCCACAGTTTCCAACTTGTTGAAATTTTTAAAGACGTTTAGTATTTCCAAAGCTATTGAGTAGTAATACAAGAGTCTCTTATTGCATGATTTAAAACATAAATTAATAAGGCTGAGAAGAGGGTCATGTGAAGCAGAAGCTCTTCTTGAAAGTAGTATTTACATGGTTTTTTTGGCTATAGTTGAATCCCAAATAACTACAAAACCCCTAAGCCTTAGGTACAAGACCCACATTGCGCATTATGAAAATTCTTTTTCAGCATTAAGATTTAGACTGGAATTATTTTTTAATTCAAGTTGAATCGCCAAACTCAGTATTTCTTTCATTTAAGCATGAATTATGACTAATTAGCCTAATGACATTTCCCTGCCTCCAAGACACGGTGAAGCCATTCTGAGCTGGAGTTCCTTCTAAAAGTGCATGAATACAAGCAACTTACAAAAGGAGTTGGCATGCTTGCATATAACTGACCCAATTTTCCAGAATTGCATCCAATCCATATGTAAAGCTACAAAAGCAACAGAAAACAACAAATGTCAATATCATATCACAGCTCATTACAATAAAAAGAAATGAATATATCACTTGTTTTAGACTCTATTCATAATGGGAAATATATCATCAAATTTTATGACTCATGAGGACATAATGTTATGTTAATCAAAATATATGTATAATACTGAATGCATTCGTATTGATCAGTATGTCTCTTGTCTGTACATCTGTGCATCTTTCTGATCTTCTGTGTAATTTTTTTAATTTGTCTGACTATCCATCTTCATATGCCTATCAATCTGTCTCTCCTTGTATGTATGCCTGTGCATCTTTTTGATTACCTATGTGCAAATTATTTTATTTGTCTGTCTCTCTATCTTTGTATACCTATCAATCTCTTTAGGCCTCTATATATCTACTTCCATCTGTCTGTATGCATAGACTCTAACTACCCATAGTCTGTAAGCCTGTCCCATGATGCTAATGCATAAATGATATGTGCATGCAATATGAGAAACATAGAGAGAGATGTGTATATGTGCATGTGTATGAAGTGTATGCATGCATGCATGTGTGTGTGTGTGTGCGCGCGCATGTATGCATGCACACACATGTGCATACGTGTGTATGTGTGCACACGCATGCATGTGTATTCTTTTGTGGTGTTTTGGGGGGAAGGGGAAGAAGACAGGGGGGGAGGGGGGGGAGGGGGTGTGTGTGTGTTTGTTTTCAAATTAAACATCCTAAGAGACTTTTGTTGAGTGCCAGATCCAAGTGCAACTTAAAGAGGGGAAGAGAGAAGGAAGCCCCTCAAAGGAAAACTATGAGAAAAAAGAAGAAGTAGAAAAGTGTCCTTTAACCAAGTAAAGATCACATGAAGTTTTCGTTTTGGTGCGTGAAAGAGTCAAAAGATCATTAAAAATGTGAGGGCATAGAGGAGTTAAAACCAATGCAAGGAGCCTTTTGACTTGAGGCTTGCATAAGAGTGGAAAGAATTATTTGATGGGTCTCACTTCACTAGCCTTCAAAAGGAGCTGTCATACTAATATTGTGTTTCTTTGCAATTAGTACTAATTATTTTAAAAGAAATGACACTTAGAAAGTCCTCTTCAGCAAGTCCTCCATTTTGGCATTGTGCTAACTCACATCCTCTATGTTGGCCCTAGTTTAGATGAATTCCACAAACATAGAGGTGGATTGTGGCTCTTTGAAGCCATTCACTTCGAAAAAAATTATTTCCAATAGTACATGCATTAAACTTAATGATGCATTTTATACATATAGTGAAAATGTGATAGCCAATAGAAAAGGAGATGAAGGATGAGACCATTGACAAAGGGGGGTTCCGGTTTCCATGGAGTAGGTGACAAGAGAACTAGAGCTCTTGCAATCTTCATTTCTACTCAACAAGGTACAAAATGCAATGGAATACTAGACACCATGGTGCAATATAAAAGACTGGGTAAACAAAAATTAGTATTTCATAAGTGAATGAAATCGCAAGATAAGTATGTCATTGCCCTTGATAGGTAGAGACTCCCAACAAAGCCAACCATTAATATCCCTAGCAAAGATCCTTGTGCCCACCATATGCATTAATTATGTATAAAAATAAAGACTTTAAAACAAAATGTCATACAAGGGTATCAATGGTTGAGATAGGTATCTCAAAGTTATTATTCATGCTCCACATTGCCTCAAGTACGCCTAGCATTACTTCTGGCATTGCTCTCCAACATGAATAATAGTGTCTACAACTCTTCATTTGACCCCATATGAATGACATTCATTTCACCCACCAAAACTTACTCTCCAATGAGGTGAAAGCATGCCTTGATGATCAATGAGTTTCATTATAGCATGGAGCACAAATTTGGTGCTAAATCATGTTTGCTAGTGCTATTCCAATAAATGGAAATTATCCTTTAGATCCTTACCCCCAAATTCCAGCCCTGCCATCATTTCAAAAGCCCATACTCTCTTGTACACAATAAAGCAATTATAGCTTTCTTTTTTCTACTCCATGTCACACTAGTATTCCCAAATCAGAATTAGAACCATTGATATATCTCTTATTTAAAAACACAACCCAATCCCTAAACACAAAGCTAAATTATGTTTGCTAATGCTATTCCAATAAATGGAAATTGTCCTTTAGATCCTTACCCCCAAATTCCAACCATGCCATCATTTCAAAAGTCCATACTCTACTCTTGTACACAATAAAGCAATTATAGCTTTCTTTTTTTTACTCCATGTCACACTAGTATTCCCAAATGAGAATTAGAATCCATCAATATGTCTCTTATTTAAAAACACAACCCAATCCCTATGAATATCTCAGCATATCTACAACTCCATAAAAGCCTTATGAAACAACAAAAGATATAATTTACAAGTCATATCATGCAATGTGGATCTCACTACATCCAAGCGAGGATTCCTAAAACATAAAAGCTTCAATAAGAGAGAGTTCATGTCAAGAATGTTATGTTCCCTATAGTCTTCCTATATATGAAAGAATCTTCTATTATTTTATCAAAGCTTGCATCTAACTTCAAGTTTTAATCTAAAAGCATAGAAAATAAAATTATGATTTGCTATGCAAAACTTCTATAACATGTCCAATGCATATTAAGTTTGAAGTTTAGAGTAGACAAGTACTCTTTTTTATATATACCTTCATAGGTGTTAACATAGTTGTTTCTGACGGGTTTCTGACTTCTGACTTCTGACGTTTACCCGACATCTAACAGGTAAGGTAAAACGTTTCCGACGTTATCTGATGCCATCTAATTTTTTTTCCAAAAAGAAGTAAAAGAAAAAAAGAGTAAAAACACAATATAGTAGTACCATTATGTTCATAACAATAATTTAATGAGAAAACATTATATTAATCTTATTTTAAGAATCACAATCATACATGGATGGCATGAGTCATGATTACACATTATCAATTTTACAATGGGATAAGTATTCATGAATGATAATACATCCAAAAAGTGAGTCAAGATTAAAACAAGAGTCCCTTCCTACTCCATATCACTTGAGGCCAAGCAAATGTGCGTTGTCTCTATTTGCTCCCCCATACCAACTATGGGAACAATACTTTCACCTGACACTGAAATTGCCTTTGGGTAAAGTCTTCAACTTTGTTACAAAGTCCCATTCAGCTCTTGATTTGTAAGGCATCTACATAAGGTTCAATCATAAAACTAGGATCCAATTAGACTCTACTATCTAGAGTTCACAAATGAATGATGAATCATAATATATACTCAATTGAAATTGCAAAATAATTATATCATATACGAATCATGAATCCAATTTGCAGCTATAGCCTAAAGGCAATAGGCAATAGCCAATAGCTTATAGCCTATCAACACAAAAGCGTATGCCATTAATTGGCTCTTACAAGACTCAAAGAGTATAGTCTATGACTCTATAGTACATATGATATACCAACATAGTCTTTAGTCTGGATCCTATGGCATATGCTCTCCACTGTCACTGTTCAGAGCTCATCATTCATAAGTTAAATAATGAATTGCATAATTTATCCAGCTCTGGACAGTAAAACATATTGTCATACATGATACGATAGCAGATACACGCTACAGTAGGATTTATGATAATGTTGTACTTTGTCACGACTCACAAATAATAGTGTTGCTGGATAGCAGTCTGTAGATAAGCTCAGAAGGCTGGACAGAGTTGGGTGCATAGAGTAGCAACTAGATAAGCAAGTACAGTAGTGTATAATAAGAGCAGCAAGCCTGTAGGCATCATGTATGATGTAATGATGTATGTTTGTAGTATGTGTCTGTACAGAGATTTCCCTTTCACCTCTAGAGCTCTTTGCTCAGAGAAGGCACACGAAATTGTAGTCCCACGTGAGAATGCAGGCTTGTATGATGGTATTTGCACTCCCAGCAAGAGGCAAAAGCCCCTACAGCAGCAGCCCACTGTGAATAGTAGTTTGCTCAATAGACTAAGTCAAAAAGGGAGCTCTTGAATGCACATAAATCTGAGGATCTTTTTTTTCTGCAACAGTCAAGTCAGCAACCCGTCAAGAACCCAAGAGTCATTGGGGCAAACTTCCACTAGGAACCCCACCTACAGGTTAACTAACTAAACTTCGTTGTGGAAATGGATAGATATGGTTCATGTAATGAATAGATCTGGAGCATGGCACCTCTCGTCTCTCTCTTGTGTTATCTATTCTCTATCTTGTCTCTATTTTCTCTTGTCTCCATTGATTGCGGGCCTTAAAACCAACAATTGGTATCAGAGCAGGATAATCTAGAGTGCATAGAGAATTTGGCTACACTTTGATATGCAGCTGATCAGTCTTTATGAAGATGTCGAGTACAATGTTGAAGAGTTAATTGTTATACATTCCAAGAGGGGTCACATCAGAACTTGGGAGATTCAAGCTATTATAGCAACAGTAAACAATTTATATCTTCTTGATTTGTAGACTAAAGAGCATTGCTTCCTTGTGTACCTGTGAAGTAATGTTCAACCTACTTGTCAACCTTCTAGTGCTCATTCAGGTTAGTCACTCAACCATATTTGGGAGTTTGCAAAACATCTTGGTGACCATGGAGGAAGACTTATGTGAGCAAGGAGGGTTTTTCTCTCTACAATTAGAACCTTATGGTGGACTTATAACACGTTCTTCTATTTGTGCAATGAGTGTACAATAGGTGTAGATGAGAGCATAAAACCTTGGTTTGGAAAGGATCGACCAACCTTCATAATTTTGGGAGTATGTTTGACTCTATATCCTATATCAACAGTGTCATGTAGTTATCTCTTCAAAGTAGTACCTGGTTGAGAAGAGTTGGGGTTGTGTGAATTCTCCTTGTGATGTGTGGTATTGGATGGCTCTTCATGACAAAGTTCCTTGTGTGGGCTTGTAGGACACTTTGCATAATATGTGAAATTTGAAAAATAGAGGTACCTAAATCTCAATAACTACAAACAACAAACATACCTACCTTGCATATTCCCCTAGTGTCAAGTTAGGCGGGGTCTGTTAAAAAATATGTCATTGGGGCAACCTCCCACTAGAAACCCCACCTGCAGGTGAACTAAATTTGGTCTTGGAAATGGATAGAAATGATCCCATTTTGGGAAAATGGTCAAAAAATATTATTACTATATATTGTGATAGTACTCCTCAAGAGCTATCCAATGATATATAACACTTGGGTATTTGACATTTATTTGTAGATCAAAACTCAAACCCTAATGGTTATGTATGAAAAGAAACTTTTAAATTGAAAAGCATTATGACATTTGTCAAAATCACATGAAATTGATCCTATGGCTCAAATTAGGCCACATAGCACATTGAAAAATTAGGCCACATGGAAAAAAAAATTATAAAAAAAAAAAGGAAAATAAAAATAGGGTTTTTGTAAATCACGGTTCACGACAAAAATCCCATCAAGATTTACGAAAAGCAATCTTTTGGAGTTTTTGGAGCTCACTGTAACTTGTGCAAGGATTTGATACACTATATAAACAGAAGGCATTGGGAATTTGTTTTCATCACTCTCGGTGCTCTCTTCTTGAGCTTGTGTTGGAGGAGTTCACTTCAACTTAGAGAGCTAGGATCATCTTTAGCTTTGAAGATTGTGGAGTTATGGACAGCTTGTGTTTCTTGCACATATGCTATCTTGTAACTGCATGTACTTCAACATGGAATGTAATGAACATATCTGAAGCATCATTCCTTTCATCTCTCTCATGTTGTCTATTCTCCATCTTGTCTCTATTTCCTCTTTGTCTCTATATTAATAGTGGGCCTAAAAATAGGTGCTCTTGCAAGAAACTTTGAGCGTCTAATAAACCCCTTTGCTAGATTTGAAAGAGGCCGTAGAGAGCTACGTTCTAGTGTGCTCAGTTGATCCAAACACCAAGGGAGTGGGTTCTTGCGTGAGAAGAGAGAAAGTAGAGAGAGAAACTTGCACAGAAATTCAGAGAAGAAGATGAAGAAGCTTAAGCTGAAGAAGTCCCAATCAAGTTATGAGAGATTTGGGGCCAAGTCTTATTGATAAGTGACTTTTAGGTCATTTGGACATGTTTACACTTGGCCAATGACCAAAAGTCATAAAAATAATGTAAATGTCTATAACTCCCCAATTTGGGGTCCAAATAATATAACAAAAATATGTATGGAAAGCTCTCAGGGAGAGCTTTCACATGGAAATATACAAAAGGAGAGTCCTTGGGGCCTTTATCCCCAACAACCTCCCACTTAAAGGACCAAGGAGACTCCTTTAAGCTAAGTAACTCCCACCATCGGTATGCATAGGTGATCTTGTGCCTTGGGTAGACACTTCGTGAGAGCATCGTTGAGATTTTGTGAAGTTTTGACTTTGATCAAAGTGATCAAGCCATCCTCTAACACTTCCCTAATGAGGTAGTATCTCACATCAATATACTTTGTGCGAGCATGGTACATGGCATTCTTTGCAATACATATGGCACTTTGGCTATCGCATCTAAGAACAGATGCCTTTTCAGACATCCCAAAACTCACTGCACAAGCACGTTCACTAAATGGCTTCTTTGGAAGCCTTTGTGGCTGAAATATATTCAACCTCTGTAGTAGATAGTGCAACTATCCTTTGAAGTTTAGGGCACCATGAAATAGCTCCACCCTCCTAACTCCCACTGCATGAGCAATGTCTAGCCGAGTGGCAACCATAGCATGCATAAGTGAACCACAAGCTGATGCATATGGAACACTCTTCATGCAGTTGGCTCCATCATCATCTTTGGGACAGCCATCCTTGGAAAGATTGACATGTGGCTGCAATGGCACTCCAAGAGGCTTAGCATTAGCCACATTAAATCTGTCAAGCACTTTTTCAATGTACTTTTCTTGGGATAAATGCAAAGTATGTTGTTGCCTATCCCTATTTATTCGCATACCAAGAATATGCTCAGCTTCTCCAAGGTCTTTCATTGAAAATGCAGAGTTCAGCTGCTGTTTTAGAGCATTTAGAGTGCTCTTTTTCTTCCCAGCTTGCAGCATATCATCTACATACAGCACAAGAATGATCGGGCTTCCATCTTTATCCTTTTTAGTGTACAAACACTCGTCTGCATGGCTTCTTTTGAACCCATGTTTGAGCATAAATGCATCAAACTTCTTATATCATTGTCTGGGTGGTTTCAGCCCATATAAGCTCCTTTTCAGCTTGCATACCAGATGCTCTTTTCTAGGAATGGCATATCCTTCTACCTGTTTCATGTTCAGCTCTTTGTCTAAATCACCAAGCAAAAAGTCTGTTTTAACATCCATTTGGAGTAACTCCTAATCCAAGCAGCTGTAAGAGCAAATAACACATGTAATGTGGTCATTTTAACCACCGGAGAGAACACCTCTTGGAAATCAATGCCCTCTTTTTGGGCATATCCCTTAGCAACCAGCCTTGCCTTATACTTGGGTTTGCCATCAACAGTTTTGATCTTGTATACCCACTAGTTGGGAATGGGCTTCCTACCTTTGGGCAACTCAACCAAATCCCAAGTATCATTTGCATGCAAGGCCTTTATCTCTTCTTGCATGGCTAACTCCCACTTCTTTTTGTGCTCCCATAGCTTTGCCTCTTTATAAGTGAGAGGCTCACCCTCATCTGATAGCATAATGTAACGTACAGAGGGGTCATATCTATTCACGGGCCTCCTAGGATGTGTAGATCTTTTTACCCAATGATCCACATCCTCTTGCAATGGATCTACACCAAGAGATACATCAACTTGCTCATTGTTAATGGGCTGCTGTACATCATTTCCAGCCCTGTTTTAAGCATGAAAGGTGGCTGCATATGCCCAGGAGCCTCATTTTGTTGTCCAACATCAACTGGCTCAATAACCACTGGCTCATTTTCATTTCCAACCAAATGTGGTGCATCCCGACGGTTCATATCAAATTTAACATGTGGCTGTACATGCTGAAATATGACCTTTTTATGGTAACTTTTAGAGGCACAATCATTTTTTAGCAGCCTTGCCTCATTAAATACAACACCCCGGCTGCGTATTAGCTTCATGAGTTGAGGTAGCCAAATCCTGTAGCCCATTTCACCTTCATCTCCATAACCCATGAAGATTCCTTTGCATCTAACTTGCTTCTCAACTCAGGCCTATGCACAAAAGCATCACAACCAAAGATGTGTAGGTCTTCATATGAAGTTGGTTTGCCAAACCAAACCTCTTCCGGAATGCCACCTTTTAAGGACATACGAGGGAATCGATTGCAAACATGAACTACAGATTTCAAAGTCTCTCCCCAAAATCCATGAGGAAGATTAGTTGTGGACAGCATGCATCTCACCCTCTCACATAATGCCCTCTTATACCTTCGAGCCACACCGTTGGAAGAGGGGCTGTATGGGACTGTTAGCTCTGTCTTAATACCAAGATTTTCACAAAATCTATTGAATTCAGCATTCGTAAACTCACCGCCATTATCTGAATGTAAACATTTCAGCTTTCTACATGTTTGAGTGATCACAAATGCATGAAATTTCTTAAATGAAGCGAAGGCTTTATCTTAGATTTTAACAGATATATCCAAAGCTTCCTAGAGTAGTCATCAACAAAAGAAAAAAAATTAAATAGCACCCCCCATATATTTGGTGAAATGCTACAAACATCAAAACGAACAAGATCAAGCACATCAGACTTACGAGAGACACCAGAGTAGTAAGAATTCTTTGCTTGCTTACCATATTGGCATTCATTACAAAAATCAAGTTTTGAGCTTTTAGCATCAAACTTGTCCAAATTACATAATTTATCAAGGCCTTTTTGGGTCATGTGGCCAAGCCTTTATGCCATAATTCCGTATGTGAATTGATTTCAGCCAACGCAATAAACTTGCCCAACAAGGCTTTACCATGCAAGCAATAAAAAGTCCCTTTCTTTGTACCTTTAACCATCCTAGAGCCTTTAATAAGCCTCCTTCTCAAAGAGGGTCCTATATCCGTGCATATCCATTTGCCCAAAAGACAATAGGCTTTTCTTGATGCTTGGTACATACCTTAATCATGCAAAACTAGCTCATTAGTGCCATCTACAGTGAGGTGCACAATGCCAATACCTTCAATCGAACAAGCATGGTTATTTCCAAGATATATATGTCCATGGTTGCCTCCATGAAAAGTAGTAAAACACTCCTTAATAGGAGTAGCATGAACGATGCACCTGAATCGACAATCCATGTTTGTGACAAAGCATCATTCACAGTAAGCAAGACATCAATCAAATCCCTCTTTGTCATTTGCATATCTTGTGCATGAATATTTACATAAGCATCATTAACTTTGGCATGATCTGTTGTCATAGTAGCACAAAGAATATCTTCTGCATCTGATAGTTTTTCAATAATGATACTAGAGGCCACATTGGCCTTCTCTTTGTCCTTTGAGTTGTCATGTGCTTCATTCTTGGTGTCCTTTTTCTTCTTATCACCTCTGTTCTTCTTTCTTTCTAGTTAAGCTTTGTAGTATTTGCAATCAAGCTTCTTGTGACCTTTCCTACCACATTGGTGACAAATAACTTCAGCCTTTCCTTTGCTTTTACTCCTATTCCACTAGACATTTCCACTTTTCTTTTCTATTCTTCCTTTAGCCACATTGGTTGAACCACTTCCCTCTCCACTCACTTTCCTCTTAATTTCCTCATTCAAAATAGAATACCTTACACCATCAAAGGTAAGGTTGAGGTTATTCGAAAGTGAAACAACCAATGTTTCCCATGAATGAGGTAAAGCCATCAACAAAAGGATGGCATTAAGCTTATCATCAAATGCATGTAATCCAGAGTCTTGCAATTGCGAGAGAATACCTATAAAAGAAGATACGTGCTCAGCTTCACTTTTTGACTCATCAACCTGCATACACACTAGCTTACGCATAAGATGCACTTGATTTACAGGCGTGGTATTTTCATAGGTGGCCTTCAGCTTCTCCCATACCTCAAAAGCACTTGTGAGTCCCTTCAAATCCACCAAGATTTCATATGATACAGCTCTCTTCATATAAGTGATTGCCTCTTGAGGTTCGTCCATGCCGCATTCGTCATATCTTCAGGCTTCACTCCTCAAGAGCCCCTTCACAATCTTTAAGATCTAAAATTTGTTGCATAAAATTTCAGAAAAATACAATAAGTTGTAATTGCATCAAAAACAACAAATTTGTTGTTTTCCAACCACAAAAGCTATACATAGATGTAAAATAGAGTCCATGGGTGCTTGTTTTCACAAAAGCTCCAATTTTTTTAACAATATGACATATAAAATCAGAGAAATGACCTATTGTAATAAATTTCCAACACGTATGTACTTCCTCAATCCTTATACATGTACTCCCACTTAAAATATGAGAGAAATTTCTACAAAAAAAGACCTATAAATGAAAAACCAAAAGTGTGGATGCTAAAAATGACATGTGAGAATACAAGAAGAACAGTGAAAGAGGTTCTCCACCATGAAACTTTCTTAAAAACTCAAAATTTCTTTCAACTTATCCTCCAAAAACAACATTTTTATCACGAAAAATGAAGGTTTTTCACGATGGAATTCTCCCAAATGCAAGAAAAAGCCTTAAGCTTAGCATAAGATGAAGTAGAAAGGCATTCGGAGCAACTTTGTCACGATGGAACAGCTCAAAGCTCTGATACCAATTGAAAGAGGATGCTTTGAGATCTACGTGGTGGTGCAATCAGTTACTCCAAACACAAGAGAGTGGGCTGCTGCATGAGGAGAGAGAAAGTAGAGACAAAAACCTACGCAAAAATTTGGAGAAAAAGAAGGAGAAGCTGAAGTTGAAGAAGTCAAAATCAAGTTATGAGAGATTTGGGACCAAGTCTTAGGGTGGCTTCGGACTAGGCCGGGCGGAATAGACACTCTCGCTTTTCCTATGTAGCTGGAATTCACACAAGGAGGTATAATGAAGCACATGAATTCTGTTGCTCGAATTTGTGGTCGTTCAATTTTGGAGAGAAATATGCAAAGTCATTGATCTCATGTTCCACCTGAGCTCATTTTGTTCCGACGAGGTAAGCCGGAACAATATTTGGTAGGCTCGAAATTCTTTGTGATATAAGGCTTCCAATAACTTTTTGCCATATGGATGTACACTTAGTGCCGCTCCCATATGGCAAACCACACTTATTGATAGTGACTTTTAGGTCATTTGGGCATGTTCACATATGGCCAATGACCAAAAGTCATAAAAATGATGTAAATGTCTATATTCCCCAATTTGGGGTCCAAAAAATATAACAAAAATATGTACGGAAAGCTCTCGGAGAGAACTTTCATATGGAAGGCTCAGAATATACAAAAGGAGAGTCCTTTGGGCCTTTATCGCCGACAAGATTCTCATCAATATTCTTGCATAATTTTGAAAGTTCCGCTCCGAATAGTCTATAGGTTGGTCCAAAGGGTGGTTGCACTTCCTCTTGAAGTTCTATGGCACAATCATAAGGTCAATGTTTTGGAAGGATATCTATATTCTTCTTTTCAAAAACATCTTGAAAATCTTGGTACTAGTTGGATAGCTTCACCAAGTAATCTTTCTTGGAATTTTGAGTTGCTAGGGCAT
The DNA here is from genome assembly GCA_020310875.1 of Ceratopteris richardii. Taxonomy (NCBI): domain Eukaryota; kingdom Viridiplantae; phylum Streptophyta; class Polypodiopsida; order Polypodiales; family Pteridaceae; genus Ceratopteris; species Ceratopteris richardii. The sequence continues at coordinate 84,673,136 of CM035421.1, read as the reverse complement.
AGATCATATAATCTGTTCCTTCCTTAGTGCATGTATGAAGGCTTCTCGATATCTCGTCGAGTAATTTTATTATTTTCGCAATCAACGTCTGACTTATGTTTCTTTAGCCAGGGCCCAAGGTATTCCAATGATAACAAGATTTATCGGACTGAACATTACATTAAGACATATATGGAAATCATGATCACCAAGGTGTACTCTTAATGGTGATAATATTCCAAGATGCTAGAGGTTATCCATCTACTACTTGCACTACTACAGGTTTGTTCTTGTGAAAGTACTTCTGTTTCTTTACCAATCCTTTATGAATGAAACATAAGGAGGCTCCTAAGTCCACTTAAGGCTGTAAGGGAAAGGGTCTTCTTAGTCATGATCACCTTGACGTGGACAAGACATGTTTCTACAAGTGCTGGTGTTGCTCGAATTACGAGACCCTTTCTTATATCACGTTCCGGTTATACAATCCCCTTTACAACTTTACTTCTTCATTACTCTTATCCACAAGGGTAGCTTCAATTCTAGAGTTTGTTCTTTTGTTTGGGCAATTTACTACAATATGCTCAAGGTTTCCACAATAAAGGCATAACTTGTTGTCTCTCCTTCTTTGCTTCTCCTGTGGGGTTAGAGGTTCGATTATAGTTACATCTATCTGCATAGGTTCGGGCATATACTCTTCTGTAGGAGTCGAATGAAAGGGTTTCCATTGGCGAGGTCTTCCTTCTACTTGTTTTTCATGTTTCCTGTCAAAAAGACAATTATCACATTGAATAGCTTGGGTGATGTGTTCATTCAATGCCTTAACCTCTGGCATCGTGAGTATAAGATCCTTCACATCATCTCTTAAGACATATCTAAATTGACTTATGAAATAGTCCTCATGCCAAGTGAGATCACATATCAATTGCCTAAATTATGATGCACTGGTAGAGACAAGGCACTTACCTTGATGTAGCTTTCGTAGTTCTATTTCTGCCTCTGAGTTCTGTTTCTACCTTGGAGTTTTGTTTCTTCCACTCGACCGGCGTTTGCATCTCCAACATGTGGCGGTGAGCTCTCCGAGAAACCCATCATAGTCATGGAGTACAACCATGTTTTTCTCCAAGATTGGGGTGAACCATGATAATGCTTGACCACATAGCAAGGTTCAAATAAAACCTACCTTGGATGCTTCATCAGGGTATCTATCAAGTTGCATGCGGATGAACAATTAAACTTGTTGCAAGGATCCATGAAACTTTGTACGATCCCCATCGAGCTTTGTTCATTCATGAAGGATTAAATAGGGCGTTGAATTACTTGAATGGTTCATTGATTTGCTTGAAGATTCCCATTTCGAGCTTGTAATTCTTGGATGAGTGAGCCTACACACACGGGATGTCCCATCTTGACTTGTGTATGTCGATGAGTTAGGTCCTCCACTTGTTGCTCGAGATTCGAAAGCAATGCTAGAATCTATTCAACTATGTTCTCCATGATGCTTGGTCTTGGATAGAAGCTAGCCTTGCCAAAATTCCCTTTGATTGTAGATCACAACTCCTTGAGCTCCAAAGACAGGCATTGGAAAGACTAAGGATATATATGGCCAAGCCCTCCTTATATAGGTGTTCAAAGACAATTACAAATTGATGATTTCATCGATGATATAAGCAATCTGGAACAAGACCTCAGGATGTCAAAAGGATGTCAAAATGAAGCAAGGATGTCTAAATGAAGCAAGTAGACAATCGATCTAAGGCTTTTGCACGTTTCGAAAGCCATGGAAACATTCTCAACATTTTGAACCAATCATGCGATATAGAAAATCTCATAGAATCTGATGTTCACGATGGATTCCTTTGTGTCCATGAGAAGAGCCTACTGTGGCCACTTCTAGTTGTGATGCTTGGTATAGGGAAGTTTTCACAGAAACTCTTGAATGTGTGTGGTTCAGTCACCTTTTGGTTGATTTGGATGTTGGTCAATCTTCTTCCACCACATCTTTACTCACAATCAGGGTGCATTGGAAGTTGCAAGGAATCCTGTGTTCCATGCTCGCACGAAGCACATTGAGGTGCACTATCATTATGTCAAGGAAAGGTCCTCCACTAGAGAGTTTGGCTTATGTGCCCACATAGGAGAGTGTTGCATACTTCTTCACAAAGGCTCTCCCTACGGAGAAGTTTGAAGCTTTCCGCAAAGCTTTGGGCTTATTTCCTTTCGTGGATTGATTTCTTTCCACATAGCTTTGCATTTCCTTATACATGAGCACCATCTCCTTGTTCACTGCATCACTCCCAAGGGGGATTTCTTGATATATTTTGGTATTGATGTGTGTGAACACACTTAGGACCGCCAGAGCACTTTTTCCTCTCTTTTAAGAGCCCCCCTCCCCCCCCCCCCCCCAAGCTTGTCTATACGGTTATAACCCTGGCAGGTCACTTACCTTTGTACATTCGCTTGGTAATACATTCAGTATTGTGTTTTGCTCCAAGCTTCTTCTTCTTCTTCTTCTTCTTCTTCTTCCCCATGATGTTCATGTGCTTCCGCAGACCTCCAACTCCAACAGTTTTGAATGTGCCATGCTATCTCGTCCTCCTTAACTTGACTAAACCTATATGGCTTAGGAGAGACCGGATGACTTCTTCACCTTAGATTTATCCTATGGTCTAAATCATTGCCTTTTGAAGGAGGCAACCTCTCTAGTACACTTGAAAAGCTATCTCCACCAACTCTGTCAACAAGGAATCGAAACATTCTTTTATCATCACATCATATGTAGTCTCCATGGCTACTGTATCAAGGCTAAGTGCTTGATCCATGGATAGTGTTCACCAGTGTGTCCCCCATCACAATCATTGTGGTTTAGGGTCCTTTCCTCCTCGTTAGAAAAGATTGATCAAATGAAGGCAGCAAGTCTAAAAACAATTAAAGCAACGACCCTTCAAGTCCCTTACACTAGCCTTCAAAACCTAACATCTCTTCTTTCGACTTTTTCCTGAAGGTTCCATCTCATGCCGAGTAGGAGATGGAGCTAGGTAATGCTTCGTCTTCCCTGACTCACATCAAAAAGGCACCTCCTTCTCCTCCTCGCTTCTATGGGAATCACGAAGGTACTATCATAGTTCTTTCCAACATGATAGATATCCTTCACTGAAGCGATCGAGTTCCTAAGAACCTCGTTTTGGTACGCTAGTGGTAATCTAAAAAGAAACAACATTTGTAACCATTTGTATGCCTCCTCAAAGGCCTTGATCTTTTGGATCAAGTCCTTGAACTCCTATGAATATGAGTCAAGTAAACGATTCCCCATCTCGCACAAGAGTTTCTTGTATGTGTGGATCTTATCATCCTATACGAAGTTGCCTCATAAGCCATCCTGAATCTCCTTCCATGAAGTTGGTTGAGGCTTAAGCGTTACCCACTAGGCATAAGCCTGATCTTTCAACATCAATTGCATATGCCAAATCCTTTGGGTGTAAGCAAACTTGTACATGTCAAAAAAACCTTGTCCACTTCACCAACCAAGTATCGATCACACCCTCCTCACACTCCTTCATATCACCCCTGAAAGGCTCTGAGAAGAACTAGAGTGGTAACGATCCAATGACAAGTGACTAGCGCTGGTGCACTTGGGTGGCTGAGGGCTCTAAGCTCTGCAACCTTCTCCTCCTCCTCCTCCTCCTCCTCCTCCTTTCTCTCTCAAGCTATGAGATACCCTCCAAGCTACTACATTACCTTTTACTACCTAGCTTGTCCAATGGAGTTGGGAATCCCAATGAACCTATCATGCTTGTTTCTCTTCTAGAACTTAGCCTCACTGTCTCCATCCTATCATTGTATTTCATTTCCTAATGTCCGTGCCATTGTTCACTTTGCACTTCATTACTTTCTTTGTTCTTCTACTGATAATAGGATCTACACCCCTTTTATCTTCTTCCACATTGGCTAAGCTTACCACATTGGCCAAGCTTACCACTTGCAAATCTCTCTCTCTCTCTCTCTCTCTCTCTCTCTCTCTCTCTCTCTCTCTCTCTCTCTCTCTCTCTCTCTCTCTCTCTCTCTCTCTCTCTCTCTCTCTCTCTCTCTCTCTCTCTCTCTCTCTCTCTCTCTCTCTCTCTCTCTCTCTCTCTCTCTTAGGTACCCTCCCTGAGGCATCGCTCATCACTTCACTTGGTATTGGTAGATGACCACTCGGCAAAGTCACACGGGGACGCGTCCCCGGGTCCTAGGGACGTCGGGACGTCGTCCCCTCGACCTAATACCTCGGGACGCCAAGCGAGGACGGCAGCCGTCCCCTTACAGCAGTCTGTAAGGGCAAACCGTCCCCGGGACGCGTCCCCGGGTCTGATTCTTGTCATGACCTTGTTTGGGGACGGAAATCCGGGACGGATCAAGTGTTTGGACGATTTTTTTGCCATAAAACTTCAAGTTTTTTTGGCCTCTCTTTTAGAGTCTCTTTAGCCAATGTTAGGGGTCTTTATAACCTTCTTGAGGGCCATAAGCAACCATAAATAAACATCGCTTTCTTCAATTTTTCTCTATGGATCTCATGTGTATGAAGGGTTAAGCTACCTTCAGCCATATGTGGAAACCCTCTGCACCCTTTCTTCACCCTTTTCCTCTTTTCTCCATACTCATTACATGTATGCTTTAGTCTTAAGATTTTCTGGTTTTACTTTTTAGAATCTACTTTTTGTTGATCCATAGTATGATGTAACATTTTTTTGCTCTCAATGCTCATGATAATACAGCACCACCATCATTTGGATCACCCTCTTGCACCACATAGTCGACCCACCTAAACCCATCATTAGCAATTAGGGTGTACGCATTCACTACCACATAGGTCCCCAGTATTAGGTGGCCATTATGTGGAGAGTCAGAGCCGCACCACTACTTTATCCCCACTACTCCACCATTACCAAGTACACCATCATTTTGTTGTTTTCAGCCTACACAGTTCTTTGTAGTGAGTATTTTTCTTTTCATTCTACACAGAGATGACCACAGTTGTACATGGTTTCGTCTCATAGGCCAAGTTTGGCCTTTTGGAAGACGCTACTCTCTCTCTCTCTCTCTCTCTCTCTCTCTCTCTCTCTCTCTCTCTCTCTCTCTCTCTCTCTCTCTCTCTCTCTCTCTCTCTCTCTCTCTCTCTCTCTCTCTCTCTCTCTCTCTCTCTCTCTCTCTCTCTCTCTCTCTCACACACACACACACACACATACACAAGAGAACACATAGATCATTGCAATGCGACGCAAGCTAACCTGATTATCTAATTTGAAAATCTGGAAATGAAGTACGCCTTCTTGGACTTCACGAGAGAAAGTATGAAGTTTCTTGGGTTGTTGAAGCGTGCAGGAAGAAGAAAAAGAGGCGAGCTGCGAGTGCACGCACGCACCATCTTCACCCGTCCCTATGGGCTCGTCCATGCCTAAATGTTTTGAGTGTTCTATTACAGTGATTGTTCAGTCACGAGTCCTCACTAGCGATATCTTAGTTTTACGTTATTGTGAATCCGTTGACCCTTATATAGCTTTGTGGAGAGTTTTACAATGCTTCGTTGAATCCATGGCTGCCGATCCACACAAATACAAATGGACGTGGAAGTTGAGTTATGCCAATCATATTGTAAGGTCAAGTTCTATTTACATTCGCGTACATGACTTAAATATAATGTGTAGAAAAGCTCAAAAAGGTATCTCGTAAAAGCAAGATTTTCTAAGAGATATTTACCATCTTTTAGAACTTTAGTAGAGGAGTTTTTGGAACATCAAGAAAAGTGCAAAAAATGTTATCCATGTGTTTGAGCATTTTTTCATATTTGTCAAGCAAGAAATATGTATTAAGATTATCAAAGAAATTGCAACAATTTGATTCATGTTTTCAATCATTTTCTCATATTTTTGTTAAAATAGCCCAAGGGATGAGCCTTAGGGGTAGAATGAGAGGCTAGACATCCTCACATCCTACTCCACACTTTATTTTGAGAGTGGAAACTAGGAAAAGGAGGGTAGATATGAGTCTCCACCAACTAGAAGCTCTATATTTTTTTGTGGTTGGAATAGAGTTCGAGCCTCATCTGTCTCTAGTCTTGCAAAAAGAAGGTCTTCAAATCTCTCATATTCGTATCTTAGCCGATTCGAATCGGGGCACTCTTTGCTTCTTCATCAAGTAGGAACAACGTTTTCATGGTTTCAAACATTGACCATAGACATATTTTTAAACCTAGAGGCTCTTGTGGAAGACTTGATATGCGAGTTTTCCAAATGAGGGGTTAAGCATGATTTGATATCATTGATCTATAACTTCAAGCAAGCCTGTCATAAATTAGTGAGAGTTGCAGCTAGATGCTTTAAATAGTATGTAGATCTATGTCAACCTGACGAAAGTCCACCAGAGAAGAATTTAATCTCTCTATTTCTTGAGGGGATAACAAAGGGAAAATTACTCTCACTAGTATGCATTCTTATTCTAATACCTTGAATGAATGTATCAGATAATGCATGGACTTAGAGGACAATCTAGCTACCAAGCTCAAGATTTCAACCTTTGAGTCTAAGAGTGAAGCTTGAGCTTCCTTTACTTCAAGGAATCTTTAATTGAAGAAATTGGCACGATAGTGAAGAAGCTTCTAATGGAACAAGCAAAAGATCAAAGAAATGTTCCTTATGGCCAAAGACCACAACCTCTTAGGTGATGCCAATATTGTAATAGGAATCATATCCCACTTATATGTGCAATAAAGTAATCAAGTATCCACGTGAAGATTATTATATACAACCTCAACAACAATATTTGCATCCACAATACCAACAGAGGCAACAATATAAACCTAGGCCTATGTATACTCTTAGGGATGCATATGGAAACCCGCCTATAGATTAACAAGAATATTATCAAGAATCATATTATGGGGAACCTAGATACAATCAAGGTAACTACGAGCCTACGAGGCATGTTCTAGATCAAGAACCACCTCTAACTCCAAAGGTTGTGCAATCAAGCATGCTGAGGAGAATAATAAAAGGGGGATCATCCCAATAGAGCTCGCAATGATCGACACTAGCACGAGCTATCTAGATGCATACCCAGAGGATAGGAATGAGTATCCAAAAGATACATATGACGAGAGTAAATTGTATCAAGAAGAAGCCTACTATCTTGCAAGAACTAGCAAAAATCCCACTTGGAATGATCGGCCTAGTGCAGAAATCTACTACATAGAGAAAGGAGATTTCCAGAGACAATAATGCACAAAAGGTGCACTTGCACTTGAAGGCCTATGCTACAAATGTGGTGGAGACCACGTCTTCAAGCATTGAACCAATCCATCTAGACCATTTACCTGGAAGATCAGAGGATTTTAGGAGAATTGTGGGAAATATCACTTGATTAAATATTCTCCTTAAAACCCTCAAAACACTACACACGTCACCAAAACTAGTAAAAATCATGAAAAGTGGTATTGATTCTCAAGGGCAAGTGCCTCTTCAAGCAATAACATGAGCTCAAGCTAAGGGGCAAGAGGCTAAGTAATCAAACAAAAAAGAAGATTATTCACCTCCTCAATACCTCAATCTAGAAGCATCTAGGGGGAAAAAAAAAAAGAAAAGAAATTTGACATAGAAACAACATAAGGAGAAGATTAGTAAAAAATGGGAAGAGGCAATACAAAATCTAGAAAAAGAACTTCAAGGGGTATGCACTGAAGTTTCTCAAGGAAAATTAGTAGCATCCAAGTATACGAAAGCTTTTGATAAAGAGAAAGTGGGTTCTATGCTTGTAGATCCACTCCTTGAGGAGTTAGAAATGATTTTTAAGGCCATACTTCTTTTGGGGGACTCATTTCTAAGCTTTTCTCAAACAAGGGAGATGAAAAATATACCTCTCCCAAGGTATTTCCTTGAGTTTTTTTTTCTTTTGCTACCATATGATCTCATGGATTCTTTTAGTATGTCCATCTTGAGAAAAAGCTTCCCCAATTCCTTCGTGCACTCCCAAAGTTGCTTATTCCACAATTCTTTCTAGCCAATAACGTTCTAGTACACTCCTAAATTCCAATGCACGTAGCTTCTTCTTCGAGTATCTTATTTAAGTGTTTTTTAGATTTTCATGATCCTTATCTTCCAAGCTTTTGAATGGCAAAAGAATAACTATGAACTCTATCAAATTGACATTTTTGTGCAAGAAAATGGTGATCAATAGCCACACTTTGGCAATCTTGGGGGTGTAAGTTGATGTTTTTTTTTTAAGCCAAATGATGCCAGATTTCTTTACAACTTGCACTGGACACGTTTTCATGATTTATGGCCTTGAAAACTCTAAAGAAGTCGTTGGAAAATTCCTTTGATGGCTGACATAACTAACTACGATCATTAATTTATTGAAAATTTTGTAATTGCACACTTATAGGCACACTCTTTTGTTGTAATTGGTTGTCCCAAAAGTTTAACCACTCTTATTTTTTGTGTTGCCTTTGGAAAGAAGGCGAGCACCACCTTCCTCAAGCTCTAGCAATACTCATATATAAATTTTCTAGGCATAGTCTTGAGTGTTTGAAAAAGTGATTTGCATGGTTGTAGTTCATAGTGTTCACTTACAATGGTATGTTTAACTTCACTTGCTTTAGATGCATGATTGAAATAGTAGGGGAAGAAGATGCATCCATCCATGATAAGCAACAAGAAAATACATGTATGGGGCATGATAATGTCGGGTTGCATGAAAAGAATCAAGATATGGATATCTATGATGAGTTTGTGATGCATAAGTAGCATATCATGTAAAATGCACATAGACGCTTGAGTCACTCATGCATATGCTTGACACTTCAATTATGATTATGTATAAACACGAATGCAATCCATGCATATGCCATAACTAGACAATCATGGTCCTAGTAAACAAACATGTGACGATTCAATTGTTAAACCATAGGACAGAGTACTCTAGATGCCCCTTTAGTTAACAAACTCCTTTTATCCTATCATTGGAATTGGAAAGATCATTTTCATCACTACTAATTGTAGTTTTTCACATTGTTAGATGCCTAATGCCAAGTATCAAGAATTTTTTTTTATCAATTTTAGCACTAGACAAGATTATGTTATCATTGCTTTTGGAATGTTATGTCCTGAGCTATATAATCTTATAGATTATGAAAAATTTGAGAATGATTCAACATGTGAAGTTCATGGTTCTCAAGCTATTTTAGATGCAAAACTTTGGCATGCTTGCTTTGGTCATCTAAATTTTGATAGTTTGCTTCACTTGCAAAAATTTGAAATGGCACGCTCTCCATCCAAACTTGAGGCACCTTCTAATCATGTTTTTGAGGATTGTATTTTGGGTAAAATCAAATGTTCTTCTTCCCCAAAGATGGTTCAATTAGAGTCACACATAAAATCTAAATGACTCATAGTGATGTTTGTGGTCCTATGTAGACACCTTCGTTTGGGAATTACCTATACTTTGTGACTTTCATTGATGAATTTTCCAAACATGCATGGATTTATCCATCGAAAGCAAAGTATGAAGTGTTTATGTGCCTTAAACGATTCCTAGTTATGGTTGAAAATTCGTTAGCATCTAAAATGGTCACCTTTTTTCTAATTGAGGGTGGGTGTATATGTCTTTTGAGTTTAATGCATTTTTTGTTGATAGGACGATAAACAAATCAATGTATAATGCCATATATGTGGAGAATGAGTTCTCCTATGCGCAACAAAAATGTGTAGTGAACCCTTGTATGTATAGCACTTGGACAAATAGTTGCACCTTGGATAGCTTGCTACTCTCAATAAAAATATCAAATGGAGCTTTTCCTTTACTCAATCAAAGTAGACAAATAGAGCTTTCTAACAAGCTATAAATGACTTAATTTGGACAAGTTTTGATTAGGAAACGCAATCGACAAAGATGAACTACCTATCCACACAAGTATGCTAAAGAATTGAACTTCACTCGCAGACGGACAACTCCCTGAATAAATATCCTTTGAGGAAGATATTCAAGATAAAGACATTGCACACAAATATCTTTCCAACAAGCTAAAAATCAAGTAATTTGGATGTGTTTTGGACAGGAAACTCAACTCGCCAAAGTAGACCACTTGTGCACACAAGTATACTAAAAAACTAGACTTCACTCTCTGATAGATATCTCACAGAATATAAATCCTTTGAATTAAATATTTAGGATAGAGAAATTAAATTCAAAGAGCTTTGCAGCAAGCTAAAAATCAAGCAATTTGGATATGTTTTGGTTGGGAAATTTAACCAACCAAGATAGAATACCTGTCTACACAGGTATGCTAAAAAAGTGGAGTTCAATCTTTGACTGATATCTCATAGAATATATAAGCTTTAAAAGAGATATTTGAGACAAAGAAAGTGCACACTTTTAAAATGCGTGTTTAAATGCAAGAAATGGTTACATATACACTGAGATATGAGCTTCACAACAGAGCTATGTACAAAATGACGTGAAGCTGTAAGGAGTCTATGGGAAGACAAAATGACAAAATGACCAGATCTGACTATTGGGAGCTCTTGCTTCTTTCTCTTCTTGTTTAGTACATGCTCCCACTCCACTTTTATAACCAATGAGCATGTGAAGAAGTTTGTGCCTCCTTCTTCACTCACCGCTTTCATTTGATTTCCCACTACATGCCACTTACTACACTCATCATGAATTTTGACTATACTTTTTTTCCTTTTTTTCTTTTCTCTTCTTTTCCTTTATCTTTATATTTTGCAAATTTATCCAGGCATAGATCATGTGAAAATGAGCTTGTACATTTATCTTCAACACTCCCCCTCAAGCTCATTTGGGAGTTATCTTCAACCATGTCTTGCAAACTTATCACATCCTTGAAACCTTTGAGTTTAGAAGCATCCAAAAACTTTGTAAACATATCTACAACCTGCTCTTTGGTTCTGATGAACTTTATCTCCACATCTTTGCTCAATAGCTTCTCCCTTACATAATGGTAGTGGACCTCTATGTGCTTGCTCCTTGCATGAAACATAGGATTGCTTGCCAAGTAAATACTTGACATGTTATCACCGTATATAGGGATGGTTCCAACTTGCACTTCAAGATCAGCCAAAAGCTTTTTAATCCACATTGCTTCACATGTGGCAAATGCTAATCCTCTATATTCAGCCTCCATGGATGAAAGTGCAACAGTAGGTTGTTTCTTTGAGCTCCATGTGATAGGTTTCCTTCCTATCATGAACACATAACCTGAGGTTGATCTCTTATCTTTCTTTGAACCTGCCCAAATAGCATCGCTAAAGTCTTTGACCTGCAATTCTTCATCAAACTTGTAAAACAAAGCATGATTAACTATATGCTTTATGTATCTCAACACTCTCTTGGCTGAATTTAAATGTTCACTTGTCGGGGCTTGCATAAACTTAGAAAGTACACCAACAACATAAGATAAATCAGGTCTTGTAATGTTTGCAGAGATTAATGATCCTACAATGTTTATGTATGTCATTACATCTTCCAATAGTCTCCATCATTTGAGCAAATCTTTATATTTGTGTCCATGGGTTGGGTGAGTGGTTTGCATTCACTAATTCCAAATCTAACAAAAACATCCAACAAGTACTTCCTTTACATCAAGTAGATGCCACTTTTTCTATAAACAACTTCGATTCCTAAAAGATATTTCAACTCTCCAAGATCTGAAATTTTAAACTCCTTACCAAGCTTCCTTTTGATATCTTTGATCCCTATAACATCATTTCTTGTTATGATGAGGTCATCGACATATATGCAAATATATACCTCTCTTTTTTCTTCCTTCTTCATGTACAATGAAGTATCTACACTACTTGGGTTGTATCCACACTTAGTTAGATATTCTACCAATCTCTGATTCCATGCTCTTGGTGCTTGCTACAAGCCATAAAGTGCCTTTTTCAACCTGCAAACAAAGTCTGGATGGTTTTCATCTTCATCCAACCAGTTGACTCATGTATGCCTCTTCTTGTAGTTCTCCATTGAGAAAAGATTTTTTGATGTCAAGTTGATATGATGGTCATCTCCTTGAAGCACCAATTGCTATTAATGTTCTGATTGTTCCCATCTTTGCAACAAGGCTGAAAACTTCATCATAATCTATGCCTTGTGTTTGTTTAAATCATTTGGCAACTAATCTAGCTTTATAATTTCTCTTCTACCTCGAGCAATGACCTTGAAGCCTTCCTTTGGATTCTTTATGAAGCACCCATTCTCGTTGAATATGAGATGATAACCCTTCTCTATCATTTGTCCTACGGAAATCAATTTCTTTGAAATTGTAGGAACATGAAGAACATTAGATAGTACCTTTGCTCTACTTGTATCTCCAATCCTTATATCTTCAATATGTTCAATCATGTGTTGAGTATCATCACATGTTTCAACACATCCATTTCCACTTGGTACCTGAACAAACTTCCTTGCCATGACATATGGTTACTACAACCTGAATCAATGTACCATTTTTTTTCATCTTCACAAGAGCTTCTATACTCATGTCTCATTGCAAGTAGTGTGTCCTTGCTTCCTTCACTTGAGGTGCTTGCATAGTTGCTTTGGCTCCTTTGATTGCCTCCATTTGGTCTTCCATTCTTCAGCCAACAATCAATAGCATAGTGTCTTACTTTACCACAATGATAGCATGTTATACCTTTATGAGAATTGTAGGAGCCGCAACCTCTTCCTCTACTTCTACCTCGACCTCTTCCTTGTCTGTTGGCATTTGATGCATCCTTGTTGTCTTTCGAATTGTTCTGACTGTAGTTGGAGTTGTTGTGACCTCTTCCTTTTCATCTTGAGCCTCCTCTTGAGTTCTTTCCTTTACCTCGACCTGCATATAACATTTGGTTGTGGTTGTCCTTTCCGTTGGCCCATCAAAGCTAAGGTCTTCTGAGACAAGATGAGGGATTAGTTGTTCAAAACCTAGATATGCATCTTTCAAGTTAATGGAAGTTATAAAAGGCTTCCATCTTTCATCTTCTCTCAATCCATTGAGAGTATAACACACAAGATCTTCGTCTTCAATCGTTGTGCCAATAGAAGCTAAAGCATCACTTAGCTCCTTAATCTTCAAAGTATATTCAGCTATGGATTGACTCAAACTTTTCTTGATTGTGTTCAACTCATTCTTGAGTTGAAGTTTCCTAGCTTTGGTATTTGTTGAATACATCCTTTCAAGAGCTTCCCAAGCATCCTTAGCTTTCTCTAGATGTTGAATATGCCCTACCATGGCATTAGTAATGACTTGTGAAATGAGGAACATGATTCTCCTATTCCTCTCTTCCCATTCTTTTGCTTGCCTCCTTTGGACTTCGATGGTCGTAGCTTGATTGATTTGAGGTTGAGCATCATCGTTGCTCCCCCACAAGCCTTTGCCCATTAGGTATTTGGTCATTCTAAACTTCCACACCGGATAGTTATCCTTATCCAATTTCTCTACTTATTGACCCAAGTCAGCCATTGAAGACTATCAAAAACTTTGAGAGTTACCTCGAATAGTTATATTCTCCTTTGTTCTTGCGTTTGTGAAGTTCCCCCTTGTTTTGTAGCTCCTCTTTTGCTTTGCTTTAACTCCAACTCTGTTGATGAAGCTTCAACACCATTTTCTCTAATACCAACTGTGCAGAATGAGTTCTCCTATGCACAACGAAAACATGTAGTGAACCCTTGTATGTCCAGCGCTTGAGCAAATAGCTGCACCTTAGATAGCTTGTTGCTCTCAATAAAAAACTCAAATGGACATGTGCCTTTAGTAAATCAAAGCAGACAGAGAGAGATGTCTAAAAAGCTATAAATGAATTAATTTGGACAAGTTTTGGTTAGAAAACACAATTGACAAAGATGAACTACCTGCCACACAAGTATGCTGAAGAATTGAACTTCACTCTCGGACTGATAACTCCCTGAATATATATCCTTTGAGGAAGATATTTGAGATAGAGAAATAAAACACAAATAGATTTCCATCAAGCTAAAAAACAAGTAATTTGGATGAGTTTTGGTTAGGAAAATCAATTGACCAAAATAGACCACCTACACACACAAGTATATTGAAAAACTAGACTTCACTCTCTGATAAATATCTCATATAATATAAATCCTTTGAAGGAGATATTTGGGACAAAAAACATGCATGCAAAGAGCTTTCCAACAAGCTAAAAATCAAGCAATTTGGATATGTTTTGGTTGGGAAAGTTAACCAACCAAAATAGACTACTTGTCTACACAAGTATGCTAAAAAACTAGACTTCACTCTTTGATTGATATCTCATAGAATATATAAATTTTGAAAGAGATATTTGGGATAGAGAAAGTGCAAAAGATCTTTTCAATGAGTGTTTAAACACAAGAAATGGTTACATATACAATGAGATATGAGCTTCACAACAGAGATGTGTACAAAATGACGTGCAACTAGAAGGAGTCTATGGGAAGACAAAATGACAAAATGACCAGATCCAACTATTGGGAGCTCTTGCCTCTTATCTCCTTTTTTAGAATGTGCTCCCACTCCATTTTTATAACCAATTAGCATGTGAAGAAGTTTTTGCATCCTTAACTCACCACTTTTATTTGATTGCCCACTACAAGGCAGATATTGTATCTTTTACTCATCATGAATTTCAACTAGAATTTTTTTCCTTTTTTTCTTTTCTCTTCTTTTACTTTATCTTTATATTTGGTAAATTTATCCAAGCATAGCTCATGTGAAAATGAGCTTGTACATTTATCTTCAACAATATACACCTCAACAAAATGGAGTTGCTGAGAGGAATAACATGTCTCTCATGGAAATGGCTTTTGGCTGGAGGCTGTTATGTGTGTAACATATGTAGTTAATAGGTTTTCCACCAAATCATTGTAGTTTATCACCCCATATCAAGCTTGACATGGTCTAAAGCCATATGTTGCTCATCTACATGTTTTTGGTTTTTTAGCAAATGCTTTTTGGTTTTCTAGCAAATGCATTATTGCGTGAATAATGACACATAAAAATTGGATGATAAGGCTATTAAATATATTTTTTTTGGGTACAATTATGAAATCAAAGGCCATCCTCTATATCATCCATAGACTAAATGCATCTTGGTTAGCCATGACACTGTTTTTTTTTTAATGCACTTCAACCCTTACTTTCATGTACCAAGGAGACATCAATTAGCTCGATACTTTGCTGCTTCTTTTTACAAGTGGGTAGTCAAGTGCTAGTCCTACTAAGGTAATTTCTCAACCTTTACAAGTTCTACATTGTGATGCTGATCATTCAATTTCTAATGGAAATTTACATGATGCACTTATTGATGAGAGTGTTGGCATAAAATGGGGTAAAAGCATCTCTAAATAGACTTTGACAGATAGTAAATTAAATGCATCTTTGTCATATTATACTCATTCAAGATTTGATAATGCTTATTTTGCATCAAATTGCTATGCAATGGATGTATCTAGTCTTGGTGATAAGAATGAGCATATTTCTTGTTGGGGATGTAAGGGCCATGTAACCTTACCCCTATGTTCATATACATATATTTTTTATAGAGCATTGCCTCAAAAAGATCATTATTTGGGTTTAGAGGCTTCCATACATATGTGCATGTTTCTTGTCTCCCCTTATCCCTCCTTCTCCTCTTTGATCCATTTGTTCACACCACCAAAGGCCTTCATTGGTATCAGAGCATGTTGAAGGCTAGTGTGCAAGGAGCTTCAATGGAAGTTTAGGGTACAAGAGGTGAATGTGCAAGTCGGCATCTTCTACACAATAGGTTGTTGATTTTGTCATACCTCAAGCTAAGAAGCTCATATTGATGCAATTTAAAGTTTTCTATGTAGCTCACAAAGAGAGTTACAACTTCACAAAATGACATAGAATATGTTTGGGATTTTTACTCTATCAAAAATTCAAAAAACTCATAGTGATGTAAAATTCGAATCTACAATATTTGGATAGCAAGTCAAAATTTTGGCTATAGATTGAGTTTTAGAGGTCATATTTAAGTGATTTGAATTGTTGTGCATAGATTGAAAAAGCATCTACAACTTTATAGAAGAACACGTAGATTCACAAACATAGGTTGGCTCATTCATGATACTCATTTATGTTAGGGTTCAGATGCTCAGATGGATGCACATGTAGAGCATGCTTTGGATGTTTGTGATGCTTATGTAGAGCATGATTTCTTTGATCATCTGGATGCTCATGTGGAACACACTTTGGATGATCATTTGGATTCTTTGGAGCATGATGTGGATGCTCATGTAGAGCATTGCGATGATACTCAAGTAGAGTTTGATCATTAGTTTGACCTTGATGCTCATGTTGTGCAGTTAGCTCATGTGGAGTATGGTGATAGACTTGGTGTGGTAGAGCAAGATACTCTTATGATACACAATGTGTGGTAGAACATATTAGCTCTCAGGATGCATAGACATGTGCTTGGTTGAGAGGATGACTGATTAGATGTTGAGGAGTGAGCAGTTATACAATCATCCTTTGATTCACTCATGCAAGATATTGACATAGATATGTCACGACATGTTGGTCTTGCTCATGGTGCTTTGGATGCCATGGATACTAGCATGGTTTATAAGGTTAGGTTAGCCAAGATGGCATAGGTTTTGTCATGTATGAGTTGTTATGCTTAAGCTCAGACATTGCAGTTGTTGGAGCATTAGCACTAGGAGTTTTTAGTCATTTGATGATTGACACATGCATAGAGCAAGTGGGAGCTTTGCAAGAACTTCATCAGTTCTTGCATCAGTCGGATATGAGTTCAACTCTTGTTGATATGATTCTAGAGTAGTTTGAGGTGCATGGATACACCTTCTTTGATGCAATTGGTGTAGGTTGACTGGTATGGTTGAGATCTGGACTCTTCATGTACATTATTTTATAGTCCTACATGATAATTTGTATATGTTGCCACTTATGGTCACATGGACCCTTAAGTGGGGGATTGTTGGGGATCTAAGGGTCATGTAACCTTACCCCTATGTTCATATACATATATCTTTTATAGAGCATCACCTCAAGAAGATCATTATGTGGGTTTTGAGACTCCCATGCATGTGTGCACATCTCTCTCTCTCTCTCTCTCTTTGTTTCTCTCTCTCAATGGTGTTCATCGGTCTTCTACCACTGCCATCTTTATTGAAATTCATCTTGCATTGGCAGTTGCAAGAAACCCTGTGTTCCATGCTCATACAAAGCACATTGATGTGCATAATCATTATGCTCAAGAGAGACTCTCTGCTAGTGAGAGTAGTTTGGCTTATGTGCCCACACATGATAATGTTGCACGCCTTTTCACAAAGGCTTTGCCTAGGGAAAAGTTTGAATCTTTTTGCAAAGCTTTGGGCTTACTTCATTTTGTGGATTCATTTCTTTCCAAATAGCTTGGGACTTGTTTATACATGAGTGCCAATGCCTTTTTTACTACATCAATCCCAAGGGGGATTTGTTGATATATTTTGGTAGTGATGTGCGTAAACACACTTAGAACTATCGAGGCACTTTTCCCCCTCTTTTTTGAGCACTAAGGTGTGTATGCTAAGGTTCATGTGTTGGAAGATCATGTAAACCTCTGATTAATATTGTTATTGTGGCCCACCCCACTTCCAACATTTGGTATCAAAGCATAGCTGACATATACCCTTAACAAGATGAGTGACTATAGACTTGAGAATGAAGACAAGCTTGAGGGAATGTCTAATTATCCAATGTGGAGTTTTATGATGATGAATCTATTAGTACCAAAGGACTTATAGAATATTATCAATGGCACTTATCTAAGGCCAAGACAAGTTGGAGAAGAGGCTACTTCATCTTCTAGAAGACCCCCCTGTTCTTATTTCTACTACTAAGCATATGATAGGTTGTAGAAAGTTATTTTCTTCCCTTTCTAACTCTTTAGGTAGAAGAGTGACCATTGCAGATGGTCATTGTTGGAGTTACACGTCTGCGCAAGCAACATAAGGAAGAAGAAGAAGCTTGGAGCATAACACACAATACTGAATGTATTACCACTAGAATGTACAAAGATAAGTAACCCATTAGGTCTATAGGCGTATATACAAGCCGAGGAAAAAAAAAACCTTACAAAGAGAGAAAAAAGTGCCCCGGTGGTCCTAGTGTGTTCACACACATCACTACCTAAATATATCAACAAATCCCCCCTAGAACTAATGCGATGAACAAGGAGCTAGCACTCATGTATAAGGAAGTGCCAAGCTATGTGGAATCAATCCACAAAAGGAAGTAAGCCCAAAGCTTTGCAGAAAGCTTCAAACTTCTCCCTAGGCGAAGCCTTTGTGAAAAGGTATGCAATGTTCTCCTACATGGGCACATATGTCAAGTTGATCTTTCCAGTAGAGAACCTCTCCCTAACATAATGATAATGCACCTCAATGTGCTTAGTGCAAGCATGGAACATAGGGTTCCTCGCAATTGCCAATGTGCTCTGACTGTCAGTGAAGATGGTGGTGGCAGAAGACTGACCAACCCCCAAATCAGCCATAAGGCATCTGAGCCACACACACTCAACAATCAATATGAAAGCTTCCCTATACTCAACCTCACAATTGGAAGTGGCCATAGTAGGCTGCTTCTTGCTCAACCAAGATATGCATGAGCTACTAAGCATGAAGCAAAAAACTAATGGACATACGAGTGTCATAGCAATCAGCCTAGTTAGAGTCAGAAAAAGCATGCAAATTTGGTGATATATTTAGATGGTGATGTGTGTGAACACACTAGGACCATCGAGGCACTTTTTTCCCTCTTTTAGGAGGTTTTTTTTCAGAACAGCTAAGGATGCTTGGGATACACTTACCACATTGTATGACGCTAGGAATGAGGCTCGTGTTTCTTACCTCCGAAAACAGTTGGAGAGTGAGCATATAAATGAAGGTGATTCTATGGATAGTTTTCTAACAAAGATCGAAGACTTGAAGGAACAATTGATTTATGCTGATGAAGTTATACCAGATAGCTCACTTGTGCAAACTGTTCTAAATGGTCTTCCTGATTCATATTAGAGTTTTGCTTCTACTCTTCATTTGATGATGAAAGGCAATCCAAATGCCTTGTCATTTGAGGAGTCTCAGTTCTATTGCAGGAAGATCAATCTAGGTAGAACAGGTCCATTATGCGTGTTACAGATCAAGCTTTCCTGGCTAGTTAGAAGGCAAAGGTAAATGGAGGTCATCTACTAGTAACTGGAAATCTGCAAATGCTGCACATTCGAAGAAGGAAGACAAAGATGAGAAGAAATCAGAAATTCTTTTGTAAGTATTGTAAAGGAAATAATCATGTCATAAAGAACTGTCCAAAATTGGTTGTAAAAGAGGCAAAGAAAAAAGAGGCTAGAATGGTTGTTGCAGAGGCCTCTACACCAAAAACAGAGTCTGCTAATCTTGTGTAGAATGAAGAATGGGTGTTTACTTTTGTTTGTAGTTTTGAGCCATCTTCTCATGAATAGTGTATGCTTGCATTAGACCAAGATGTTTGGTACTTTGATAGTGGGGCAACCAAACATATAACCTTGCATTTTCACTCAGTCACATGCGCCAACAATGCCTCTTATCCTATCATGGGAGTTGGTAAGACCATTCTGACTACTGTTGATGGTAGTTCTTTCACTTTGTTGGATGCTTTATTTGTGCCATGGATCAAGAAAAATCTATTATCAGTTTCTTTATTAGCCAAGATTCTTGGTTGTGAAATTTGTTGATTATAGATGCAGAGTTCATGATTTGTCAAATGGCGACATGATTATTGCTTATGGCGTTTTATGTCATGGGCCGTATAAGCTCATAGACTATGAAAAATCTATGAATGATTCAACACGTGCAGTACATGATTCGCAGCCTATGTTAGATGCAAAGCTTTGGCATGCACTCTTTGGTCATCTAAATTTTGCTAGTTTGCTACACCTACATAAATCTGAAATGGTGTCCTCTTTGCCCAAACCTGAGGCACTCGGAAAACATGTCTATGAAGGCTGTATTTTGGGAGAAATGCAGCATTCCTCCTTTCCAAAAGATGGTTTAGTTCAAGCTACTCAAAAATTGCAGCTTGTTCATAGTGATGTCTGTGGTCCTATGCAGACACCCTCTTTTGGAAAATATCTTTCCTTTGTAACTTTCATTGATGATTTTTCCAAGCATGCATGGGTATATCCATTGAAAGCAAAATCCAAATTGTTCATGTGCTTCAAACAGTACTTGCTTTTGGCTTAAAATCTGTCAGCATGTAAAATGGGCACCCTCCATTCTGATCGAGGTGGGCAATATATGTCTTTTGACTTTGATGCAATTTTGGCTGAATGTGGGATAAAACATCAGTGTATTGTGTCGTATACACCACAACAGAATGGAGTTGTTGAATGAAAGAAAAGGCCACTCATGGAGATGGCAAGGTGTATGGTCAAGGGTCAGGCTTTACCACATATTTTCTGGCTTGAGGTTGTCATGTGTGCAACATATGTACTTAACAGGTGTCCCACTAAAGCACTGTAGTCTATCACTCCATATGAGGCTTGGCATGGTTGCAGGCCATTTGTTGCTCATCTATGTGTTTTTGGTTGTCTGGCATATGCATTAATGCCTGAACAACATCGTAGGAAATTAGATGATAAAGTAGTAAAATGTATTTTTTGTTGGGTACAATTCTGAAAGCAAAGGCTATCATCTGTATCACCCACATACTAAATGCATTTTTGGTTAGCCATGATGTTGTTTTTGTGGAAGATGCTATTCAACCTTTACTTTCATGTACGAAGGAGACATCTGTTATCTCCAAAGACATGTATGATACTTTGCTTCCTCTTTTTACTGGTGGACAGTCTAGTGCTATTCCTATTGAGGCAACTTCTCAACCTTTACAAGTTTCATGTGATGATGCAGATCATTCCATTTTTGATGCAGATTTGCATTATCCACTTCCTGATGAGAGTGCTGATATTGAAGAGGCAAAAACTATGCCAAAATGGCTAGTGTAGACTTTGTGTGACAGCAAATTAGATGCACCTCTATCATACTATACTCATTCAGGCTCTCATACTGCCTCTTTTGCATCAGATTGCTACGCTATGGCTGCCTCTAGTCTCTGTGATGAGATTGAGCCTGTTTTGTTTGATGAAGCACAAAATTCTGAACATTGGATAGCTGCAATGCAATTTGAATATGATGTTATCATGAAAAATGGTACATGAGCTTTATGTGACTTGCCTCCTGGCAAGAAGACCATTGGCACTAAGTGGGTATACAAGATGAAGCGTAAACCTGATGGAACAGTTAAAAGGTATAAGGTTAGGCTTGTTGCAAAGGGTTATGCATAGGAAGAGGCATTGATTTTGATGAAACCTTTGCACCTACATTCCAAATGACTATTGTTCATAGCATCTGTGCACTTGCAGCTCATCATGGTTGGAATGTACATCAGTTGGACATTAAAACAACATTTCTGAATGGTGACTTGCATGAAGAGGTGTATGTGTTTCAGCCACGTGGCCTTATGCAGAAAGGCATGAAAACTAAGTGTGGAGGTTAAAGAAGGCATTATATGGTTTAAAGCAAGCACCATGTGCCTGGTATGAAAAGATACATGCCTATCTGATTGTACATGGTTTTGAGAGCAGTCCAACCGAAAGCACCTTATATGTTAAGCATGCTAATGATGTACTTCTGATCATTGTTGTGTATGTTGATGACATGCTGCTCATTGGTCCTCATGAGAAGCATATTACTAATTTTAAGGCTGATTTGCATGCCTCATTTGAGATGTCTAATTTGGGGCATTTGCATCATTATTTGGGCATTTAATTTATGCACATTGATGGTGAATGGTTTTGTGTCAAATAAAATATATTGACACATTATTGCAGCGTTTTGGCCTTGAAGACTATAAACCTATTGCCACTCCTATGGAGACAGGTTTACGATTGAGTCTTCATGATGTTGGAGATGCATTTGATGCTGTTCTCTATCAGCAGGCGATTGGATACTTCATTTAATTATGCATTACTCAGCCAGATATTCAGTTTGTTGTCTCACAAATGAGTAGATTTATGCATTGCCCAGGTGTCAAGCATTGACAAGCAGTTAAGTGCATCTTTCGATACTTGAGTGGTACCTAGATACTTGGCTTGTTTTATCCCAAGGGGGGATGAATATCGCCAGATTTGCATGCTTTTTTTGACTCTTACTAGGCTAGTTGCTATGACACTCGTGAGTCCACTAGTGGTTTTTGCTTCATGCTTGGTAGCTCATGCATATCTTGGTTGAGCAAGAAGCAACCTACTATGGCACTTATAGTTGTGAGGCTGAGTATAGGGTGGCTTTCATAGCGATTGTTGAGTGTGTATGGCTCAGATGCCTTATGGTTGATTTGGGGGTTGGTCAGTCTTCTACCATCACCATCTTCACTGACAGTCACAGTGCATTGGCAGTTGTGAGGAACCCTGTGTTCCATGCTCGCACTAAGCATATTGAGTTGCATTATCATTATGTAAGGGAGAGGTTCTTTGTTGGAGAGATTATCTTGGCATATGTTCCCATGCAGGAGAACATTGCAGACCTTTTCACGAAGGCTTTGCCTAGGGAGAAGTTTGAAGCTTTCCGCAAAGCTTTGGGATTACTTCCTTTTGTGGATTGATTCCACATAGCTTTGCACTTCCTCATACATGAGTGCCAGCTCCTTGTTCATGACATCACTCCCACAGGGCAAATTTGTTGATATATTTAGGTAGTGATGTGTGTGAACACACTAGGACCACTAGGGCACTTTTTTCCCTCTTTAGGAGGCTATTTTTCCCTGGCTTGTATATACGCCTATAGCCATCACAGGTTACTTATCTTTGTACATTCTAATGGTAATACATTTTTTTCGAGAATTCATGGCCATAACTGCTAAATGAACAAAGTATTGTGTGTTGTTCTCCAAGCTTCTTCTTCTTCCTTATGCTCTTTGCATGCTTCCATAGATGTCTAACTCCAACAATTGTAAAAAGTATGCAAATCTGGCGGTAATGATCCCCTGGCGATAGTGATCCCCCCTTGGGATAAAACAAGCCAAGTATCCGGGTACCACTCAAGTAGCAAAAGATGCGCTTAACCGCCTGCCAATGCTTAACACCTGGGCAATGCATAAATATACTCATCTCCAAGACAACAAACTTAATATATGGCTGAGTAATGCATAATAAAATCAAGCATCCAACAGCTTGCTGATAGACAACAACAACAAATGCATAAGCATCACGAAGACTAAATTTTAAACTTGTCTCCATAGGAGTGGCAATAGGTTTACAGTCTTCAAGGCCAAAACGTGGCAATAATGTGTCAATATATTTTGTTTGACACAAAGCCATTCCACCATCAATGTGCATAAATTGAATTCCCAAATAATGATGCAAATGCCCCAAATAAGACATCTCAAATGAAGCATGCAAATCAGCCTTAAAATCAACAATATGCTTCTCACGAGGACCAGTGAGCAGCATGTCATCAACATACACAACAATGATCAGAAGTACATAATTGGCACACTCAACATATAAGTTGCTTTCAATTGGACTGTTCTCAAAACCATGTGCAATCAGATAGGCATGCATCTTTTCATACCAAGCATGTGGTGCTTGCTTTAAACCATATAATGCCTTCTTTAACCTGCACACCTAGTTTTCATGCCCGTTCTACAAAAGCCATGGGGCTGAAACACATACACTTCTTCATGCAAGTCACCATTCAGAAATGTTGTTTCAATGTCCAACTGATGTACATTCCAACCATGATGAGCTTCAAGTGTAGAGATGCTATGAACAATAGTCATTTCGCATGTAGGTGCAAAGGTTTTATCAAAATCAATGCCTTTTTCCTATGCATAAACCTTTGCAATAAGCCTAGCCTTATACCTGTCAGTTGTTCCATCATGTTTACACTTCAACTTGTATACTCACTTAGTGCCAATCACCTTCTTGCCAGGAGATAAGTCACATAAAGGCCAGGTAGCATTTTTCATGATAGCATCATATTCAGATTACATTGCAGCCATCCAATGTTCAAAATTTTGTGCTTCATCAAACGAAACAGGCTTAGTCTCATCATAGAGACTAGATGCAGCCATAGCATAGCAATTTGGTGCAAAAGAGGCACTATGAGAGCCTGAACGAGTATAGTATGATAAAGGTACATCTAATTTGTTGTCATGCAAAGTCTGCACTAGCCATTTTGGCATAGTTTTTGCCTCCTCAATATCAGCTCTCTCATCAACAAGTGCATCATGCAAATCTGCATCAGAAATGGAATGATCTACATCATCACATGAAACCTATAAAGGTTAAGAAGTTGCCTCAATAGGACTAGCACTATACTCTCCACCTATAAAAAGAGGCAGCAAAGTATCATACATGTCTTTGGAGTTAACATATGTCTCCTTCGTACATGAAAGTAAAGGTTGAATAGCATCTTCCACAGAAACAACATCACGACTAACCAAAATGCATTTAGTCCATGGATGATAGAGACGATAGCCTTTGCTTTCAGAACTGTACCCAACAAAAAATACATTTTACTACTTTATCATCCAATTTCCTGCGATGTTGTTCAGGCACTCATGCATATGCCAGACAACCAAAAACATGTAGATGAGCAAGAGATGGCTTGCGACCATGCCAAGCCTCATATGGAGTGATAGACTGCAGTGCTTTAGTGGGACACCTATTAAGTACATATGATGCACACATGACAATCTCAAGCCAGAAACTATGTGGTAAAGCTTGACTCTTGACCATACACCTCGCCATCTCCATGAGTGAACTATTCTTTCATTTAACAACTCCATTTTGTTGAGCTGTATATGGCACTGTACACTTATGTTTTATCCCAGATTCAGTCAAAAATGCATTAAAGTAAGAAGGCATATATCCCCCCCTCAATGAGAACGAAGGGTGCCCATTTTACATGCTGACAGATTTTCAGCCAAAACCAAAAGTGTTTGAAGCACACGAACACTTCACGCTTTGCTTTCAATGGATATACCCATGCATGCTGGAAAAATCATCAATGAAAGTCACGAAGTAAAGATATTTTTCAAAAGAGGGTGTCTACATAGGACCACAAACATCATAGTGAACAAGTTGCAACTTCTAACTAGCTTGAACTGAACCATCTTTTGGAAAGGAGGAATGCTACATTTTGCCCAAAATACAGCCTTCGTAGACATGTTTTCCGGGTGCCTCAGGTTTGGGCAAAGAGCATAGCATTTTAAATTTCTACAGGCATAGCAAACTAGCAAAATTCAGATGACCAAAGCTTTGCATCTGGCATAGCCTAAGAATCATGTATTGCACATGTTGAATCATTCATAGATTTTTCATAGTCTATGAGCTTATACAACCCATGACATAAAATGATAGAAGCAATAATCATGTCGCCATTTGATAGATCATTTGCCCCACTATCAAAGTACCAAACATATGAGGCTATTGTAGACATACACTGTTCAAGAGAAGATGGGTCAAAACTGCAAACAATAGTAAACGCCCATTCTTCATTCTACACAAGATTAGCAGACTCTATTTTTGGTGTAGAGGCCTCTGCAACAACCATTCTAGCCTCTTTTTCCTTCGTCACTTTTGCAACAAGTTTTGGATAGTTCT
The DNA here is from genome assembly GCA_020310875.1 of Ceratopteris richardii. Classification (NCBI taxonomy): domain Eukaryota; kingdom Viridiplantae; phylum Streptophyta; class Polypodiopsida; order Polypodiales; family Pteridaceae; genus Ceratopteris; species Ceratopteris richardii. The sequence continues at coordinate 84,647,466 of CM035421.1, read as the reverse complement.
TTATGACATGATCATTTCCTTTACAGTACTTACAAAAGAAATTATGTGTTTCTGATTTGTTATCATTTTTGTCTTCCTTCGTCAAATGTGCAGCATGTGCATATTTTTGCTTACTAGTAGATGAGCTCCATTTACCTTTGCCCTTTTGACTAGCCAAGAAAACTTGATATGCAACATGCATAATGGACTTTTTCTGCCTAGACGCATCTTCTTGCAATAGAATAGAGACCAACTCCTCAAATGACAAGGCATTTGGATTGCCTTCATCACCAAATGAAGAGTAGAAGCAGAACTCTAATATGAATCAGGAAGACCATTCAGAATAGTCTGCATAAGTGAGCTATCTAGTATAACTTCATCAGTAGAAATCAGTTGTTCCTTCAAGTCTTTGATCTTTGTTAGAAAATTTTCCATAGAATCACCTTCATTCATATGCTCACTCTCTAACTATTTTCGGAGGTAAGCAACATGAGCCGCATTCCTAGCCTGGTACAATGTGGTAAGTGTATCCCAAGCATCCTTAGGTATTCTACAAGAGCGAATGTGAGGAATAATGGCACATTTGATAGACAAGGCTATCAATGCATGTGCCTAAGCATCTCTATCATCCCAACAAATTTGCTTTATAGTAGGTGCAGCAGAAACCATAGCATGAACAGAAATATGAAGAATATCAACATCTTCAACGCCATCTACATCAGCTTCAATACCTGTATTTGTAGGTGTAATAGCACATTTTTCAACACCCTACACAATGTTCCATAGTCCTTTTGCAACCAATACATGTTGAATCATATAAGCCCACAATGGGTAATTGGTACTGTCCAACTTATCCTCAACAATCAACATACGGAACACATCACTGCTTTTAGCCATGGACATTGATTAAAATACCCTCATGTAGAAAATTGACTATATCTGAAAAAGTTGAACAGAATTACCCTCACGAGTTCTTCTAGACATGTAGCAGAATTTGATATGCTTATACTGGCGAACTGAAATCTGTATATATTTTTGGCACAAAAAGATGAAATAGCCTACACAAGCACTACGATAGTGTGTTCAGAGGTCGAAACAAGCTCAAATCACGATTTCAACACACAAAGCGAGTAGTAGTTTTGATCTCCTAATCACCTTGAGTATGCTCATCAAAGTTTGTGCGATTTTGATACTATGACCGAAGGGGTGTCGAAGACACCATAGATGAAGCGATGACATGCTCTAATATGAATTATCGGAGTTAGACGTTTGCGAAGCACATGAACAACACAAGGAAGAAGAAGAAGCTTGGAGCACAACACACAATAATGAATGTATTACCACTAGAACGTACAAAGATAAGTAGCATTAGGGCTATAGGCGTACATACAAGCCAAGGGGAAAAAACCTCCTAAAGAGGGCAAAAAGTGCCTCGACGATCCTAGTGTGTTCACACACATCACTACCTAAATATATCAACAGTCATGATTTTGATGTTGTAGGTGTTGGAGAAGTAAACCTTAAGTCAAGAGCAAGAGGATATTTCACAATTTCTAATGTTCCTCATGTTCCAAACATGAAGAAGAATTTACTCTCTATCTCTACTTTTTTGTCAGATGATTTTAAAGTTGTTTTTAAGAAAAATTCATGCCTGATCTTCTCACCTAATGAGGAACATTGTCTACTTCAAGGAGAAAATAAAAGTGGCATGTTTGTCTTATGTAAAAAAAGCTATGATTTGGATTATGCCAAAATATCCATTGAAGTGTTCTTTTACCTATGCTCATTTATTGTATCTTTTTAAAATATTTTTTATGGATCATTTACCATTGTAAAAGCCTCGAGCTTTAAACATGTAAAAGGAGAGAAAGAGAGCTAAATTTCAACGAATTTGAGGTGGTTGAGTTGCAATCAATGAATCAATCAATCACCTAAAAGTAGGTCAAACTAGATCTTGACTTTTCTTAGATTGTAGGAAAGTGAATTGATTCTCATCAACAACCTTTACCGCCTTCATTTGAATTCAAAATCCACTTGTAGAAGTTTTGGAACACTTCAAGATTCTATATTAAGACTTCAAATCACTTATACATACATGGAAGCAATATACATACACTTCTGGTCATCATTGTCTTGCTCCTTCTCTTCTCTGCAATATCTTCTTCAACAATAGTAAGCTTGTAGAGGCTACAAATATCTCTACATAGCCCCAAATTATAAATATGAGTTTTTCTGTCTCAAGGTCTATCTCTATGCATCCCTGAAAAATAGGAGGTACCACTGTTGAGTGTCAGGTTCATTCCAAAAGCATATTTTGCTTATTTCTTGTACTCTTGTGCACTTAATACACTTGACCCATGTGTATCACTCCTCCAAAAGGATTTTTTATGATTGTAATCATGCTAGCTTCTATGATCATTTGAAGTTGATTGTTTCATCCAAAGATAGTAAGTTTTTTCAGCTAGTCAATGCACAAGCCTATCTATTTTGTATCGACTCTTTATCCTTGATACTCCAAAGTAAATATTGCATTTTATTGAACTTATCGCATGCCTATAAGGTCTATTTGAGTCTCCATAAGCTAAAGGGCTGGTCTTGTTCGAGTTGGCTAAATCGAACTTTGTCGCTTCGCAACTCACTTTTCTACCTCCTACAAGCTTCTCCAACTTATTTCAATCCATCATTAGTACCTCTTGAAGTTTCGACTTATGAAGTTAGAGAAGGTTTGAGAGTTTCATAAAAAAGAGATACTAATGATTTATGTTCATAAAAATTAGGGTTTGTTGTTCACCTTCTCCATATTCTCTCTCTCTCTCACACACACACACACTCTTCATACCTCTTAGGCACTTTGCACACAATTTCTTGTATCTAGTTCGTGTTTCTGCCTAGATTCAGATATTATCAATTTGTATCATATTCACACATTGTAATTTGACATTGTATAGGTGGGCATCCAAGCTTAACGTACACTTTGAAAACTTTTCTACTCTCTCTCTCTCTCTATCTCTCACTCATCGATCTTTTGAGTATTACGGCATGTATGCTAAGGTTCATGTGTTGGTAGATCTTGTAAACCTGTGATTAATATTGTTATGTAGGTCCAACCCTCTTCCAATAGCTCTATACTAAGCTTAACTTGATGTTAATTGAATTATGGGTTTTTCCTTTCAACATCAAGGCACTACCTCCTTGCCAATCATCACTATGTACCAACTTTTAGTCCTCATATCTTTCTTTGATCCAATCAATCACCATCAATCAATCATCAATATGAATCATCATTTAAAGGGTGAAAGAGGCCTTCATCGATACTCCTATAACCTTTAGCAACATGTGGGTGTGGAACCTTGTATTACTACATAAATTGAGATGGTGCCAAGTGCACTGGCTATATCAAGACTTATTATTGCATACATCAAAGAACTAATCATATTTAAAAACTCATATAAATTGCTTCATAAGCTTCATAAAAGTTAATTTTGATGCTTACATCCATTATATTCCACAAAAGTTTGTAGCCAATCGTGCTAGAAGTTCTCACAATTGTCTAAGAGGTACTTTTTTCTAGATCCCCTTTGTCTTTTACATTGTCTCAAGAATTGAAAAATACCTCAAATATCTAAGATGCGATATATTGAACTCCTCTTTGTTACCTTAACTATTTTTTAATAGAGATGGACAAGTTGTGCTTTGTTTATATCCTCACTTGCTCAAATTATCCAAAAACCTTTGATTCCAAACACTTGGAGACCATAGGGTTGATTCTTAATGTACAAACACATGACATCTACCTACAATCTTCAAATTCTAGAGGTTGTTTTTGTGTATACTACCCCTTCCAAGACACCATTCTCACATATAGGTGATATATGTTTCATCTCTTACCTGGAACAATAGCTATAAAGGTTTTCCTGTAGTCAATATGACCATGGGACTACATTTTTACTCATAGTCTACTCCATAAATTTGGGAAAAACCTTTAAAACCAAGGCTTTCTTTATACTTTTAATGCTTCCATATGAATTCTCATTGTCTTTGTAGACACTTTTTTACCTATGATCTTAATATCCTTCTTATAGGGAGCTAGATTCCATGTTTGATGTCCTTAAAGGCCTTGACTTCATCCTCCATAGCTTCTTTTCATTCTTTGCATGCTTTGGCCTATTCAAAACATGTGGGTTATTCATTTATAGTCATAACACCTAACTATAGATGAATTGTATGTTAACCTTTCAATTAGATATGTGGTTATTTTTTTATTCCCCTCTTATCTTGGCTAGTATAAACCTTCTATTCCTTGGTGTCCTTGTTTCTACATGAGATCTATCTCCACTTCCCACAATGGCTTCATTATCCTCATCTAGCTCTACCCATAGGTAAGCCTTGTCTTCTTCATGTACCTCACCCTTGCCTTCATCTTTCTAGGAACACCCTTCTTGTGATGTTGAGTTGAATCTAAGATTCCCACTCCAATGTGAAATCCTCCTTCACATATTACACATGCTTGGTTCTTGGGATCCATCCATCTCTATACTTGTTTATGCATCATCCTATTCATGAAATGCTCCTTCTCAATGACATTCTTCTACATGCATTGCTTCATTTACATCATACCATAAAAAAGATCATCAAACATGATATTCCTTCAGACACTAAGTTCCTTTGATGTAGGTTTATAACATCTATAATGATTATGCTCCCCTTTATGGCCTATAAGCACACAATATTCTTCATTATCTCCAAAATTATGGCTTACTCACTTTCTATATATGGATAAAAAAATCAACCAAACATTTCCATATGTGATAGATATGGCTTCTTTGCGCACCATACCTCATAAGGAGTGGTTGAATGTATATTCAAGGTAGGGTTTCTATTCATATTTGCTATAAAGCAAGGTCTTTGACCTTAGTATATGGATATGAGGCTAGGAAACCTTAGATTCTAGGTTACATAGGTGAATGGGGAAGGACTAGAACATTGAGTCCTTTACCAAGGACTCACTATGTATTTAGAGTTGTTCGGACATGAGGCTTGGTCTACAAATGTTTCTATGCATGGGTTTGTGTGATTTTATTCTTCATATTTTACAATTGATATCTGAGCCAGTTTTGATGCTCGATTTCTCTTTCAAGAAGCTTCAAAGAAGAAAAGCCCCCCAACCCCCTTGCACATGCACGAAGCCTAAAAGAGGAGGAGGAAGAGGCAAAGAAATAGTCACGAACCATCTCCATCTCACCCATGGGGCCAGGATAGAGGAAGCCACCCATCTTAACCAGGTGAACAAGAAGAGGTACCCTTCAAGCTCTCTCTCTCTCTTTCTATGTTATAGGGTGGAGACTAGTAGAGGTCACCGAACTTCCTCAATCTTTTGATGAAGTTTAGTGTCAACTTAGGGTCATTTTGGTATTACTCAAGGCACCCGAAAATGTAAATAGGAATACTATAGGTAGTCATACGGATAGGATAATGAGCATGTTGATGTTTGTCTTGGTGGAAAAGGATTTTCCCGTTACCTAGATAGATCTCTCCGCCTTGAGAGGTAATATGAGTCATCTTAGTTTGATGACTCCTACCACTCCTTTTTTTCCAACATGTTGGAACAAGATATAGGTGTAAGTCATCCCTTAGATCTTTCATTGGGTAAAGATCTTTGACCCCCTCAATTCTTAGGTGAAGATAGGGATAAGGACAAGGACACTATCCTTACATTCTTGGAGAAGTGGAAAGACATCCACCAACTCAAGAATACTCCCAAACCTACTAGGATGGTAGAAGCGAGTTTATCTTTAGGCTTGAAAGCATCTACATTGTTGATGAGTCTGTCGGAGACTCATAAAAAACCCTCAACTTGGACTCAATTTGCTCATCTCTTAAAAAAAGAGTTTCTCCTTGAGAATGAGGAGGAAAGAAATTAGCAGACTTGGGGTAGAGTCCAACAAAGTAGCTTCACAGTTTTGTTTGAGGACTAAATATGTGAATCCAAAATGGAGTGAAATGCCATGCACCAAAGTTGCTTAAGGAAGCGATTAAGGTCGCACATATTTATGACCATAATTTCCACTTAGATATCCCACAAAATAATGGTATTTGCCAGCAAATTTTCACTAAGCATAAAGGAAAAATGATCAAAATCAATAGAACGCGCAACTAAAACACTTCATGTTTTTAGATATCTATTTTGTCTAGAAGATTTTAACAGGCGCCTCTCATCTTCAGTCTAACGACACCACCAATTTTGCTTGCGTGGCACTTATTGAGTGACTTGCAGAGGATTTGATTGTTCGTGTTTTATTAATCATGATCTGCATGTCGGTTCCAACTTCCTAAGCTCTTTCGCTAAGTGACCATGCAATCCGACCATCTTGTGGCCCCTTGTGCCTACCCTCATCATTACGAGCCATCACTAATCATCCATGGCCCCATTTTCTCTATCTTGCTCGTGACTTGCACTCCAAGACGATCGGCTCTGACGGAATCATATTGGAAGAGAGATAGAACGAGAAAACGAGAGAGAGAGAGAGAGAGAGAGAGAGAGAGAGAGAGAGAGAGAGAGAGAGAGAGAGAGAGAGAGAGAGAGAGAGAGAGAGAGAGAGAGAGAGAGAGAGAGAGAGAGAGAGAGAGAGAGAGAGAGAGAGAGAGAGAGAGAGAGAGAGAGAGAGAGAGAGAGAAAGAGAGAGAGAGAGTGAAAGAGAGAGAAATTGTGCAATAAACTTTTGATAGAATCTTTTCCACTCTTCCCTTAATTTAAGATGTTAAAATTTTATGTGATGGTCATTAATCCCATCTATTGCATGATTGGTCTGGTTTCAAACAGCACTCAATTCCTATTGTTTAAAGTATTGACAACAATCGAATCGTAATCCTAATAATATGAATGATCATAATAAACACCACATACACTAAATAGATATTGATCTTGTCATAAGACGCATAATTTTGAGAGAGGACGGCGGTTTGTTCCTTAGGAAGATATTTTAGCATCTAGGAGATCAAGATCACATGAAGTTTTGTGTCCTTAGTCCCATATTGGTGCCATGAGTATTTGCATGCTATGGAGAGTGCACGGTAGTGTTAACTTAGCAGAAGCACTCGTCATTTGTTTTTCGGTCATGAGAGAGAGTGAGGTAGCATTAAGTCTCTTCTTTTGTGTGCATGATTTGAGTGGTAGATGATGTGGGACTATGGGATACATGCCTTCATGGTGGTTTGAGTCTTCATAATTCTTTGATACTAATCGTACTAATCCAAAGAGACAAGATATGCTTGATCATTATTTGATGATTTATGTTTTAGTACTTGTGGGGAGAAGAATATGTAGAATAGAAGTAAATATTGATGATGATAATGCTATGATTGGATGATCCATCCTTCTTGCATATTTCCATAGATTGTATATGATCATGACGTATTATAGGAAGCCATATGGCTATGATGTAATCAATGTATAAGATGAAGCAATGTAATTATGTCACTTTTTGTACCTCATGTTAATGCATATAGGAGGGCAGACTATGGGTTGTGTGTAGTGTACTTGCATATCTTGGATTAAGCTCCAGGCACTTTGCTTTGCTTTACACATTTCTCATAGTTCTAGACATGTTATGGACATTGTTTGCATTCCATACCATGGTCTAACCATGCATTTTGGTTTGCAAGCATTGTTCATAAGGGTAGGGCATGATAATGTGTGCACATCTATTTTTCAATTGACAGGTTGGTAGTAGCATTGGCTATGCTCTTGGAGTTGGACCACTCTATCCCAAGGGAGGAGCTATCACTTTAGCACTATGGAGATCTACATGGAGATTGTCTATGGATTGACTTCTTATTTTTAGACTTTGTTTTGATGTGTTGGCCTTGATGTGAGGGCCTTACTTGTTGCATTTGGTTTTGGTGAGTGTGATGGAACCAATGTCCTTGGGCATGAGTGATGTGGAGGCTCGTAGATTGAAAACCTCTTAGAGATTAGGTGTGTCAATTATGGTTGTATGACATGTTGTATAAAGGTACCTAGCCTATAAATGGTTTCCATGTAATTTTCATTTTGTTGAGGGGGTAGTACCTATCAAGGGACAGTGGTAGTTTGGGTGCATTGTGCGTGTCAGTGTTAGAGTGGCATCTTTTAGCACTTTATGGTGGGAATTTTATAGTTTCATTAAGGTTTAATTGAAGAGTTGACTAAGAGATGCAATGTAAGGGCACAAGTCCCATACAGATGGGTGTGTGATTTGCCCCATACGAATGGGTGTGTGATTTGTTTATAAATACATGGCTTTTGTAATGAAATAACACGCATATTGGGATTCATGTAGCACATGAGCTTGTCGATATTTCTTCTCTCTCTACCTCATCTTCTTTGTCATTTCTGTGTATGTCTGTTTTGTATTATTTAATCATTATGCAGAGATGAGCAATCTTCTCTGTGTAACACATGTTGAAGATGTATTACATACTGATTGTATGTATATCAAGGGTGCACAAAGTATGCCAAAGTGGCTAAAACAAACTTTGGAGGACAAGAAATTGAGTGCACCTTTAGTTGGTAGAACAAGATTAAGCTCTTACCATGCATCAAGCAATTTTGTGGATTATTCTCTTATTGCAACAACATGTAATGAATAGCCACTTACTTTTGAAGATGCATGTGAGAATCCACATTGGATGAGTGACATGCAATAAAAAATGGATTTCATACATAGGAATGGTACTTGCGAGTTATGTGAATTGCCAAAAGGAAAAAATGCCATTGGTACAAAGTGGGTTTACAAGATTAAGAGAAAGTTAGATTGTAGCATTGATCGCTGCAAAGATAGATTGCTTGCCAAAGGATATGCACAACAATATGACATAGACTATGAGGAAACTTTTGCACCTACTTCACACATGACTACCATTCATACCATGGTTGTATTAGCTACCCAATGAGACTGGAAAGTACATTAGTTGTACATAAAAACAACTTTCTTGAATGGTGATTTGCAAGAAGAGGCTTATGTGAAGCAATCTCCTAGATTTTCCATGAAAGGAAAAGAGCATATGGTTTGTCACTTGCATAAAGCCTTGTATGATCTCAAGCAAGCTCCATGTTCATGGTATGAAAAAATCCATAAGCACTTGACTGCTCTTGGCTTCACATGTAGTCCAATTGAAAGCACACTCTATGTACATAAAGATGGGGCCGATCTTACTGTGCTTGTTGTTTATGTTAATGACGCACTCTTGACTGTCATGTGATGCAAAATTGATATCCTTATGGATTGTTTGTAGCATACTTTTGATGTCACTTATCTTGGTCTTTTGAGCTACTATCTTGGCATCTAGTTTGTATCCATTGAGGGGGGAATTATTATGCATCAAGCAAGTATGTTGAAAAACTACTTCAATGCTTTGACTTTGAGGATTGCAAGCTAGCTTTTATACCAGTTGAGATAGGATTTAAGTTCTCATTTGAGGATTCCAATGATGCATTTCAAAATTCTCTTTATCAGAAAGTTGTGGGATGTCTTATATATGCATGCAACATAAGGTCGGATACATAGTATGCAGTTTCCCAGTTGATTCGATTCATGCATAGCCTTGACACTAAGCATTGGCAAGTGATGAAACATGTGTTTAGATATCTCAAAGGTACTTTGAGTTTGATTGTTTTATTTTAGAGATATTTACCCATGCTTGCATGCTTTTACAAATATTGATTGGGCTGATTGTTATGATACTCATGTGTCCACTAGTGGTAATTGTTTTTTCCTTCATGACTCATGCATATCTTGGTTGAGTAACAAGCAAGCTATAGTGGTGACATCGAGTTGTGAAGCTGATTATAGGGAAATTTTCACAGCTATATTGGAGTGTATATGGTTGAGACTCCTATTGATGGATCTTTGCATGGAGATTAATGCTACAAAGTGCATTGGCTGTTGCATGAAATTCAATGTTTCATGCATGGACCAAGCATATTGAGGTGCAGTATCACTATGCGAGAGAGTGCCTACATATTCTCACTAATAGTCAGAGTGCGTTGGCTGTTGCATGAAACCCAATGTTTCATGCACAGACCAAACATATTGAGGTGCATTATCACTATATGAGAGAGTGCAGGAGACTATATGAGAGAGTGCAAGAGATACTAATTTGGTTTATGTGCCTACACAAGATAATGTGGCATAAGTATTCACCAAAGCTCTTCCACGGGAAAATTTTGAAGCTTTTTGCAAAGATTTAGGCTTATGGCCTAGTGGGGCTTGATATGTCTCTCCCTATATGTGTTCACATCATTCACTCATGGGGGTTTTGTTAAGCTTATGTGTTCCTTGAGTAGCTTTGATATGAACCTTTTCCTTATTTCCCATGTTACCACATGTTTTATTCACTCATATGTGGTGGTACTTTGTACTTAGGGATACTAATCAGCTCTTACGTTGTTGGATTGTGTGAATGTGTATTTCCAATTTATTGTACTCTCTCTCAAAAAAAAAGGGATAGAACTTCAGAGAACTATGTAGAGTGTGACATAAAGTTCATAATTCTGATAGAAACCTCACACACACTCTCACAGGAAAGACGAAAAGTAGAACCGGAAAAAACAATAACAAGAATAATCCATAAGTTCTGTGTCATGTGTATCTCGAGGAGCTCAATGTCGAGGTTCCCGTAATGGCACATATGTTTTCTTATCGCTTTACAGAGCTCATCAACTCGAAGACAGTCCAACCGGAGAACCTTCATGCATGTTATTATGGAGAAAATCTTTTGACATATGGCAGCCGCTGGACAGAGCGGGTACGTTGTAGCCCTGCAGCTACCCTGCGGAATTCAGCTTGCCCTCCTGCCCCTGGCTTGCGATATGATTGTAACATTTCTAGAGATTCCGCAACCATTTGGAGAACAGACATTGCCTCCTTGGAACCTCGGCAACGGCTTGTGTCGCACGAGACTGCTGGCTCCAGCTTGTGCAATAGAGATGCTGATGCACAGGATGTTACTCTCGCTAAGCTACACATATCTACGAATACTAAAAGGACCTGGTGCAGTAATAAAAACGCAAAAGATGCTGGAAAGGCGTGCTCTGCTGGAGACACAGATGACAGCGATTGCGCAGTTGATTTTCAAGTGACTATGGCTGCAGACAATTCAGAGATTTCATGCTCTCAAACATACAATCCTCATACACTTAGTAATTTTCCCAAAAACGAAAAGAAACCTGCAAATGATCCGTATGATGTCAGAGCTTCTTCGGGTGGGAGAACTTCTGCAGAGGATCTGACCGCACTAAATCGCTCCAGTGTGCAAAATCGAGACGAAATTCAGAAAAACTCAAAGCAGACAGAATGTATCGGTCAAGAAAGCTCTCTGGATGTATCTTCTTCATCTTTTGCCAGCTTAGCATCTGGAATACCGGCAGGTGTTACTGCGACTGAGATCTTATCCTCAGCTGCATCTCTTACTGAGTCAGAATTCAGCTCAATTCTACACATGATCAAGCCTCCAAGTAAAATAAAGGAGCTCTTTAACTGGATGAAGTTGAATTGCACTGCCTTGGATGTTCATTATCTAGTCTTTGCAGAGCTAGTGAAAAGAAAGGAATGGGCCGTATTGGAGCACATCCTGAAAGATGAGGTTAAGCTATCTCAGCCTGAGACTGTTTGTGGAATCTTCAATAAATTGTTCTGGGTGTGTACAGCACAGGATGTGCCATCTTTAACGAGTAAATGGTTCCGTTTCATGCTGCAGGAGGCTGTGCAGCCTGATTTGACTACTTTCAAGGTCATCATGCCGCTTTTTAGAAGGCATTTGATGCTTGAAGATGCATATTTTGCATACCAACAGATGAGTGGCATTGGAGTTGAATGCTCGGCTGCATCTCTAGACATGGTTTTGCTCTTCATACAATTTGGTCATGTTGAGAAAGCAAAACAAATATACATGAAATTGCAGGAGGTAAGTGAAGAATGTTTAGAAGTTTCCTTCCTTTCACAGTTGAACTCTTATGTGCAGTGTGCGAAAGTGAAGGAAGCAGAGGGTCTCATGAAATTTCTGAAGGGGTTGGGAATCAGCCTGGATATCTCTGTATATAATCTCATGATTACAGTAAATGGAAAGGCTGGAGAATACATGCGTGCAAAGGAGTGGTTCTCATGCATAGAAAAGGATGGATTGAGCCCAAATGAAGCTAGTTTCAGATCTATCATTGGAGCCTGTGGAAGGGCTGGGAATTTCTATGATGCATTTCAATTCTATGACAGGATGATTTCTTTACATTTCTCCCCAAATCTTGTCAATTACAACACCTTGATACATCTACATCGCAAAGTTGATCATCAGGGAAGGATCTTGGAACTTCTTTCAAACATGAAGACGATCGGCTGTCTCCCCAATTCAGCCACTCTTAATTCTGTCATCAAGGTGTATGAGAGATATGGAAGGATTTATGAATTACCAGAGGCCTTGCAGCTTTTGATGGATGCAGGATGGAAGCCAAATGAGACTTGCTTTGGGCTTCTCATCAGAGCTTATATACGGTGTAACATGGTTGATGAGGCCATGGACATTTTTACTAAATTGTGTGCAGTGGCTATGGTTGATGAGATAATGTGTCATAATCTAATTTGCATGTGTAAGTCTGTTGGGCGCTATGATGAAGCAATCCATGTGTTCAATGAGATATGCCGTGTGCAAAATGTGAAACCTTCTTTGAGAACACGTTGTGCTATTATTGATGTCTTTAGTTCTAAAGGTTCAATAAAGGAAGGAGAAGCTATTTTTATGGAGATTAGGAAATGCGAAGATATAGATGCAGCAACATACAATGTGGTTTTGAACATGTACTTGAGAGCAGGCATTTTGGAAAAAGCAGCAGGGATTCTGAGGGATGCATTACAAAATAAAGAGCTTGTGCCAGACTCATACCTTTTTCATTGCATGCTGAAGGTATGTGCAAAATGTGGATTGCAGAATGAGGCTATTCAAGTCTATTATAAAATAAAAAGTTCCCAGATTGTGTGGACAGAATCTTTGTTTAATGGGGTCATACATAGCTGTGGAAGGGTTCTACCATCAGAGGAAGTCGTGAAGTTGTTCAACGCAATGATGACTGCAAAAATGCCTGTCAATAATGTGACATGTAACATATTGATAGATATTTTTGGTAAAGCTGGACTACTGGAAAAAGCCAGGTTTGTAGTTAGACTGGCTCAGAAGCAGGGTGTGCAAGACTCTATTACTTTTAGCACAATGATTGATGCATATGGAAAACATAAGAAGTTTGATGAGATGGAATCTCTTTTAATAGAGATGTTAAATGAGGGATTCAAGGACTGTGTTGAAGGATACAATTCTGTGCTTGATGCTTATGGTGACTCTGGTCAGATCACTAACATGGAAAAGACTTTAGTTCGCATGAGGATGACTGGCTGCTCTCCTAATTTAACAACATTCAATATTCTCTTGAAAGTTTATGGGCGAGAAGGGTTGATTGAGGATTTACAAGATGTCCTAAAGGAGATAAAAATGACTGGGCTAGAACTAGATCATTATTCATTTACAACTCTTATTCATGCATATGGAAGTGCAAATATGCTCGACAGATCTTTGGAATATTTCCATGGAATGCTGAAAGCAGGCTTTGAACCAGATTTGGCTGCATATACTTGTATTGTCTCTGTGCTTCGTGCTGGAGGTTTTGAGAAAGAATCGAATAGGTTGTTCAACTGGGTAAGTCGAGAAGGTCCGGTTTAGACTTTAGGAATTCGTACATTGATAGCCTTTGATCGAAACAAGAAGTAACCAGCACCTCCTGTAGATGAGTCTATCCACAGGATAGGCACATTGTGCCCTTGATGTGTACCTAGTGCACTGTTAACACTCAGGCATATTACAGGCTTAAAATCTACATGCAATTATTGTCTGTGTTATGTTTACCTTGTATATGCCCTCATGGTAACCAAAGGTGCTGCGAAGGTTAACTTTTCACAAGGAAAAGCATAACAGATAGCATAACATTCTTTGGCAAGTTAAATAACAGAAATTATGTGATTTTCAGCTTAAAGCAAAAAGTCATGTATATAACATTATTTGGGATGTAAAAGAACAGCTGATTGTGTGAGTTTCAAGCTTCAGCCAACATGTGTTGAGGTCACTAGAGCACCCTGTCTTTGCCATTTGATATTATCATCATGGGCAGATTCAACTGGGATTTACAGACTTTCGATGGAGTTGAAGAGTATGATCTTGCTGTCTGCCTACCTTTAAGAAATGTTGCATGTTTGTACATGCTTGTTACCCATCCTTAAGGATGCATGTCTATAATTCTATTTGATTTTTTCATAGTTGACTCGAGTTTGGGATGTTGGTGCAAGTTCATTAAATGAATTTGTTTCCTAAACTATGGAACTGCTGGTCCAGCAAAATGAAGATATTGCCAGAAATTCTGGTTATAGTGCTGATTTTTCCTTGACATTTTATATCTTGATCAAAGCTCAGTGTATACATAACGGCTATTGGCCTGCAGGGGCCCCTCTTAAGGACATGAATATGATCTGATAGGATTGGACGTTGGTGAGGCTCTTTCACAGTTACTTAAACAATCCAAGTCTTATCATGGAAAATGTCAAGCTACATGATAGCTTGAAAGCTAATGACTGTGGATGAATCTTGAGGTAACCTTGTCAAAAGTAACAGTGGTCAGATATGAAATCAGGTCTAACTTCCGGGAGTTTATGAACAATTATGACGTCATTTGTGGTCATCGGATCTCATAGATACTTTAATACGGAATAATTCAATCAAGGAAGCCAAGCTTGAATGAAGAATCAGTTCTATGGAAGTTTGGAGAAGCTGGTTATTGGTTGATCAAATGCACGCTATGACAGCCATTGTACACAATGATTATTTGAACTTAAAGAATGAGTATAATATTACTCTGGTGGATGCTTTCACCTTACTGTGCATGCATTTTTGATGATAATGCTTGACTAGACTCTAAATAGATGCCAAATGCATCTATGTAATTGATGTACTATGCAGATTCATCTGATGCAATGCTTTTTACTGCAGGAATTTGTCTATAACCCTATACTGGTGTAGTTATATATGTACAATGAAAACTGAGCATATTAAAAACTGAACTGAGGCCTTTACTGAATCAGAAAGTCCAGAGGCACATAGCAAATATGACTGCACTTTACAATCTCTATATAGTTTGTGCATTGTAGTGGCACTGATATTGTAAGTGCAATTGATGCTAATCAACAGGGAAAAATTAAGGTATGGGCATTGAAACCAAAACCGATTGAAACTGAAACCCTAATTTTTTACCCCTGAGAAGTATGGTCTTACATGATGTGGGGTGAGATTTCTGCTGCACAATATGCTCAGAAATTTTGGTTCTTGTGAGTCACACTTAACAAAGAAGATTACTTTTATTCCTTCACATAAGAAAAGTAGTTTTATTTGCTCACATATGCATTCAAATCCCTTGGTATCTACTATCTCCCAGTGCTATTTTCATCTTCTTTGCTATTCAGAGGGATGGCATTCATGGACATTGCTGCAGGGTGATAATGTAACACTTATGAAACACCAACGTCAATCACCTAGCAGATGATATCTTGCATTTTGCCTATATGTGTCCTTCATGAACTTCAAATGTAGGCAAAATTTGTTTGTGGCATTCTTGGCGCCCTCAAGGTTCAAGGGAAATAAATTGTCTAAATGAAGCACAAGGTTGCTTGATATCTTATGGGAGGATTTGTCACAATGTGATTTGCTAGACGTTAGAATAAATGCATTGAAAAGCTTCACGAACAAACTCCAAAGAGAAAGCCATGGAGGACTAAAAACACAGCACAACAACACAACAAAGACAATGAGTAACTAGAAAAGGAATATAAAGAACTTGAATAGCATGAAGAAGCTACAGGATATAATATGGAGCTAGATTTTCATGAAGAAGCTACATGATATAATATGGAGCTAGATTTCTCTGATAGTAGTGTAAAGACTTCTAGGGTGGCCAGAAATGAGTTTTCTCGAGAGAAAGAGAAAGAGTAACATTTCATATACAGAAAAACAAGTGACTTTCCATATGATCTCAGAGAACATAGCATGTCGGAGAACTTGCATGAAGATGATTTTGTATGAGTTAGAAAAGTAAAGCATGAACCTTTAAACATCCCTCCATGTGATGACACTTCTACGAGAAAAATGTACTATTGGCATATGGAGTCATCGAGAGCATTGGGTTTTAAGTTTAGATAAGAAAGTATTACTAGAGATTGTGTAGACAAAATTGCCAAGGATATTAAATTTTAAGGCCATATAGCACCTATAAACATGGGATTTCAGGTGCTTGTACATTAGAAGCTTACACTGTGAACTAGCGCTCTTCAACTTGATCAGCTCATCGAAGGAGTACCTTCACATGAGCAACAAAGCGGACGGCTCGTGCGAACTCGTGTACATCCAAGTAAGTCCCTTTCTTTTGCTTAGAGCTTTACTACGAGACGTAATGTTCTCATCTCTCTATTTTATGTAGACTTTTCTACTATGCATCATCATAGTTTGCATGCGTATCATGCCACAATTCTTTTGGGTTGACAAAGACACCGCTAAAAAATGGGCAGAAACACCTAAGAGGGTCACTCCCTTTCCCTTTTCTTAAATACGCACTCGGAGTTCTCCCCGTATCATGAATGTTAATGTTGGAGCTGTAAGCTAATATGCACTGGTAGTTCAATTTGCAAGGACACAAATTCTTTTTGGCAGGGTTGAAAGTTGTGCTCCATGGGTGAGGACCTCACGGGTGATGGCCAAAACAAAGACCAAGGCTTCTAAGCCCGATCTTGAGCTTCTCCCCCGGACATGGAGTGGAATCCTCGTGATCCCGTGGCGACGACGCACTACGAAGCATATGTGTTGAGCCGTTTTTCCTTGAATTCGACGTCGGCCTCTTGTCGGCTCCTGGAGTCAAGTAGATGCCCGGTAATGAGAATGCTTCCTCAACCTCTCTGCGAGTGCTTGGGTATCAGATATGGTATCCTCTCCACGAGGATGGGACCTATGACTCGAAATGGTGGAAAACGTCCGTTTTAGACACTCACCATGAGGGCTATGTTTTGGACGGCACCTCAAGACACCTCTTGAGATGGGCCGTGAATCGGTCCAAGATCTTTCCAAGATGCTTCCGCATATCTCTAAAGGCCTCAACTCGTCATATACACTTCCACTTACCCTCTCATGAGGCTCGCCTGGTTTACCTCGGGGTCTCTTCATAACACCTTGATGTGTAACGATTTGATTCTGTGGCATATATAGATATGAGAACAAATATGTAGATATCTAGATATTTCTAAAAAGTTTTCCTTAAAAAGAGGAAAAAGAACAGTTAGCTGCCCCAGCTAGCAAAGAATACCTCTTTGTTTGAAGAGCTGGAATCATCGCCTTTGAGTTTGAAAAAAAAAAAAGATTCTTTTCGTATATTCTTCTCAATAGGCCTGGCACTTCATGCCTTCTCATCCGTTATCGTTACCGCCTAATTGTTGTCCTTCGACCTTATCTTTGTCGATTGTCCAGAATGCTCAGTAATAGCAGATTCTTGCTTGTTGGAATGTTCACCGCTCTCTCTCTCTCACGTATGAGTTGTGTTTCGTTAATCTATGTCAGCTTCGAAGTATGTCTTTCCGAGGCGGATTAATGAAGCACAAGTGTCTTCCTTGACATGGAAGGCAACTCAAAAAGGGCATGGCGAGAACTTCCAGGCAGATCAATGAAGCACAACTGAAGACAGCTTGCGAATCCTATCCAAAGGATTAGACTTAGTGATACACAGCTTATGGATCTCTTAGCATGATGTATGACTATATGCAAAAACAATGGAGACATACAGTCTATGAATATGAGAGCCTAAGGTAGACTCCCTTTGCATTGTCTTGACTGCAATCTTTATAATAATTCTCTGACCACTCATCCATCCTGACATGAAAGATGACCACTCATCCATACTGTTATGAAAGATGGAGGTAGACTCCCTTTGCATTATCTTGATTGTACTCTTTGCATCAACGTGAGATTGACATTGAAACGTATACTTCCATATGAGGCCATGATGTGTTATGTGTGTGTGTGTGTGTGTGTGTTCAAATGAAGGTTACAATTTCTTTTAACGAACTTCATGAGCTGATTGTATGGACAATTGATTTTGTGGGTTTTCCACACCATAGACATATCACTTGATCGTACAATCGATTATGAAAATTTTGATGCTTTGAATATAGATGGCCTCAATCCAATATAAAAGATTTCAAAATAAGAACTTAATCATGCTAGCTTATCTTGCAATGTGCCTAATAAGGATACGGACCATGGAGGATACAGAGGAGATTTCATAGTATTTGAAATGGTAAATCCTATGACGTGGATGATTTTTTATAGTGTTTGAAATGGTAAATCTTATGAGGTGAAATGATTTTTACATCATTTTTTGTAATAACTTTTTGATCTAGTAGTCTAATATAGATCCCTAGCAGAATGAGTCATGATTCAAAGGTGGGAAAGATGCAACCATCCACATATGGGTTCATAGACAAAATGCCGTTTTGAGAGGGATGGATCTCTTAGGGGAATCCACCTATGCTTGCGAATCCCAAGTTTGTAGAGAAGCTTTTGTTGTTGAAGCCATGGATTAGTAGACAAAGGACACATGTTTGCAACTAGTGGTTCATTCCTCATAAAAGTGTAGTAATCAATAAAGAAAACTAATATCCATTACATGCATAATGACTTTCCAATGCTCTAGTTCATTGAAGTTTTCATCACTTGGTTAGTGGAACTCAATAACATTATCCTTTTTTTTCTTGTTTTGTCATATTGAGACATTGTACCAAATACACCATAGTGTATTTTTTGTCCCATAGATGATTTTGGCCTTTTAAATCTGTAAATATGTAAAACAAATTATTGTTTCTCTTATTGTCAATCATGAAAGTATAGAAATTTCAATTTCTTGTCTTCATTTTCATTTTTTTGAGGTTTTCATCCATTTTGTTTAGATTTTAGCCATGGAATTTTGATATGGGAGGTATCATTGTTTCTGTCTAATGGCAACGCAATGTAAATAACATACAAAGGGACAAAAAACATTTGTCAAGGCTCAAATTGAAATCCTCGAATAAGGTGCACCAAGACATTTGGAACTTTAATAAGGGATTTTTCAGTCACCTGTGATGGAAAAGATTCAAGCAATCAGAGATAATGTTAAAGAAACCCATGAAGATAAATAGGAACACAAAAAGTCATTCCCACAAATGGAGGAGGTGATACACAGAACATGGAGAAAATTGTGCAAATCAAAGAAATTGATAGAAGTTTCCAAGAAGAAAAAATGCAAGGAAATAACTATCTTAACATCTAATATCATCAACATGATCTTAGAAGAAGAACAATGAAGACATACAAAGACTCTTCGCATAATTATTGGACCTGAGAGTGTGATGGACTGAAGTAAGTAATAGAAAAAGTTTTTGTTAGGCTTTCAAAGAATCACACACTCAAGATACTTGAGATTTGTTAAGGGAAGTGGTGAAGAAAAAGCAAAGAAGAGATTTCTCCTTTTTTGCTTCACTTTTGTCAAGGCTAAAGACTTTTAATGAAAAAAAACCTATTCTAAATAAGACTACCTTTGTGATGATCTCATGTTTTTTCTGCTTAAATACTTGAGGAATTTTATGCCAAAGATGAATGCAATGAGAGGAAAGCAAAATATGGTATTGTATAGAGAAACATCAACAATCATTGTGGAGAAAGATCCCAAATTAAGACAGTACCTTGGAATTGAAACGGATCACTCAATCATGGTGTTTGTGTGTTTGATGATAATGTCAGCCTAGATGCTCATCAAACCCAATTTCAAATATATTCCAAATCTGATTGTATAGATTTAATTGAATAGAGATGATTTAATTGGTGTTTGAGTGTTTGATGGTAATGTCAACCTAGACGATCATCAAACGCAATTTCAAATACATTCCAAATATATAGATTAGGCAAAGGATCACAATATTAGGAGATATTGCTATTCTTTTTAGAGAGGACTTGTATCCATTCTTACCAAACCTCAAGAGAGTTGATCGAGCTAACCACATGTGGATGCAAAGATTCGTATATACTTGTACTCGTTATCTTACTCTTAATACATCAACTTTTGCCTAATACATAAGTGGTCTTCAACAATGAACTATTCTCCTTAGGGACTTGAATGCTCATGTGAAAATCTCCCAGAGAACTCTACATGATATTTCAAGAAATATACTATACTAATTTGATATCAATGGTATGTGACTCCCAAAATATTCATATGAAAAGGAGTGCACGGATTATTTGAGGTATATTAGAAATGGGTTTTTCACATAGATTTGCCATACTTTATGGTACACAAAGATTAATGGAAAATGTCATTATTACTTTTTTTCCACATGAAAATGGTGCTAGAATAATGGGTTATGTTATGGGTCACTTGATACTTATCTCTTGCATCAATAATTTTAGATTGAATCCCAAACCATTGCTATAAGAGTAGGTTATGACTTTTTGGCATTGAACATCTCATTGCAACTTCTTGAATCTTAGGGAAAACATGTAGTAGGACTTTTATGTGCACAAATGTGATTTTTTAATGCTTATGCTTATAGGGTTCCATCAAAACATTGGATTTGCTCACTTATTTATTGGAAGAGACTCCATGAAGTGAAGTAGAAGAGACATTTCCACATGAAACCTGAGGATAGGAAAAATCATGGGATTATACTATTATAAATATGATAGGATGAGTGCAAAGAGATGAGATCATTATTGTACAAGATGTTATTGTATTGTATTTACCATTCATACTATGGTCTAATGTTGCCTTTTGATACTTAAAGTAAATTAAGAAGTGAGGCTTGCTTGCTCATTTAGAGCATTCGTTCTACCAAATTTCTTGACTGAGGCATGAAGACTTTCTCATGATTCCTCAAGTATCCCAACCATCACTTCAATAGACATCTTGGTTTTTATATGCAACACAATTATATGCAATTACATTTATTTAAGCCATATGTGAAGCATGATCACATGCATATACTTTTTTTTTGTTACAAAGGTGATGGAGTAGAGCATTGGTTCATGTTGGTTCCACAACTACTTTTCTGTGTTCTATCCAACTCAATACGATACAATACCATGGAGGTTGAAGATTCATGTGGGAGTGTTCACATGTGTAAGAGAGGTTATAATGAAAACGAGTTCTTGTGATTATGAAGTTAAAGGCATCATGTATCTACCCTTGCAAACACCTTTATTGCTTCATAGGACTACCCAATCAAGTAGAGCAAGCATTGAAACTTGTAGCGATTGAATACTTTGAAAAGTTTGTGAAAAATTGATAGGGTTTCTTGCATGAAAGAGGCCTAAAAAGAAATCCTAGGAAATGCACTTCACCAAGATTCAAATGAAGAAGTTTTCATCCTAAGGTGTTTTGAATGGTACATGTGTCGTTTATGAAAGGAGAATTGTATTGACCATGAAATTGATTAAGGATATAAGAAAACCATAGTGGAAACATTAAAGTAATGAACTTAGGGATTCTTTGATATGGTCAAAGAAAGGATTTTACAACACTATGTGATCATGATGATGAAATAGCAAGTGTATGTGGACTTAAATCCAATCCGTATTATTAAGCTAGAGCTATCAATGAAATGATTTTTATGGGCATAATCTTTTGGATCTACCTTCGTTTTTCTAGAGCAGCATTATGAGAAACTTAGGGAAAGTGGCAAGCGTTGGGAGGGTAATCTACAAAACCCATTACTATTGGCAACAAGAAAAAAAAGATATATAATCTATGGAGAGTATACATGCCATTATATCATGTAAAAAAAACTATTCAATAGATATATGGGTGAATAATCTTATATATACACTAAGTGCTACATGCTTTCACAATGAGAGAATTGCAAAGACTCCTTAGTATTGACAGTAGTAGGCCTAAATCACTTTTTCATCACGTGTGATCTTGGCTTGAAATAGAGTTCTTAGGATATAAACTTGTTTGGGTTCATCTTGCTCCTTGAAATCAACGTATGCTCAATTTTTTTGCATGTACCTTCCCCAAAATCTTTCCTTTAAGCATCAGGGACTTCCATTCGAAACTGATTGAGTTCTTTGGGATGTTTGCTATAGATGTATAATGATCCTCTTCAGTCCATATATGCATTATCTTTTACCTTCATAATAGGGTTGTGCACTAATAGAAGGTTAACATCACTCTTTCTTGTCACCAACATGTGTCCTAGGCCTCCGTTTTGATTTGTTGGTGTGGGTGGAGTATATGTGTGAAGCAGAGGCTTAGAAGAAGGAGATTCCTATCGCCATAGCCATAGAGAGAGAGAGAGAGAGAGAAACTATCACATACTTGAAGGAAGGGAGATGAAAGAGATAAGATAACTCTTTGTGATCACAAATGAAAGATAAGAGAGCAAGATCTGCACAAGTATGAAACAAATATGTGCCATAAATAATGTGACCAAATAGGTCGTTTTATACAAATTTAGAAGCGTTCATACTGATAAAAAATAGATGAGGAATAAGATATGATTTCCTCTTAGTTAGAGGGGATTCATGCACAAGCACAAGCCAACAATCCCCCCCTTGAGCTTGATTGTAAAAATAGCTCTTTGGAGAATATCCTTTCCTCACAACTAGGTTAGGGTGGTACAAATATATTTTTCCTTCCCATGTGCAAAGAAGGTGGTACAATATTTATATCCTTCCTTCAACAAGCTCATGGGTGGTACAAATACATCCCTATACAAATATGAGGATGGTATGAAGGGGATGTTTTACAATATGTCATCATGGGTGAAATTGACTTGAACTTCTTCTTGATTTGTTTCCTCCGCTACGTTGACATTCTTAGGCCTTTGTTGTTTTTGCCATTGTTTTTATTGTTTTTGTTGTTGTGAATTCGACTATGCTTTGCAGCATGCTTGGTTTTACCACATATTTTGTAAGGGTTTACTTGAAAACAATCCTTTGATATATGATTTGTGAAGTTAGAATGAATGCATTTTGTAGCTCTTACAATCAAGAAATTTATAATGAATTCATCATGTGTTTTCAACTTATTTTCATGTTTTCGTAGAGAGTTAATGACATCCTCTAATCTAGAGATAGGGTCCTACTCTTTAAGAACAGTTACAATTTATCCAAATTTATCATCAGTTATGACTTTGAGTAGGACCACTACTTGAGCTTCATTTTTAATGGGGCATTGCACATAGGCTAATTGGGTACAAATAATATTAAATTTATCTTGTTTACTAGAGTAACTATATCTTCTCCTTGTGACATGGTAAGAGAATAAAGTTACATATTAGGTGCTATTATGGATTTTATAGAAATAGCCCCAAAGTTTTGTTCTAGAGTAATCCATGCTTGATTTGCGATAGTGCAATTTTGCAATTGTCTAAGAAGTGTACATACTTATCATATATGGAGGTAAGCAACATTCTAAGTTCTTTCTCATACTTTTCAGTGAAATGTGTTAGCCCTCTTCTATGCTCAAGTGTTTCATTTGGTGCAAGGGGTTTTGTAAAAGACAATGAGGATACCCTTGATTTTTGTTTGCCATGTGTGAAAACCGTGGCCATTGGACTTGTCTAGAGGCTTTTCACTCATATTGGAGAGGTCTTAACTCTTGGAGAATCTCCAAGTCAGTGTCTAACTCCTTTAAATATAAAGTGATTTTATGATTTAAGGAAACATGTAAAGTGTTCAATTTAATTGCTTAAATCAAATGTTAAAATACATTCTACCCTTGGGGTCTTTTAGGATACATTATTGGATT
The DNA here is from genome assembly GCA_020310875.1 of Ceratopteris richardii. Classification (NCBI taxonomy): domain Eukaryota; kingdom Viridiplantae; phylum Streptophyta; class Polypodiopsida; order Polypodiales; family Pteridaceae; genus Ceratopteris; species Ceratopteris richardii. Next base: position 84,623,603 of record CM035421.1, on the reverse strand, counting down.
CAAATATTCATCCGATCTTCTTTAGATGAATAACATAAGGTAAAGAGCACTTAATCAAATAGCATATGCCTTGAAACATTTTGAGGGCTTATATTTATATGGTTGTCAATTGTCAAAGGCTTAGCACAGCATGAGAACTTGCATCATCAATAGCGGTATGTTTAGTAGATGCATTTGTCTTCAGAAGAAGGTAATTAATAAACTTAAATGATTGAAGTTGGTGTATGATCATGACATCAAGTTAGCCTTGCATGATTATTAAGCACAACTTCCATGAGCTCAAGAATATAGTAGGAAAGCGAGTTCCATCGGCTAAGTATTGGACTTACTGCAAAGTTTAACGCTCCAAATAATAGAAAGGAAGAGATAATGCAAGAACAGAACTTGCACCTACTCACTTTTGTAGGGGTTTGGAGCTTTTGAGTAGTAAGTCATGGAAATCAGTTTGAACAATTGACGTCCAATTGAAGTTGATGTCTAGCACATGAGAGAGTATTTTTGGGTAGCATGGGTGTGGAATCTCCATCAGCACTGTAACTACTAAGATGATTAGATTATGTTAAATTACAATGAATCTGTGTTGTAAAAGTTATTAGTGCATCAAGACTACACATGGAGCACCAATGTAACTCGCCTCTTCTATAGTAACTGCTTGTGTATTTCAATATAACTTTGATTCACAGATAGCATGTGTACTACAAATACATGTAGTTGTAATTGGAAGGGAAAGCCCATGCAAAACTAAAACCTACAATGGATTGATACGAAAGTACTATTGTGCAACATCGTGATGGTGGATAGAAGCTTTTGCTCCTCTGACATACTTGCTCATTCTCTAAAACGAGAGAACCTAGTTAACTCTCTAGAAATTAGGGACCTCCATAGGATACACTTCAATGTAGTCAAGACATGGGTTGTTGGCTTTGCCTTCTTGAAAATTCATAACACCTTCCAAACTACACTATTACACTTGAATCCAAATCCAAGTGCAATATGCCAGCGTATGGTGTGGGTGTAGTGTATGTGGGAAGTAGAGGCTTAGAAGAAGGAGATTCATATCACCATATCCAGAAGGAGAGAGAAAAACTCTCACGTACTCGAATGAAGAGATAAGATGACTCTTTCTTATCACAAAGGAAAGATAAGAGAGTAAGATGCACATGAGTATCAAAAATAGGTGTGCCACCATCTATATGAACAAAGAGGTCTTTTTATACAAATTGAGAAGCTTTTCGACCAATAAAAAATAGATGTGGGAGAAGATCATATTTCCTCTTAGTTAGAGGGGATTCATGCACAAGCTCAAAACCAACACGATTGTGTCACATTAGCCCTAGTGCATACACAACTTCTTTCTATCACTCGAGTCCATGGTATAGTCTTGTGATCAAGTGCACTTTGTGGTTTTTGTTTGCCTAATACACTTCTTGAACTTAAAATCATTTGGTGATCAAGTGTTTATGCAAGTGCTCCAATATTTAATGAACACAAGCAAGTGACGTACTCTTACACAAACTTTGAAATTGAAAAGTAATGAGAAAAGATCCATGAGGCTACCAAACTAGTCTCCTTATGTAAGCAACATTGGTAAAAAGGCGTGCACTAATTCCCTAGAGGTAGAATAGTATGTTAGCAATGAAACAAAAGATTACATCACAACCATACTTTGAATTGATTAAACTTCATGAACACATGTATTTTGGAGAAAAGTGAAGTATTTCGATGTCGATGCACCATAGTGTGCTCTCCTTCTCGCAATCTCCACGACGATATCCTCGAAGTTGAAAACCAAGCTCCTAAGGCCGCACAGTGTACTCCGCACAAAGACAACAGAATACATAGAGAAACACAGTACATGGGGAGCACAAAGATAAACTTCTTAGGTCTTGCAAATGTGGTTGAACTTACAGTCTATAACTGACCATGCCACTATATGTTTTATTAAAGAACATATACAAAGAAGTGTTCAGTGGCCATTTGGCCTTCCACATGGACACTAACGGTAACAATCTCCCACTAAAGGCCAATATGGCCAAAGTAACTAAAATAAAGAATGATAAAGAATACATGAGTGTAAGTATACAAACTATACCTCCCACCTAATGGGCATGTTACACAGTATACAAGTGACTGTGTAAGATCATGAATCAAGTAACCCCCATCAAGTGACAACAGTGTCGAAATCTATCCTATGGCAGAGCTTTAGTCAACGCATCTGCAACATTATCTCGAGTGTGAACCTTCTCAAGAATAATGTGCTCAGTGGCTAAGCAATCTCGAATGAAGTGATACCTCACCTCAATGTGCTTGGTCTTTGCATGATAAACCAGATTCTTAGCCAAAGTAATGGCATTCTGACTATCACTGAGCAAACGAGGTACATGCTGAGGTACACCCATATCACAAGCAAGACGAGAAAGCCACAATGCTTCCTTACATGCCTTACTTGCTGCAACATGCTCTGCTTCTGTGGTAGAAACAATTGTACATTCTTGAAGACGGGATCTCCAAGAGATAGCATCTCCAACAAAATGAAAAATGTACCCGGATGTAGACTTATGACTGTCTACACAACCATCATAGTCAGAATCTGTGTAACCAATAATGGATGCCTTCCCTCTACCTAAGCATAGACACTTGTCCTTAGTGCCACTCAGATATCTTAAAATCATCTTGACCACTTCCCAATGTCTCTTGCCAGGATTAGACATATATCTGCTCACAACTCCCACTGCAAATGCAATGTTTGGTCTCATAGCTACCATAGCATACATGAGACTACCAACGGAAGACTTATAGGGAATTTTGGTCATGAATTCCTTTTCCTCATCTGATTTGGGGCAATCATCCTTGCTCAATTTCACATATGTGGGTAAAGGTGTACTCAATGCCTTTCCACCCTGCATATTGAACTGTGAAATACTTTGGATATGTACTCACTTTGAGACAAGTATATGCATCTTTTGGTCCTATCACGAGTAATGCGCATGCCTACAGTATGTTTGGCATCTCCCAAATCCTTCATATCAAATGTCTCACTCAACTTCTTTTTGAGAATTGACAAATCATAAGAGGAGTTCCCAACAATCAACATATCATAGACATAAAGTATCAAGCATATCAAGCTGCCATATGAGCATCTCTTTGTGTAGAGACAATGATCCTCATTGCTTCGAGAATAGCCTTGAGACTTCAAAAAAGCATCAAACTTTTGGTACCATTGTTCAGGGGATTGTTTAAGTCCATACAAGCTCTTCTTAAGCTTACAAACTAGACTTTCCTTGCCACGAACTACATAACCCTCTAGTTGATCATATAGATCTCATCTGTAAGATCTCCATGCAAGAAAGCATTTTTCACATCCATTTGGGCTAGCTCTAAGTCCTCCATTGCAACGAATCCAAGCAACATGCGCAAGGTAGTTATCTTGACCACTGGAGAGAATATTTCCTCGAAATCAACACCATGTTGTTGCTTAAAACCCTTTGCAACAAGTCATGCTTTATACTTTGGAGAAGCACTATCTGATGTGAATTTTTGCTTATATACCCATTTACATGGTAAAGCTTTCCTGCCCTTTGGCAAAGGTACTAAATCCCAAGTACCATTCTTGTGAATAGAATCCAACTCACTCTTCATGGCACGCTCCCACTTGACATGATCCTTTGACTGCATAGCCTGTTTTTAGCAAGAAGGCTCATCGGCATCTATTAGCATAACAAAATCTAACCCTAGAACATATCTACCAGGTGGATGTGAGACACGTGCAGAACGTCTCAATGGTTGTTGAACAGGAATATGTGCAGACTGATCTGAATGGACATTCTCTTGAACATCCCTATGTGTAGCATTTTTATGCATGCTAATCGGAGGACTAGTATCCTCAAACACCACTCTTCTCACTTCAACCTCCTTAATGGGTTGTTTATGCATCTTAGAATCATTGAAAATGACATCACTACTTTTGATCACTGACCGTGTTTCAGGATCCCATAAGCGATATCCAAATTTTCCTTCTCGACCATATCCAAGAAAAATGCATTTCTTCGACTTATGATCCAACTTTTGTCTAAGATTATTTGGTATATGAACATATGATTCACACCCAAAAACTCCAAGATGATCATAATATGGTGGCCTCCCTGTCCATAACTATTGTGCCACTTTCAAACCTTTGGCAGTACTAGGTGAAAGGTTAATCACATGAACTGCAATCAATACTGCTTCTGCCCAAAAACCTTGTGAGAGGTTTGCATGATGCAACATAGAGACTACTCTATCTTGAATAGTTCTATTTATCCTCTCAGCTACACCATTCTATACTGGGGTATAAGGAGCTGTAAACTCTCTACAAATCCCTCTACATTGACAAAAAAGGCTGAATTCATGTGAGGTATACTCACCCCAATTATCTGAACATAAAGCCTTATGCTTAGTTCCTTTTTCAGTATCAACTGAAGCAAGCCATTTTTTGAAAGTAGGGAATACCTCATCCTTCAATTTGATAGAATATACCCAAACTTTTGTAGTAGTATCATCTATGAAAGTGACAAAGTAAAGAGAACCACCTAAGGACCTAGTCGGCATAGGACCACACACATCAGTATGAACGAGATCTAAAGGCTGAATTGAAGAGTCAATGTGCATTCTATGCACATTTCTATTTTGCTTTCCATATCGGAGAAAGATAGCATAGGTAAGTAGCCAAACGAGAAAGATTTTCCATTCCACTACGAGATATATGGCCCAAACGACCATGCCAAATACAAGCCATAGGCTCTTCAGTAACAGCTAACAAGTGTTCTTTTTGTGATACGAATAAAGTATAAAGTGAGACAACTTTGCTTCCTTTTTCAATAACCATATTGCCCTTTGATATGCAAAAGGACTGAGCATAGAAGACCACCTTGTTACCAAGGTCATCAAGTTGACCAACTGACATCAAACTGCGTGATAACTGAGGTACATGGCATACATTATGCATAGTAAATTTTGAACCATCAATGAACTGCACAACCACATCTCCAATCCCCACAACATCACACTGGTAAGAATCACCAAGTCTCACGATACCAAGAGACTTTGCTGCATAATTCGAGGACCATTCCCTATGTGGTGTCACATGGAAAGAAGCACCAGAATCTAGTAGCCAGGTGTGGGAAAGAGAATCAACCATAAGAGCCTTAGTTGGCACAATACTATCAAGTGTCTGATGGACAGGGTTAATCTCCAAAAGAACAAGCTACTCTCGAAGTTAGAGCACCTCTATATCAAGAGTAACTCAAAACATTCACCAATTTTGAGGATTAATGATCAATTTTAAAGATTTTGGATAAACTGTGAAGAAGATGATTCTACAGAAAGTCTGTTGCACATATCTCTCACATTGACTTATCAAATATGTAAAGTTTTTGATAAACTTTGCACAAGGTGTCGCCTATAGTTTGCGCACCTTCTCCAAGTCAAATCATTTCAAAAGATGCAGTAGATCTTGAGAAATGAACTTAACAAGTCACCTATATCTAAAACTGTTCTTCTAAGAAGTCGATTCAGACACCTGTAACTTTAAACACTTGCTTCTCTCAATCTAGACCCGTTTATGCAAATGCTTTTAACCATAGGTAGCTTACCTTCCAACTTAAAGAATGCGTGCTTGCTTCCTTGAAACTTTACACTGTGGAAGGAGAACTGACCAAAACATTAGCATCGAATTTTGCGCCTCCTGTAACTTCTCTTCTTTCCATTTACACATGTAAATGTTCCTACACTCAATTCTCTCAGCCTGATCACAATTAGAAGCTGAAAATTTGTACAGAGGTCAATCAACTATAGACTTAGACTTGTACAAAAGCATTTCATAAAAGATTCAACAAAGAAGGAGAATACTCAGAAAGATCGGGTGCAACATTTTTCATTTCTGAGAAAAATTTACATTTGAGTAATGAGAGAGATTCTACTCACTTCTAGAGTGTCTAATGACATCTAATTCTCTTCCAAACTTGTTCTCACATAATCTCTCCTTTTTTTCCTGACATTTTCTTTGTTTATATAGGCAAATATTTACAAGCTCATAACCATACAAAGGTATAAGATAAACTGACTCTAAATTAATGTACATATGTATACACATCTTCAACCTCTGAATATACACTTCCTTCAAGCTTCATAACTTGATCTTTTCTTCAGTCCTTGAATTCCAAGCCTTCATCAAAACTTCAATTGTTGATTGCCCTCCACCAACAGTGTCAACACATGAGCATCATCAGAAATAGCATTAATTTCTTCAATCTTCACAGTCGAAGTAGATGGTGCAGGTAATTGTTTAACATGCCCATCAACATTCTATCCTTTACCTTTGGCATTCTTTAATGCATAATAGTCTTTTTTCATGTGTCCTTTCTTATGACAATAATGGCATTCGATATCCCTCTTCCTTGATTTACTTCTACTCTTATTCTGTTGAGCATTCTTTTCCTTGTTCTTGTTCTTGCCACATTGTTGATTCTTTCCTTGGTAAGAATCACGAACATTATATGCATCTCCACTCTGAGTGAAAACCATAGATTTTCTAAGAATCTCCTCACTCAAGAGTGCTCCACATATGTCATCATAGACGAGTTTACCACCGTGCACTATTGCTAATAGCTGTGCAAAATGTATCCCATGATGAAGGCAAGGTGCATAACAACAATATCTCTTTCATTTCATTATCCATATCCATTTTTTGAGCCTATAACTGAGAGAATATAGCATCAAACTCATTTAGATGAGCAGCAACACTATGTGTGTCGTTCATACGAACATCATATAATTTTCTCATCAGATAGACTTTATTTGATGCTTTCTCTTTTTCATATGTATTGCATAACTTCTTCCAAAGCTCCTCTACACTTTCACAATCTAATACTATAAAGTAAACATTATCTGCCAGGTGCAAGTGAATGGTAGACCTGGTCATTTCATCTAACTCATCCCAATCATCTTCATCCATTTGAGCAGGCTTCTTTGAAATTCCATTTACTCGCTTCCATTGCCTCCTTTGAATCAGCACATCTTTAATCTGATTCTTCCATAGAGCAAAGTTTGTGCCACCAAATTTTTGCATCTCAAAATGGTCTTTGCCATGCAAGTTATAGCTCCTCCTCAGAACACTAGCACTAGACCCTAATCCACCGGATGTGCCTGAGACCTCTGATGCCATGATAGTATAGAACTGAATGAAATGATAATGGATCTAGAAGAGTCTGAACACCAAAGAATATGTGTATCAAGGAGTAAATCGATCACTGTATAGTTGACAAAACCAAAAATCTGGAAAAATTTTGCTAGAGTATCATCTGCAAAATGAGTGTATGACTAGTGTAAAAATATCACAAAACTACAAGTACTGACATGTTTGCCTGCATAGTGAATCATTGACTCCACTACATATAATCAGTTACCCAATAGAAGCCAACTAGGCTTATCGAGCACCTATGAACAACTATCATACATCTCCTATGGCGAGGCTGGGTAAGTCTTCCACTTGCATTGCTAAAGAGACCCGACATTTGGGTGTCTCCCAGTTAAGAAAACCTCACCATGACCCTCTTTATAAATGTAAAGGGCTTTATGCAAAGAACGTAACCGCTATATCAATGACCACATGGACGTACATAAGCGGTATCCACAGAAGTGTACATAATGTGTATGTGCTCAATATATGCAGTAAAATGACACTAAAAGGCTGAATGCACAGCCCAAAAACCAGCCAATAACACCTGCAAGTGTCTATCAACTCTAATGTTTTTGGCTCAAAAAACCTGCATAAATTTGTAACGGCTGCTCCCACCAAAACTGAAATCTTTCAAGAAATCTATAGTTTTACGAGTATGGCTGAAAACACAGCTTCAAAGGTCGATATTTAATGTTAGAGAAGTACAAAGAACACTCTTCTTGATGTTCTTCGACCTCTGTGAAGAGAACTATGTGCGGAACTACTCCAAAATTGCTCCAAAAGACACCCCAAAAATGCTTCAAAAATAGGCTTTGAAAGCAAAGAATGAAGCTTTGAGGGACCAAAACATGTTCAAGGTAATGTCAACCTTAGTCTTTCCCCTTCTTCAAACACCACAAGAGTGTAGCTTAGTGGCAAGAGATTGCCACTGTTAAGCGAGCTCCGGGGGGAACAATACTGGGATGGGTGACCTCCCGAGAAGTACCGGAACCTCGATATTCCTTGATCGTTGATGTCCTCCCTCGCGCGCAGCCAACGGTGACTTTGGTGACTCGGATGACAAGGGTAAGCCTTGGAGCAAGCCGAGGGAGGGTTCTCGCTTCGTTCACACAAATGGAACAAAACTTTTACCTCGAACTACTCTGATACCAGTGAAGTATTTCGATGTCAATGCACCAGAGTGCACTCTCCTTTTCACAATCTCCACGTTGATATCCTCGGAGTAGAAAACCAAGCTCCGAAGGCTGCACACGGTACTCCGCACAGAGACTACAGAATACACAAAAAAACACAGTACATGGGGAGCATGAAGATAGGCTTCTTACGTCTTACAATTGCGGGTGAACTTACAGTCTATAACTGACCAGGCCACTATATGTTTTATTAAAGAACATATACAGAGAAGTTTCCTGTGGCCATCTGGCCTTTCACATGGACACTCATGGTAACAAAAAGGACCTAGGATTCCTTTGATCACCCCTCCCTTGCACTCTTTTGGGTCCTTATGGGAGAAAAATAAAGAATGATTAAGAATACCCAAGTGTAAGTATACAAACTATACCTCCCAACTGATGGGCATGTTACACAGTATTCAAGTAACTGTGTAAGATCATGAATCAAATAACCCACATCAAGTGACAACGGTGTCGAAAGCTATCCTGTGGTAGAGCTTTAGTCAAAGCATCTACAACATTATCTCGAGTATGAACCTTCTCAAGAGTAATGTGCTTAGTGGCTAAGTATTCTCTAATGAAGTGATACCACACCTCAATGTGCTTGGTCTTTGCATGATAGACTAAATTCTTAGCCAATGCATTGCCACTCTAACTATCACTAAGAAAACGAGGTACATGTTGAGGTAAACCCATATCACAAGCAAGACAAGAAAGCCATAATGCTTCCTTACATGCCTCACTTGCTGCAAAATACTCTGCTTGTATGGTGGAAACAACTATACATTATTGAAGAGGAGATCTCCAAGAGATAGAATCTCCAATAAAATGATGATGTAGATATACACATTTCTGCACAACGAACATAATCAAAATCTATGTAACCAATAATGGATGCTTTCCCTCTACGTATGCATGGACACTTATCCTTAGTGCCACTCAAATATCTCAAAATCATCTTGATCGCTTCCCAATTATTCTTGCTAGGATTAGACATATATTTGCTCACAACCCCACTGCAAATGCAATGTTTGGTCTCAAGCTAGCATAGCATACATGAGACTACCAACAATAGATTAATAAGGAATTTTGGTCATGAATTCCTACTTCTCATCTAATTTTGGGCAATCATCCTTTCTCAATTCCACATATGTGGCTAAAGGTGTATTCAATGCCTTTCCACCCTGCAACCTAGGAAGTACTTTGGATATGTACTCACTTTGAGACAAGTATATGCATCTTTTAATCCTCTCACGAGTAATGTGCATGCCAAGAATATGTTTTGCATCCCCCAGATCCTTCATATCAAATGTCTTACTCAACTTCTTCTTGAGAATTGACAAGTCATAAGAGGACTTCCTAGTAATCAACAATCAACATAAAGTATCAAGCATGTCAAACTTCCATATGAGCATCTCTTTGTGTAGAAAAACAATGATCCTCATTGCTTTGAGAATAGCCTTGAAACTTCATAAAAGCATCAAACTTTTGGTACCATTGTCTAGGGGACTGTTTAAGTCCATATATGCTCTTCTTGAGCTTACAAACTAGAATTTCTTTGCCAGGAACTACATAACCCTCTTGTTATTCCATATAGATCTCTTTGTAAGATCTCCATGCAAGAAAGCAATTTTCACATCCATTTGGACTAGATGTAACTCCTCCATTGCAACGAATACAAGCAACATGCACAGGGTAGTCATCTTGACTACTAAAGAGAAGATTTCCTTGAATTCAACACCATGTTATTGCTTAAAACCCTTTGCAACAAGTCGTGCTTTATACTTTGAAGAAGCACTATCTAATGTGAATTTTAGCTTATATACCCATTTACATGGTTAAACTTTCCTACCCTTTGGCAAAGGTACTGAATCCCAAGTACCATTCTTGTGAATAGAATCCGATTCACTCCTCATGGCACGCTCCCACTTGACATGATCTTTCGTCTGCATAGCCTGTTTGTAACAAGAAGGATCACCAGCATATGTTATCATAACAAAATCCAAACCTAGAACATATCTATTAGGTAGGTTGCGAGACACGTGCGTAGCATCTCAATGATTGTTGGACAAGAACATTTGCAGACTAATCTGATTGGACATTTTCTTGATCATCCCCATGTTCAACATTTCTATGCATGCAAATTGGAGGACTAGTATCCCCAAACACCACTCTTCGCACTTGAACCTCCTTAATGGGCTTTTTATGCATCTTAGACTCATTGAAAATGACATCACTACTTCTAATCACTAACTTTGTTTCAGAAATCCCATAAGCGATATCCAAATTGTTCTCAACCATATGCAAGAAAAATGTTTTTCTTTGACTTATGGTCCAACTTTTGTATAAGATTCTTGGGTATATGAACATATGCTTCACACCCAAAACATCGAAGATGATCATAATATGGTGCCTTCCTTGTCCATAACTCTTGTGCCACTTTCATACTTTTGGCAATACTAGGTGAAAGGTTAGTCACATGAATTGCATTTAATACTGCTTCTGCCTAAAAGCCTTGTGAAAAGTTTGCATGATGCAACATAAAAAATAGAATTGATTTCTTCAATCTTCACAGTCAAAGTAGACGATGTAGGTAGTTTTTTAACATGCCAATCAACATTCTGCCCTTTACCTTTAACATTCTTGAACACATAGTAGTCTTTCTTCATGTGTCCTTTCTTATGACACTAATGGCATTTGATATCCCTCTTCCTTGATTTACTTCTACTCTTATTCTGTTGACCATTCTTTTCCCTGTTTTTGCTCCTCCACATTGATGATTCTTTCCTTGGTAAGAATCATGAACATTATATGCATCTCCACTCTAAGTGCCAACCATAGATTTTCAACAAATATCCTCACTCAAGAGTTTTCACATATGTCATCATAGAGCAGTTTTCCATGAGGTTCACTATTGCTAATAGCTATGCAAAACGTATCCCTTGATGATGGAAAGGTGCATAACAACAAGACTGCTTTCATTTCATTATCCATCTCCATTTTCTTAGCATGTAACTAGGAAAATATAGCATCAAAATCATTTAGATCAACAAGAACACTATCTGTGTCCATGCAAAGGTCATATAACTTCCTCATTAGATGCACTTTATTTGATGTTGTTTCTTTTTCATATGTATCGCTCAACCTTTTCCAAAGTTCCCTTTGCACTTTCACAATCCAATATTGTAAAGTAAACATTATTTTCCAAGTGTAATTGAATGGTAGACCTAGGCATTTCATCCAACCCATCCCAATCATCATCATCCACATCAACACCCTTCTTTGAGATTCCATTTACCGGCTTCCGCTGTCTCCTTTGAATCAAGACATCTTTATTTGATTCTTCCATAGAGCAAAGATTGTGCCATCAAAATTTTGGATCTCAAAATGGTCTTTGCCTTGTAAGTTATAGCTCCCCTTGGGAACACTAGCACTAGACCCAGATTCACCAGATGTGCATGAGATTTTTGATACCATGATAATCGAGAGTTGACTAGAATGAAAATGGAGCTATAATAGTCCAAGCACCACTAAGGCTCAAGAAAGGATGACAAAGTATCAGATTCTTGGAAAAAATCAACAATCTCCCCATAAAAATGGATTAATGAACAATAATGACCAACAAAAAGAATTATGTGAGAGTGAATGCACTCACATCAATAAGTGTATCAAGGAGTAAATCGACAACTCTATAGTTGGAAAAATCCAAAAAATCTGGAAAAAAAATTTCCAAAGTATCCTTTGAAGCATATGACCAATATAAAAGTCTCATGAAACTTCCAGTATGGACATGGAAACCTGCATAGTGAATCATTGACTCCACTATGTATAATCAATTACTCAAAAGAAGCCAACTAGGCTTATTGAACACCGATGAACAACTAGCATACATCTCTTATGGCAAGACTGGGTAAGTCTTCCTCACCAAAGAGACCCCAATATCTGGGTGTCTCTCAATTAAGAAAACATCACCACGAGTCTCTTTATCAAATGTAAAAGGCTTTATGCAAAAAACATAACTGCTATATCAATGACCACATGGACGTACATAAGCAGTATCCACAGAAGCATACATAGTGTGTTTGTGCTTGAGGGCTCAAAACATGTTCAAGGTAATGTGAACCTTAGTCTTTCCCCTTCCTCAAGCACCACAAGATTGTAGCTTAGTGGCAAGCATTCTGTCAGTTAAGCGAGCTATGAGGGGATACTAGGATGGGTGACCTCCCAAGAAGTACCGAGAACCTCCATGTTCCTTGACCATTGCAGTCCTCCCTCGCACACAGCCGATGACTTCGATGACTTGGATGACAAGGTATGCCAAGGTCTATGTTCCTTGTTCGCTACTTTATTCATAAGCCTTGGGTGGGTGTGCGGGTGCTGGCTTTGCTCGCACAAAAGGGACATAGTTTTTATGTTGAAATGCTTTGATCACAGTGAAGTGTTTCTCTATCGATGCAAATTGGTGGACTCTCCTTCTCAAGAGCTCCACAATGATACCCTTGTAGTAGAAAAACCAAACTGGGGTTCCGCACATAGTACCCTGCACAAATAGATGCAAAATACACACGAGAAACACATTGACCACGAACATAGATTTCTAAGGTCATACAAATGTGGTCGAACTTACAGTCTGTGGCTGACCAAACCAGTATATATTTTATTAAAGAACATATACAAGAGAAGAAGAATGATCCATTAATGAATACACACGAAAAACGCATTGACCACGAACACAAATTTCTCAGGTCATACAAAAGTGTTCAACAACCATTTGGACTTTCACATGGACACTAACTTTAACAAAAGAAGAAGAATGATCCATTTAATGATGGTGTATTCATAGGTCCACAGAGGTTTGTGTGGATAAGGGCTAAAGTTTCCTTGATCAGATGGAAGCTTCTTTTGGTAGGGGTGCTCATGTTGCTTTCCATTAATGGAAGCTTGACACACATCTTGCACTTAAACCATCTTTGGCAATCCCTTAGCTAGCTGAGATGATGAGATCTTGGTTAGGCACCATGTACGGCCATATTTTTTATGCCAAAGTGTGGAAATTGATTCCTTAGTGGGAAATAAGGAAAGCTTGTATAAGCCTTTATCCTCAATGCGTTGGGCTATTATGTTGTGAGCGTTAGTATCTATCACATTCACTGATGTGTTGTCAAAGAGGAATTAGTTATGATGATCGTTAATAGCTTTGAATGACAAGATATTCATGCCAAGATTTTGTACAATGAGTACATTTGATAAGGCTTTGCATTCTCCTTTGTGATTTATAATTTTTACTTTGCATTTTCCTTCAATTGGAAGACTCTTGTTGTTTCCTAAGTAGATCTCCTTTGTGGTCTACTAGTTCCAAGAAAGTCTTGTGATCCTTGCATTCACAAACATGTTTACTGGGTGCCTCAAGTTTGGGCAAAGAGGGCACCATTTCAAATTTTTACAAGTATAGAAAACTGGCAAAATTTAGAGGACCAAAGCATGAATGCCAAATCTTTGCATATCACATAGCTTGAGGATCATGTACTGCACATGTTGAATCATTCATAGATTTTTCATAGTCTATGAGCTTATACAACCCACGACATAAAATGCAAGAAGCAATAATCACATCACCATTTCATGAATTGTACATCTGTCATCAACAAATTTCGCAACGAAGCCAATCTTGGCTAAAGCTGAAGCATGCGAACAACACAAGGAAGAAGAAGAAGCTTGGAGCACAACACACGATACTGAATGTATTTCCACTAGAATGTACAAAGATAAGTAACCCGTTAAGGCAATACGCATATATACAAGTGGGGGAAAAAAACTCCTAAAGAGGGAAAAAAGTGCCCCAACGGTCCTAGTGTGTTCACACATATCACTACCTAAATATATCAATGGAAGAGTGACTCTAATGAGGTCATAGAAGAAGAAGACGATGGTGACGATCCAGAGTCCATTGTGACAGATAGTTGCTTTGACTTAGAGGATCACTATCTAGAAAATGTAGGAGTATTTACCCAAAAAGAAGAAGAACCTCTCCCAAGCATTGAAACTATAAATTCAAGGGATGAAAAGTGAAGGTAGTCAAAAGAAAAAGAAAAGAAAAGTAGTGAAACAAGCAGAGCACGAATCATTGTTCAAAGTACTCGAGAATTTCAAGAATATGAAGTTGTAGATCGAAAAATTTTGGTACAAATGCCTAAGAGAGAGGCCATCACAGGAGAAGTTGCGCTTAATTGCCTGCCAATGCTTGACACCTGGGCAATGCATAAACCTGTTCATCTCTGAGACAACAAATTGAATATCCAATCGAGTAATGCATAAGTAAATCAAGCATCCAATAGCTTGCTTATAGAGAACAACATCAAATGCATCTCCAGCATCATGAGACTCAATCGTAAACCTATCCCCATAGGAATGGCAATAGGTTTACAATCTTCAAGGCCAAAACGTTGCAATAATGTGTTAATATATTTAATTTCACATAAAGCCATTCCACCATCAACTTGCATAAATAGAGTGCCCAAATAGTGGTGCAAATGCCCGAAATCAGACAGTTCAAATGAGGCATGCAAATCAGCCTTAAGATTAGCAATATGCTTGTCATGAGGACCAGTGAGCATCATGTCATCAACATACACAACAATGATCAGAAGCACATCATTAGCATACTTAACATATAAGGTGCTTTCAGTTGGACTATTCTCAAAACCATGTGCAATTAGATAGGCATGTATCTTTTCATACCAAGCACGTGGTGCTTGCGTTAAACCATATAATGCCTTCTTTCACCTTCACACTTGGTTTTCATGCCCTTTCTGCACAAAGCCATGAGGCTGAAAAATGTACACTTCTTCATGCAAGTCACCATTCAGAAATGTAGTTTTAATGTCCAACTGATGTACATTCCAACCATGGTGAGCTACAAGTGCAGAGATGCTACGAATAATAGTCATTCGATATGTAGGTGCAAAGATCTCATCAAAATCAATGCCTCTTTCCTGCATATAACCCTTTTCAACAAGCCTAGCCTTATACTTGTCAATTATTCCATCAGGCTTATGCTTTAGCTTGTTTACCTACTTAGTGCCAATGGCCTTCTTTCTAGGAGGCAAGTCACATAAAGACGAGGTACCGTTTTTCATGATATCATCATATTCTGATTGCATATCAGCCATCCAAGTTTTAAAATTTTGTGCTTCATCAAACAAAACAGACTCATTCTCATTGCAAAGACTAGAGGCAGCCATAGCATAGCAATATGATGCAAAAGAGGCACTATGAGAGCATGAACGAGTATGTTATGATAGAGGTGCATCTAATTTGTTGTCATACAAAGTCTACACCAACCATTTTGGCATAGATTTTGCCTCCTCAATATCAACTCTCTCATCAACAAGTGCATCATGTAAATGTACATAAAAAATGGAATGATCTGCATCATCACATGAAACCTACAAAGGTTGAGAATTTGCATAATTAGGAACAACACTAGAGTGTCCACGTGTAAAAAGAGGAATTTTTCCCAAAATATAGCATTCACAAACATTTTTATTGGGTGCCTCAAGTTTGGGCAAGGAGGACACCATTTCCAATTTTTGGAGACATATCAAACTAGCAAAATTCAGATGACCACCTTGAGTATGCTCACTAAATTTTGTGCAATTCAGAGACTGTGATCGGAGGGATGTCGATGACACCCTAGATGAAGCGGATGTAAGAAAATAATAGCACAACGGAATAGACCTGTAGACAAAGTTGAGAGAAAAACGCAGACAAAGATAGATGGAGACTGAGAGATAGAGAACTCAAATTCTCAGATTGCTGAGCGTAATGCAGTTACAATGATGGTGCCATCCACTCATGCGTTCCCAATGTGGAGCTTAGATGGCGATCTAGATAGACTCTAGATGAAGGGCTTACTAGTGTGCAATGCTATGTAAAGCTCAACCTGGGCCGTGCTTATATAGCTTTTACAAGGCGGTTTGGTATAGATAAACATAGTCGGGAGATACAAAATAGTCGGTAAAATATATGATCTGACAATATCTCCATGACCAAAAGTCCTACCATCTTGGCCCTACGGGCCAAGGGGATAGGCCCCCCCGGACCCTGCAGAAGGGGGAAAGCCCCCCTCTACACTCCTCCCCATTAAGGTTCTATGGGGAAATCGCAGGATGCCACAGGGCCTTTATTTTCACCTTAAATGGCAACCCAATGGCCTGGAAGTTTATGCCCTACCTAACCTAACGGCTAGGCTCACAAAGATCATCTACAACCATCAACGGTCACACATAGACCTCATCTAACTTGGAAGTTAGGGTTCCACAAATGTCCGGGCTCTCATAATGGCTTCTCCTCATAATGGAGGCCTTACAACTTAGAGCACCATGGATCATTTGTGGTCACATGAGGGTGGAGTATTGAGCATATCTAACAATGGCAACTTGCTCTGATACCAATTGTTGAAGTTCAAGGTCTGTGAAAGCATGCGAACAGCACAAGGAAGAAGAAGAAGCTTGGAGCACAACACACAATACTAAATGTATTACCACTAGAATGTACAAGGATAAGTAACTCGTTAGGGCCATAGGCATATAACCAAGGTGGGGAAAAAAAACCTCCTTAAGAGGGAAAAAAGTGCCCCAGCGGTCCTAGAGTGTTCACACACACTACCTAAATATATCAACAAGAATTGCCCTCCCTTGAGACACTGTAGGGTTTTTGTCTTGGAAAATAACAAGATCAAAAGTAAGTGGACTGCCCATGACAACGATGAAAAGTTCATTAACCTTCTCTTTACGTCATTCTAAAACATGGGTTTTCTGTAGAATCATGACCGTCACCATTGTTACGCCTTTGTGCCATGCTACCCCTGCTCTGTGGGATACGAGGATCCCAAGGGCATTATGCCCCTTCATTGTACAATTGTTTTTTAATTAATTCAAGCGAGGGAGACTAGGCCTCAGCCTAACTTTCTCTTATATTTTGTTTTTCAAACTCTTCAAGGATGTACATTAGAGATTGAGGAATATTACATAATAAAATTCTATTTTAAGAAACGTAGATAATAGTTTTTTGCTTTATTTCAGTCATAAATGTTTTTAGCTTTCTAAAACTTCGTAGCTGTTGTATAGATTTTAAACAAACTTTTCAATTGAAACGCATTGTTTTGCATATGATTTTTTTTTTCTTTCTTGAATACTCAATTTTTGACTTTATCCCCTACTCTTAGGGGTTAACATGAGGCTAATATGCAGGAATTGATTAACATGGGGCTAATCTGAAGGTATTGAACCTGAACCTTCAGTTGTATGATCATCTTGTTGAATTATCTATTCTCAACACTCTCAACAATCTTCACTTCAACACAAGATTGTTTTAACTTGCTAGACCCTTTCCAGATAGCACGGGGGCATCAGAGATTCTCATTCATCCACCATTCTCTGCAGGCCATGTTGATGCTTCAATTCACATAAGGGCAAAGTCATTCACTTTACTCATTGTCACATCACGACAGGCCATGTTGATGCTTCAATTCACATAAGGACAAAGTCATCAATGAACACATGGAGATATGTCATTTGTTTTTGAAAAGTAAAAAGTCTAAAACCTTATATTGTGGACATTTTTTATGGCATTTCGTGGCCCCTTTTTTTATTCACACAAGGTGGCGGCACCAAAATCAATGAGTCATTGTTTCTCCTCTTATATGTGATATATAAGAGGAGAAACAATGGAACTCTTTAAACCTTTCCATTTCCGGATGGAATTTGAGCTTTCCATTGTTTGACCTTATATGTCAATAGATGGGCAGTGGAACTCCTTAAAATCTTTCCATTTCCGGATGGAATTTGTTCCACTGCTGTGAAACGGCCCTTAAATATATTTCTGCAGATTGTTATCATATGTTGTTATCATATGTTCATGTGTGCACTCTCCAATCAACTAATCGAGTGACGGTATCGATGCCGCATTATCTACTGTTCTAAGTTGTTCCTTCCCCGATTTCAATGATCTCTTAGCTCTGTGATTTCTCGATTATTCCAAGGAGTTCAATTTATATAAGAAATCGTAAGTAACTGCGCATAAATCAATCTGTCGCTAGCATGAAATAGATAGCTTTGACGTATATAGTCATCACAGACACAGCGTGAGTTCTTTCGAGCAGACGTATGTCTCCAGATGCTGAAAAATTTTTATTATGTTAGCATCAGTAGCGTTTCATCACTGTACAACACCGTGAGTGATAGTCGTATGCGAAAATTCAATTTCGCATTTTATTTGAATATTGTAAGGATCGTGGGTGAGGCCGCTTACTCGTTGCTGTAAATTCAAGTTAACAGGTGAATGCATGCGTGAATGGTCATAGGTATACAATATAGAGTTTATGTGGATCATCACTAAAACTAACGAAATGCCTGTCGTCTATTTTTCTCTTGCGATGTAATTCACAGCAGACAATGCCAATGAATCTCTCGGATAAAGCTTTCTGCGTAACTTAGGTAAGATTTTTGTACCTTGCCAAATGCCTTCTTGGAGCCGCAAATACATATTGATTACACTAATAAAAAGTTATTTTCTGTGAGAAAAATGCGAGGTTAAACGTGAGAAATGCCATGATATCCTTTTCACAACATTATAAGATATCTTTGGATTATGTTCGAAATATGCTACAACTTGCGTTCTTCTTGCTTAGATTGTGTTGCCTGTATCAGGTAATCAATTCTCGACATTGCAGAGAATCGGTTTATTTCTTGTTTAATCATGCTGTGAAGTTGGAATATTTAAAGCTCCTGATGGACAAGTTGCTTCGGAAATACGCTCAAAAGTACAAGAGAGCGAGGGAAGAAGTCGATAAATGGAACCAATCGCAGACACATTTTCTTAATCTTTTCAGCAACTTAGTTTCTGTTCTTGAAAGGTTGCCGGTAAGACGTGTGTATTTGTACTTACACGAGTTGCAGTAGATGGTTTGTTTGATTTGTAGAATGATATATTATTCATCCCATCAGATAATTGCTAATGCAGTGAAGGGATAGGATTAGATTTTACTTCTGAACATGCTTCTTGTTTTCAATCTAACTAAAGAATCGAGAGATTTGTGTTGATTTTCTGTTTTACGTTGGTCATATGTCCATGCATGGAAGTACTATATGAAGAACCTCACGTGATTAGTTCGGAACGACGAAAAAAATGTCTGCAATGCAACGTGTTGCATATGTCACAATGCAATGCGGTTGCATTGCGAATGTTGCAAATGCCACACAACACATGCACTGCAACTATGGTGTAGATGTGGATGAAGTAGGTTTATCCTTAACTGTAGGACCTAGGTGAAGGTGTTGAAGTAGAGGATGAACAAGATGTGATTGAAGAATATTGAGATTCCGTCTTCTTTTTAATCTTCGTTTTGCCTTTAGATGATGACACCATAGCCTCATCATTTTCTTCCATATTCTTTTATTGGTCTTCATTTTGAAGTAACAGAACTGTTGAAGTAAGAGGAGCTCCAACTCTTCAAGTGTAGTTTTTCTCTCTCTCTCTCTCTCTTGTAGAGAGAGAAAAGTAGCAAAAGAACGATATGTAGATGGAAGTGAATCGTTAAGAGTGTTTACCATCTCTTCATAAAAAATATTGACTTCAACATTGAGAAGTTTATCACGAATGTCCTTAAGCTTCAAACTATGAGATTGAACTGACTCACCGACCTTCATGCGTGTGTTGGTTAATTGCCTCTTTAGGTGAGCTTTCCTAGCATGATTTCTGCCTTGATAGAGATTGTCGAACTCCAATCAAACCTGAGGAGAGGTTCAACATGACCTGCTTTGAAGAATAATATGACACTTCACACCCATACCTATAAGAGAGAATGTTTGAGGATTTCTTGAATCCCATTTGGACTCTTCTTCTATAGGAAGTAATCAGATAGTATCTCTAACTCTGAATGATGAGAGGACTTCTCCCTCTTCTTCATCTTCCACCACCTGTTGAGAAGGAATTGGAGCAGCTGGCATATTGGAAGAAGATGCAACATCCTATATAGCTTGTCTTGGCCTTGACATTGACAATATTCCATACGTCTTTGGACACTAACAAATTCATCATCGTGAAACTCCACGTAAGATAGTTAGACATTCCATCAACTTTGTCTTCTTCTTCAAGTCTATCTCTATAATTAGTCTTTTTGGGAACAAGTTATGTATGTGCAATAATGCTCTCTGATATTTTGAAAAGGAATTCAGATACTCTAAAATAATAACTATACAATGTGTGTAATATTACAAAATTTGGATAAAGGCTGAATATATATGATCGATCTAGGTACAAAAATTGGAGATATCTGTGCCCAAGAGTTGAAGAAGGTGAATGTGTGCTTGAACATGGAATTAGAATAGACTGTTTGTGAGAGAAACAACCATTGTGGTGAGAAAATAGAGTAATCTGCAACCCGAACAGAAATTGAATTCTTCTATGATATATGAAGCTACAAAACCTTTCTCCACTTGAGGTGATAGGCTGGATAACCTGGTACAGCAGCAAGTACAGAAGACATAACAAAATATAGCAGCAACTTACTATAGTCAAGTGTGTAAAGAAGAAGAGGGCAGAAGGTTAAACTCCAAAATCAGCTAGACAACCTCCAAGCAGAAGCACTTCAACTCTACAGCATAGACTATCACGTAACTCATAATATGGCACCCCAAGTGGTCTTTTTATAACCCTACATGCCCCAAAAAGTCCTTTCCATAATATCTGTTGCAAATCGCGGCGGAATTCACGGAAGGCCTTTCTTTTTAGTTTCTTAACTTGGAATAATGTAATTATGATAAAATAATGTTGTTTTAACTTTTATCCAAGTTTTGTTAGGTTGGACACTTACTTTAGTGTAAAAACACTTAAAAAGTGTTTAAACCTTCAAAATTAGGGTTTGACTTTTAGGGATAAATTTCTGTCATATGGCTTAGTGTTATATATCAATAGATAGCTCTTGAAGGGTACTTTCCGTATGTGCAATAATATTTCTTGACCAAAATGACCATTTCCATTTTCGAAAATGGTGAACTTATAAACTTAGGGTTTGCTAGAAATTAAGGTTTGAATTTGATATGGCTACCAATGCTTATGAAGTTGACTCTCTTGTAGACAAACTTCTTGACCTTCGACTATGTTCATTTAGAAGGTGAAAGTGAGTTAAGATCAGGGAAGATTCGGTGCTACACACGTGAATGTTTTTGCATTCATACCATACGGTGCTTCGGGTGGCATCTGGTGCCATAAATTCCTCATTACATCGTTCAAAAATTATGACTCAAAAATTTTAAGTCTTCTGTGAGTGCTTGTGACAGATCCCCCCCCTCTTCCCCCCCCCCCCCCCCCCCCCCTCCTTTTCATGACCTTATCGGACCTAGACCTGTGAAGCTTAGCATAGCCTTAAGGCTTGAATCTTCAGCCTTTGGCCACACCAGCTATGAGCGTAAGCCTTTGATTTCAGCCACTTTGATTTCAGCCCGATTCTTGAATTCAGATATGAGAGAGAGAGAGAGAGAGAGAGAGAGAGAGAGAGAGAGAGAGAGAGAGAGAGAGAGAGAGAGAGAGAGAGAGAGAGAGAGAGAGAGAGAGAGAGAGAGAGAGAGAGAGAGAGAGAGAGAGAGAGAGAGAGAGAGAGAGAGAAAGAAAGAAAGTGTTTTTACGTCTATTAGGAGGCCGAACTCGGCCTACGAGACAAATCAATGTACATGGGTGTATCTTCTGTCAATCGGAAAAAGATAAAAGTGCTGAAAAAAAAAAAACTGGCAAGGCTGATATAGATCTCTGTAGTATGCATGTAGAGATACCCATGAAAGTGGGAGGAGGGGATGATGAATGGAGTGCTATATCTATAGCCTATATGCAAAAGGGTAGTACAAGCATGATAATGCATCTGAACGACTAACTAGCTCCATCCTGTACTAGTGGGTGGGTGTAAGATGTGGTACATGGGTGGAGGTGGAGTCAAGGCCACCTCGATGGCTGCAGCGGGATCTACCATCGTCCGGGATCGTCTCTCCTCCATGGCGCGATGGTCACGAGCCTAGATGTCTGCAATCTGGTGTCTGTGAAGTCTGAGGGCCCGATATCCTATAGCACGGGGTCGTCTCCTAGCTTGATAGGTCTGAGCCTGCTAAAGAGTCACCCCTCTCGATGTGTGAGCTAAGGGGGGGAGGGCTGCTCCACGTCGTGCAATGAAGAGGTCAGTGAGCTGACTCTGTCTCCCTCGTGTTTGGGAAGCTGCAGTAGGCTGGAGGAGAGAATCTCTGTGACTCTGAATCTCTAGTAAGAATCGCCCGAGCTGTCTCTGATCTCTAGAGCCCATGATCTCTCGGAGGGTGGGCTGCCCTGTAAATAGAGTCTTGTATCTGTCTCTAATGTCATCATATGCGCTATATCTGCAAACAAAGTGCTCCTCATCCTCCATCTCTACTCTGCATATCCTGCATAGCTTCTCCTCTCTGGGAATGTCTGTGGCTCTGCCTATCTCAATCTCTAGTCGGTGTGACGAGACCCTCAACTGGCCAATAGCTACCCTCGAGCTATGAGGCATGTAGGTATCCATGTAGCATGGTCGCTGGATGAAACCATCTGCTAGTATGTCCAAGAACTGGTCTCAATAGTGCGATAGTCTTGATCCCATGTGTGGTATATGCCATGTCTGACTAATGTAGAGCTTCCAAAGGTCTTGTCTGAGCACAAGATTCCTCTCATGACGCGAGAGGTGGATGTGAGGTGAGTCTGGGTCATACAAAAAAGGAGGCAATCTATCCATATCAAGTCCATGATTATCAAACCACGCTCTAACCTGAGTGTACCAAGCTCTCTCATATCACGACTCTGATATTTGTATAGATGCCTCAAAAGCTCTGTGTGTGAGTCTTTCTGTAGGGAGCTCCCTCACCCTCTGAATAAAGGAGATAGTCTTGAATAGTGCATCTACTACCATGGGTGGTGCAGCTAGCTCTGCCATGATAATGTCATGTGGCACTGACTGTTTCCCGCGAAATAGTCTCGAGATCATACGTACTTGTGGCCTCTCGATCGCACTCCACTGGGTGACTGTGAGGCCGGGTGCCCAAACCGTCGAAGCATACATCATAGCTGGTCTCACTAGTGTGTCAAATAGCCACCCCTTTGTGCGGGGCTCTTGGAAGTGTGCCTGGTGACATCTCCGCTCTAACATGGCTAAGGCTGCATATCCTTGTGTGAATCTATCGATGGCTGCCTGTCTCATGCTGAAGGGGCCAGGCAAGCTCGTGAATGTGACTCCGAGGTAGACATAGGAAGTGACCCTCTGGATCATCTTTGCTGTGAAGAAAGAGGAACGAGTAGGGCGTGGTGCAGGTGATTGGGGGATGGGAGGCTGTCTAGGTATCTCATATAGTCTCTCAGCATACTCGTGCCAAATCTGTGGATCTCCAATAGGTGTGGTCGGTCGTGGCTCTCGTAGTGTGCGCCATGTAGTAGTGCAATACCTGCTCATAAGTAAATGGTATAGCTCAAGCTCCTGTCCCTCCTCGAAGGCCGGTCTCTTTCGGCGTGTGAGGGTCTTCATATGTCTTCTAGCATCAATCTCTGAGAGAGAGAGAGAGAGAGAGAGAGAGAGAGAGAGAGAGAGAGAGAGAGAGAGAGAGAGAGAGAGAGAGAGAGAGAGAGAGAGAGAGAGAGAGAGAGAGAGAGAGAGAGAGAGAGAGAGAGAGAGAGAGAGAGAGAGAGAGAGAGAGAGAGAGAGAGAGAGAGAGAGAGAGAGAGAGAGAGAGAGAGAGTGTTTTTACGTCTATTATGAGGCCGAACTCGGCCTATGAGACAAATCAATGTACATGGGTGTATCTTTTGTCAATCGGAAAAAGATAAAAGTGCTGAAAAAAAAAAAGCTGGCAAGGCTGATATAGATCTGTGTAGTATGCATGTAGAGATACCCATGAAAGTGGGAGGGGGGGATGGTGAATTGAGTGCTATATCTATAGCCTATATGCAGGGAGGGAGGGAGAGAGGGTTTTGGGGGGGGGGGAGAGAGAGAGAGAGAGAGAGAGAGAGAGAGAGAGAGAGAGAGAGAGAGAGAGAGAGAGAGAGAGAGAGAGAGAGAGAGAGAGAGAGAGAGAGAGAGAGAGAGAGAGAGAGAGAGAGAGAGAGAGAGAGAGAGAGAGAGAGAGAGAGAGAGAGAAAGACTTTTTAACGTCTATTAGAGGCCAAAATCGGCCTATGAGACAAAACATATACATCAGTATGATCCAATCCACTGTGATCCCAAAAGGAAAATAAAGTGTGAGTACAAAAAAGACAGATATAAAAGGAGTGGATAATAACTGGCTTCAAGGGTGTGGGGTGCTATGGGCATGCACTTTATATGCTGAATGGGTGAGATACAAATATGATATGCATAGGGAGGGGAGGCTCGATGGTATCACACATGCACTCTATATGCTCAATGGGTGAGATACGAATATGATATGCATATACCACAACCCTCTAAATGCCTGGAGTGGGTGTAGGATATAATGCATCGGTGGGTAAGGCATCATGGCGATCCTCAAAATGCTCTGAACGTCCAAATCGACAGGGGTGCACTGCTGACGTCTCCGTATCTCCATGTCATGGCATGTGTGAATCGCCTGAATCTCTCTCTGGTGTGGACGGGCTCTCCGGAGTGGGGGTCTCGGTCGTCGACGCTGTTGTCTAAGCTCCTCTGCTCTGTGTAATGTGACACCCCGCTCCTCGAGTGGCTGGGGGTCCAAAAAAATCTGTAATATAAGTCTGAAGGGGGGGGGGGCAGGTGTATCTCCATCTGCTGCTAGGTGTATCTCCATCTGCTGCTAGGTGTATCTCCATCTGCTGTTGGAGAAGTGATGCACGGCGGTGCTGGAGCTCTACTAGGAAACGACCTAGAGGGCGTTGGTCCTCTGTCCCCAATAAAGCCCTGATCTCTCTGGGCCCCCTGAAGAGCTTTGGGTAGCAGTCTCTGATGTCCTCATATGCCTGGCATCTACATGTGTAGTGCTCCTCGTCCTCCACCTCCTCTCGGCATATCCTGCATAATCTTTCGTCCCTCGGGGTATGTGTCCCTCGCCCAACCTCAATCTCGAGCTTGTGTGATGATACTATGAGCTGCCCAATGGCCACTCTCTCAGCTGGTGCCATGTATGTATCCATGTATCGTGGTCTCTGAATGAAACCATCCGTTGTCACAATCAGGAAGTGCTCTCTGTAGTGTTGCCTCTTTGTGGGAAGAGGCTCCCGTGGTGCTATCCATGTCTCCTTGACGTGTATTTGTAGTAGGTCTTGACGGAGGGTAATTTGGGGGGAAGAGAGGTCATACTGAAAAGGGGGGAGATCGGTAATGCTCATGCCATGGTCTGCCAACCATCGGTAGGTCTGTGCATACCATACTCTCTCATGCCCTGTCTCTACCCAATGTCTAGAGGTCTCAAATGCAAGCCTGGTGGGGAGCTCTCTGATTCTCAGAATAAAGGTCACCAACTGGAAGAGGGCCTCCACTAGCATCGGTGGTGTGGCAAGCTCAGCTCGTATAATGTCATGTGGAACGGAGGGCTTGCTGCGCAGCAAGCCTGAGATCATGGTGACCTGGGGCCTCTCAATCCGCGTCCACATCTCCTCCGTGATCCCTAGTGCCCATACAGCTTCTGCATACATCAATGCGGGTGTCACTAGAGTGTCAAAGAGCCACCCCTCAGTCCGGGGCTCCTGAAAATGTGTCTGAAAGCAGCGTCTCTCCAATCCCGCAAGTGCCGCATAGCCTCGTGTCAATCTATCTCTCGCTGCCTGTGCCATGGAGAATACCCTTGTGCTGCCCGAGAAGGTGACAACTGGGTAGACGTAGGAGTCCACTACCTCTATATGTCCTCCAACTACAGTGAAAGAGGCGCGATGGCGTACTGCCATGGAGGTATGGAAGATCATGACCTTGGTCTTGCCAAGGTTCACTGTGAGTCCTCTCTCCATGCTGAAGGTATAGAGCGCCTGTAAATGTGATTGCAACCCCTCTTGTGACTCTGAAAGCAAGACAATGTCATCAGCATATAATAGGATGTGTACTGGCGTACCTCCGAGGTCTCCTCCTAGCCCTCTTGCTCGCTGTATATACTCTGTGATCTCGTCGATGTAGAGACCGAAGAGAGTGGGTGAGAGGGAAACCTTGTTTCACACCAATGGTGCTAACAAGGCTGTCTGATAGGCCGCCGGGGCAGAGTACCCTACCTGTGACTCGTGCATACAAAGCATGGATGGCCCATAGCATGTCCGATGGTAGTTGTAACTCCTGGAGCCTCCGTAGTAGTCTCTCTCTCGGGACCATGTCGAAGGCTTTACGGAAATCCACAAAGCAACAGTATAGTCTCTGCTTCCTCACCTTCGCGCTCTCAATCAAGCAACGAAGCATGAAGATGTGGTCGATGGTGGAGAAAGTGCGGGAAGCCTGCGTGGCCGGGTGCTTTGATCCGAGCTTCCTCAGCGTGTGTACTGAGCTCTGCCTCTAGTACTGCCCCATAGATCTTGGCCAGGATATGGCCTATCATAATAGTCCTGTAGTTCCCTTGGTCCATCATATCGCCGGACTTATGGATAGACGTAATGGTATGCATAGTCCATGAGTCAGGTAATCCCTCAACCAAAGCACGGTTGAAGAGATGGGCGATCAAGTGGGAAACTACATCTGCTGCGTATATAAAGTGCTCACCCTGTAGCCCCGTGTGGTCTACTGAACGACCATGCTGTAGCCTATGGATGGCCTATCATACCATGCCTGCCGTGAATAGGGTGGATAGGGATCGGCAATGGTGGCTGTCCTGGGACGTCATATAACCTCTGGGCATAGGTGTGCCAAGTCTGAGGATCTGCTATGGGTGTAGGTGGGCGTGGTTCACGTAAGGCCCTCCACGCGGTGGCACAATCCCTACTCATGAGAAGGTCGAACAACTTTGCCTCCTGTCGCTGCTCGAAAGCTCGCTTCTTCCGGCGTGTGAGGGCTCGCATTTGTCGTCGTGCATCCCTCTCTGTGATGGATCCCAAGATACTCTGTGCTCTGAGATGTCGGTATAGTCGCCTACACTCCTCATCGTACCATCTATTCTAGGGTGTATGCCCTGTCGAATGTGCGGTGTTGTGGGTGGTGTATGGGAAGATGAGAGTAGCGGATGTGTGGAGGATCGAGAAGTGGGCGGTGAGGGTGTCCAATGAGGCAGACGGATCAAGGGAGTAGATGCGCTCTCGAACATGGGAGCTATAGATATGTGCTAGCTCATGTCTAAAGTGAATGGTGGTATGGGCCATAGTCACAGGGGGATGCGTCCCTGGGCTCGAGGGACGCCGGGACGCCGTCCCCCCTTTCAAATTTCTTGGGACACTCAGTCGGGACGGCTGGCGTCCCGAATTTTTTTTCGTTACAGGGTGCCGTCCCCGGGACTCCGTTCCGGGACGGATGCTTGTGATGACACCAGTTTGGGGACGCCAAAAATGGCGGGAGCGGCAGAAATGTCGAAAAATTCTGATTTTTGAACTTAAAAAAAGAGCGCTCCATATTCTCTCTCTATACTTAGGACTTATGGGCCCCAATGCAACTATAAAAGAAGCCCTTGCTGCCCTCAAAACACACATCAAACTTTCAACTTTAGTCTAGAGTTATCTTAGATCTATCATGATTCATCTATGCCATATGGGCCATGGCTGTATCTTTTTGGTTTTATTCATGATATGTACTCTTTTTGATATATGATATGATGATTATTTATTAATCATCCTAAATCGATGCAATCTTTCTTGACAAGATCATTTTAATATGGATATGTTTCATTGCTTTGACCCTTAAAACTTTAATATTGTCTATGATGTATGAGCCTTAAGGTCACATGTGGTTTGTAACTTGTTCCATGTTGTCTCTCATATAAGTGATAGCTTGATCAATGATCAAATCAGATAACATAAGTTAGTGCTCATAAGTTAGTGCTCAGTGTATAATATATCTACAGTGTCGCATGAATGCATCACATGTTTTCATATATTTCACTTTGAAAGGCTTATTTTTACTATTTTCTTGTTTATTTGTGCTCTTATAAGCTAACAAAATCCTTATGAATGTTTTCCTTTCAAATTACCCTTAAAATCAGCATATTTTGCGTGCCGTCCCGGATTGGCGTCCCCAGGACGATACAAGTCCCGTCCCCGACCCCGGGACGTCACTGTCCCCGGGACACGTCACCTTCCCGAGGTGACTATGGTATGGGCATGTGGCTGTATGGTGACGGGGTGGGATATGCATGGTGAGCCTCGTATGGATAGGGCAAGATGTGCATGATCAACTCCAATCGATATGGGTGGGATAGTGAATGAGGTGATGAGATGTGTCGCCTCCGGGGGTCCGATAACATAGTCTACCACACTACCCCCATGTGGTGTCGTGGGTGGAATGTAGGTGAGACCACTCGAGGTGGGCCAGGTCTCCATCCCATTATATATAATGAGACGGTGTGCTGCTCCCATCTGGAGTAGGTGTCGGCCATATGAGGTGGGTGTGGCGGTGTCGGTTGAGGCTCTGAGTGTAGACATATCCTCTGTGGTACGAAGTGTGATGGACACAAAGGAAACCATCCTAAACCTCATATTCCATGTGACTTTACATATCTCATGATTGGTTTAGATTTTGGAGAAACTAATGCTACCATTGCATCCGGAACGTGCCAAAACCCCAAGATTGACGGTCTAATTGCTGAATTTTGACCCGAAGGTCTTGTTTCCAATCGATGATATCATGATGACATCATCAGATCGTAACCGCCATATAGCACCACCTTTGAACAGCTATAAAAGGAGGGGTTGGCCACATTCATTCTCAGTCTTTCCAATGTCAGTCTTGGGAGCTCAAGGGGCCGTGATCACCAAGTAAGTACTTTCAAGTTCCAGTTCAAGTTCTAGTCTTGTCTCTTGCTCCAGTTTTGTCTAGTCTTGTATCTTGGACATCCTTTCTTATCCTATTGTAATCTCGTAGTACGAGATCCTTTCTAGTTATTATCTAGTTCATATCTCGGAAGGGATTTCTTGTAACCCAGATATCTTGTTCCATACCTACGGTCTCAGGTTGTGGGATCTCTTGTAGTATCTCTAGTCTAGGTTGCCATACCTATCGGTCCCGGGTTGTGGGACATCTTGTATAAGTCACGTATTCTTGTATCGTTTCCCCTTCGTGGGTGATTTTGTAATTAGAAGTGTGTTTCCGAAATCTTGTCTATTGTAGTTAGAGAGTGCTCCCCTAACATTTTGGCGAGACTATCCACATCAAGACCGTGCCACGCATGATGGACTCCATATCCATACTTAGAAATATCGAGTCGACTCTAGACGATATATATAAAAAACTTCGAGACTTTGAATGGAGGTTACAACAAGGTGATCGTTCAGTTGGAGAATTCGCATCAGACTTCAAAATCGTATTTCAAGGATCCACACATCAGGAAGACTATTTAGTTAATGGATTTCAAAGTGGTCTCAGAGATGAAATAAAGGTTTGTTTATCCTCTACATCTCAATTAAAAACTTAAGATGAAGCTATCAATCAAGCAATTCAATGTGAGAATCAGTTGCTAAAAGAAATCCAAGTCCAAGAGTCAGAAGTCTTGAATAATGAAGACACTATTCCGCAAGAATCTAAATCAAGAATCTTTGAAGCCCAAAAAGTCATTACAAATGATATGGATCATACAAATTATGAAGATAAGAAGAAGATAAAGGACAAGGAGTTCGTCTTCAATCAAGGAGGTGTGCTTACTCAAGGCACTCCATCAAAGATCTTGGAAACACCACAACATTCCACTATAAGCACAAAGGATCTATTGCATGAAGAACCCAAGGAAGCTCAAGAGATACCCCGTCCTTCACCATCTATCAAGATTCAAGATTATGAAGAATTCAAGGTCGTGCATATATTAGATTCAAGGATCTCGCGAGGACGATTGGAATGCTTTATTCATTGGAAAGCATATGACCGTACTTGCGAACTTTTAGAAAATCTTCAGAGAGCAAAAGTCAAGGTTCGTGAATTCCATAAGAAGAATCCAATGAAACCCAAGTTAGAGAACATGGCCGCTCCTTGTGGAACTCGTCGCTTGAGGGGAGGTGATATCATGGACACAAAGGAAACCATCCTAAACCTCATATTCCATGTGACTTTACATATCTCATGGTTGGTTTAGATTTTGGAGAAACTAATGCTACCATTGCATCCGGAACGTGCCAAAACCCCAAGATTGACTGTCTATTTGTTGAATTCTGACACCCGGAGGTCTTGTTTCCAATCGATGATATCATGATGACATCACTCGTAACCGCCATATAGCACCACCTTTGAACAACTATAAAAAGAGGGGTTGGCCACATTCATTCTCAGTCTTGCCAATGCCAGTCTTGGGAGCTCAAGGGGCCATGATCACCAAGTAAGTACTTTCAAGTTCCAGTTCAAGTTCTAGTTTTGTCTCTTGCTCCAGTCTTGTCTAGTCTTGTATCTTGGACATCCTTTCTTGTCCTATTGTAATCTCGTAGTACGAGATCCTTTCTAGTTATTTCTTGTATCTAGTTCATATCTCGGAAGGGATTTCTTATAACCCAGATATCTTGTTCCATATCTACGGTCTCAGGTTGTGGGATCTCTTGTAGTATCTCTAGTCTAGGTTTCCATACCTATCGGTCCCGGTTTGTGGGACATCTTGTATCAGTCACGTATTCTTGTATCGTTTCCCCTTCGTGGTTGATTTTGTAATTAGAAGTGTGTTTCCGAAATCTTGTCTATTGTAGTCAGAGAGCACAATCTAGTGCTCCCCTAACACGAAGCATCTCAGGGTCGTCAAAGTCGTAGATATCACACTGGTGGCTCTGAGTGAAGGCATTGAAGTCTCCTACAAGGAAGACTTCGCGATCCCGGTATACTCCATAATCGTGTCACTGAGGAAGTCATATGACGATGTGGTGTCTGGTCCCTCCCCCCCCGAGGGCTGCTCGGGGGAATGTGTGAAGCGCGTGCCGATGGGTGCAATATAGCGGATGGCGAAATACGCTGCTCTCTCCTCTGATAGCCGGAGGCGTATCCACATGAAACGTGCCTCTGGGTCTCTGGCTACCACCTGTACCTTGTGCTGTGGTGGCTTTCTGTAGAGCACTACTACTCCTCCTGATCCTCACATGGTGTGCTGTCTCATCTGTCGGCGGTGAGCTGACTCCCACATATAGCCCTCAATCCTCGGTAGGCTCCTCCCCGGGCTCTCGTGTGTCTCTGTCAAGAAGATCATGTCTCTTCCCTCCATCATCACCTCGAGGCGCCCTGGATGTGTCCACAAAGATCCATTGCAATTCCAGACTGCAATGTGCACCTCCTGCTGTGCTGTCTCATAGGCTGCGAATCCCTAGTCAATGGGCCGTCCATCAATGATGACACGATCGTCTCTGTATAGGGCACGGTGTCCCTCCCGTCGGGCCTGGAGGACACGCGGCATGCATGCACGTATGTGCTCTACCTGCATCCATGTGAGGTCGTCATCCAAATAGATGGGGGTGCCTGGTGTAGTGCGTAGTACTACCCGTCGTCTCAGGAAGTCTCTCCTCCCGGCCTCATATGAGAACTGAATGATAAGTGCTCTCCTCCGTGTGGTGTCCCGTCCTTCTCTCCAGGCTCTGGTGAAAGTGAGAGGCTCATCCGCACGGTATCCAAGTAGTGTGCACAAGCGACGCCCGTCCTTCTCTGGTGATCAGTCTATCTCTGTGAGGCCGGAGACACGAACATTGAACCTGCGACCTGTCGCATCCGCTCCTCCTCAATGGTGGTGTGTACTATGTGGATCTCCTCATGGTGGTGGTTCTTCTTTGCCTCCTGTCGAAGGTTCTTTTTTACAACCTCGACCCATCCATCTTTCTTATTCTCAAGCTCGCTCTGAACCACCTCCATGCACTCCTTGATAGTCACCCGAATGTCCTCTAGCTGTGGGGCGATCTCCCCCTCACGTATGCTGTCTTGTTTCGTTCTCATATCAGTAAGCTCAGTGTGCAACTCCTCCTAGTCCCGTAAGTGCTGCTTGCGGATAGCAAGAAGCTCTTCTCGAAGGGACTCGTTTTCCTTCTCCAAGGTTGCCACCTTGGCTTCGAGGGCGACGACTCTTCGGGTAACCCCGTTCAGTCCAGAATCTCCTTCTTTCTTATGTTTTCCTATCAACTCTCGGAGGGTATGATCTAAGGTCGCCAGCTGTTCCTCCAACTTGGGAGCCATGGAAGAAGAGGGAGAGAGAGGATTAGGGTTAGGGTTAGGGTTCGGGTTCGGATTTGGGTTAGGGTTAGGGTTAGGATTAGGGTTAGGATTAGGGTAAGGGCTCAAGGTAAGGATAGAGAGAGAGACAGAGATAGAGAGGTTAGGGTTAGGATTAGGTTTTGAGATTAGGGTTAGACTTTTGGTTGGGATTAGGGTTGCATGTGCTCATCATCTCCATACCCCTTGTGTCTTGATTAGGGGAAGCTCAGCAGATGATCCAGGAGGGGCGAAGAGAAGCTATTCTAAGGAGCTGAACAACAGATCTAGCTCTGGGTTCACGTTCGCTGCAAAGCAGATGGTGGCGGGAGGGGTTCCTGAGAGAGGACTGATGCAGATCTGCTCTCTGACGCAGAGCTGACGAGCTGATGCAGATGTATGCCCTCTGACACATACAAAACTGACGAGCTGACGCAGAATTGACGAGCTGACGTAGAATTGACGAGCTGACTAGACCAAATAGAGTGGCGGAGAGTGGACAGCCTTGCTTAACACCGATGGTGCTAGCAATGGCCTCAGACATACCTCCTGGACACTGTACCCTCCCCGTCACCTACTCATAGAGTGCATAGATGACCCAAACCGTCCCTGATGGTACTCCCAAGCTCTGGAGGCATCGTAAGAGCCTCTCTCGTGGCACTGTATCAAGTGCTTTGCGGAAGTCCACATAGCATCAATATAATCTCTTCTTTAGCACCCTTGCCCCATCAATGAGGCAGCGCAAAATGAAGATGTGATCAATAGTAGAGAAAGCTCGTCGAAAACCTTCCTGGCCCCGTGCTCGTAGCCCCTCAGTCTCTGCATATGAGCTGAGCTCCGCCTCAAGTATGGCACCGTATAGTTTGCCATAGTGTGGCCAATCATGATGGTCTTGTAGTTCCTTGGGTCTAGGGTGTCACCACATTTGTGGATAGGCACAATGGTGTGCCTAGTCCACTCCTCTGGGAAGCCCTCCCCTATAGCCCAATTGAAGACATGTGCAATCAACGGGGCTATAGTGGAGGCTGCGCATATGAGATGCTCGCTTCGCAATCCTGTGTGGTATGTCGAACGTCCATGTCGTAGTCGTCCTATGGCCCTCTCAACCATCTTTGCTGTGAAGAGAGAAGAACTAGTAGGGCGAGGCTCAAGTGGCTAGGTAATGGGAGGTTGCTCAGGTACCTCATATAATCTCTCAGCATAATCATGCCATGTGCGTAGGTCCCCAATTGGTGTGGTCGGACGTGGCTCTCGTAGGGTACGCCATGCTGTAGCACTGTCCATACTCATAAAGAGATGGTATAGCTCGAGCTCTTGTGCCTCCTCAAAGGCTTGTCTCTTCCTACGTGTGAGAGTCTTCATCTGTCCCTTGGCCTCTCTCTTTGTGATCTTTCTCAATGCTTGTTGGGCTCGTAGTCGGCGGTAAAGATCTCTGCATTCCTCATCATACCAACGATGTTGTGGCATAGTCCCGGGAGGATGTGCGTGACCAGAATGGATGGTGTGTGGGAAGGAGCTGATGGCTGATGTTTGAAGGAGTGATGCTATCTCTGAGGTGAGTAGGGATAGTGGAGTGTCAAGATGGAGCAAGAGAAGACCCTTCTCGACGTAAGCCGCATATATGTGAGCTAGCTCGTGTGTGAAGTGGATGGTGGTGTGTGGGATGCATGCTGCGGGTGTGTGTATAGGGGTGTCTCCCTTGAGGGAGAGCGAGAGGTATTTGTGATCGGCCCCAATGGGTATGGGTGGGATGGTGAATGAGGTAAGTAGATGGATGGCCTCTCTGGATCCCATGACGTAATCTACTCTACTTCCCCTGCCATATGTGACTAAGTGTGGTAAGTGTGTCAGTCCTCCTGAGGTAGGTCACTGAGCCATCCCGTTATAGATAACGAGATTATGTCGAGAGCCTAGTCTAAGTAAGTGAATGCCATAGTGAGTGTGTGTAGGGTCAGATGAAGCTCAAGTTGTAGACTCATCCTCTATGGTATGCAGTATGTGTGGGTCTTCTAGATCAAATGTCTCGCACTGATCATTGCCTATCCTTGCATTGAAGTCTCCCATAAGGAAGACTTCCCCTAATGCAGAGTACTTTGTAATCTCTTCTGACAAGCAAGTGTATGGTGAATCCTCCTCTCGATCTATGATAGCGATCCGCGAGCTAGAAGGAGCAAAGTAGCATAATGCTATGAAGATGATCCGCTCCTGTGAGAGCGGGAGTCGAATCCAAAGATATCTAGCTTGTGAGTCATGTGCGACTATCTGTATCCTGCTCGAGGTCCAAAGACGAAGTCCATCTCTGAAGAGTATAACTACTACTCCTGACCCTCTGGTGGTGTGTTGACGTGTACACTCTCTGTATGTGGACTCCCACTGGAAACCGTGGACTCGAGGTAAGCTCCGGTCTTGGCTCTCATGTGTCTCTGTCAGCATAATGATGTTTGCCTCTGCGCACCTTTTCCAACCTCTCTGGGTGTGTCCATAGATCTCCGTGGCAGTTCCAAACTGCAGGGTGTATCTCCTCGAGTATCTCACATGCCGCGAATCCCTATGGGATGGCCTTGCCATCAATGATGACATGACCATCTATGTATGAAGCCTTCTTTCCTTCTTTGCGAGCTTGGTGTACTCTTGGCATGCATACACGGGAATGTGCTACTTGCATAGGTGTGAGATCATCATCAAGGTAGATGGGGGGGGGGGGGCCATCAAGTGCTCTCAAAATCACCCTCTTGCGTAGAAAAGTAGATCTTACATTTTCCAAAGGAAAGTGTAAAATGAGAGCTCTCTTTTTCATGGGGTCTCGTCCCGTTCTCCAAGACTTGATGAATGGGGAGGGGGGGGGGGACTCCTCTTTGTAGCCGAGTATCTTGCATAGTGTCTTCCCATCGGACTCGGGGGTAGAGCCTTCTTTTCTACAATGCCCGTGATGCGTACATTGAGACGACGAGCATGGCTCATCTTTTCTTCCTCAATGGTGGTGTGCACGATGAGAGCTTCTTCCTTTTGTGCTTCCTCTTTGGCTTCTTTTTTGATGTTCTTCACTATGTCGACCCACCCTTCTTTGGTAGTTTCTAACTTGTTTTCCATGCTCACGATCAAGGCTTTGGTGAGTTCTTCTTTGAGAGCTTCTGTCTCATTTATATTAATCTCTCCCTCTTCGGGTGTGAGAGAGACCATTGAAGCTTTGAGGAGCTCCAATTCCTCTTTCATGTTTGCTCTCTCCTTAGCCCATTCTTCTTTTTCTCTCTTGCTCTCCCTCTCCCACTCTTCTTTCTCTTTCTTCCATGTTTCCCTCTCCTTATGATATGTTTCCACTTCTTTCTCGAGCTTTGAGAGGCAGTTGATGATAGTTGATGATGGTCGTGATAGTGGAGTCCACCATCTTCTTGTTTTCTTTGATAGCTATGGTCAGTTTGTCCTCCATTTTCGTCAAATCCTCCTTCTTAGCCGTAGCGGTCATGGCATTAGAAGATGGGAAAATGCTCAGTGTGCAGAGCCGAGAGACTTGCGATGAAGACGGGAGCGCTCCCGATGCGCGATGGACCAAGGGTGGGAGTGGCTAATAATTGTAGGCAATAGTTGTTAGTCCAGAGAGAGAGAGAGAGAGAGAGAGAGAGAGAGAGAGAGAGAGAGAGAGAGAGAGAGAGAGAGAGAGAGAGAGAGAGAGAGAGAGAGAGAGAGAGAGAGAGAGAGTCAGTCATATTAACGTCTACTAAAAGGCCAAACTTGGGCTATGAGACAAAACCGTGTACAATTGTGGTCATCTCTGTGTATCGATGAAAAGAAAAGTACTCACTACAAAAAGGAACTATGTAGGCTGAAAACAACAAGATGATGGTGTACCTAGCAATGATGGAGTAGTGGAGATAGAGTAGTGGTGCGTGGGGGAGAGTGGTTTTGACTCTGTAGATAATGGCCACCTACTACATGGGGACATATGTGGGAGTGAATATGTATACCCTAATTGGTACAGATGGGTGGAGGAGGGTGGAGTATATGGTACATCGGGGGTGGACTCCACCTCTTGCAATAGGGCGACCCAAGTGGTGGTGGTGGTGGTGGTGCACTGATGCTCCATCATGTGGTCGTGGGCTATCCTGATATGAGAGATGTCCTCATCATGTAGTCGTGGTCATCGATACCCAATTGTACGTAGTCTGCGTTGCACTCTGTGATGCTACCTGCCCGAGAGTGAGCCCTATGCCTCTGGGACGCTGGTGTGTTTGATGTGGCTCAAGTCGCGGAAAGAACTGAGTAATAGTTTGTTGGGTACTGGTCTGTGACCGATGTGTGCACTGTAGCTCTGCTCTCGTCTCTCATATGCTGCCGTGATATAGTGACCCACCCTCCACGGGTCTCCTATGGTCATGCGCAACCGGAGTGACTCCTCAATCTTGAACTCTGCTCGTAGGTCTAAGTATGCTGGGCATCTCGTAATCAAGTGCTCCTCGGCAAACTGGGCACCACCTCTCCTCTCGGGGGACTCCTTTGGCCCGACCTCTCTCGATCTCGAGCTCATGTGATGAAACTCGAAGCTATCCAATGCCAACACGGAGGTGGTGGTGGTAGATGTCTCCATGTAACGTGGGGTCTCAATGAAGCCTTGATCTGAGATCTCTAGGAAATGGTCACGGATAGTAGAGCGTTTTCGGTGGCAATGGATCTCTCGGGCTGACCCATGTCCTCTGTATGTATGTATGCCATATCTCCTAACGGATGATCCTATTCCTCTCCTAGTGGGAGAGGGAGTAGATGGGGGCGTGGGAGTCATAATAACGTATTGGTGGTAGTCTATCTATGTCAAGCCCATGGTGGGCTAGCCAATCTCGTGTCTGTGCATACCATGAGGAGGTGTCCCCAGCTAATGCCATGTCGCGTGATGCCTGGAAAGCTTTGTAAGTGATGGGCTCTCTATCCATGCCCTAGATCCTGTGTAATAAGCATACTGTATGGAAGAGTGCCTCTACTAGCATCAGTGGTTCACCAAGCTCTGCCCTTACGATATCAAATCATGGGGTACCGAGGATTTGTTGTGGATGAGTTTGGCAATCATGAGAACCTGTGGTCTCTCCACCGCTGTCCATGCTGATGCTGATAACCTTGGCCCCCATATGGATGCTCCATACATAAGTGAAGGGGTGACCTAAGTGTCGAAGAGCCACCCCTTGGTGTGGGGCTCTTGAAAGTAGGCCTGGTGGCAGAGTCTCTCCATCAAAGGTAATGCTGCATATCCTTGTGTGATGCGATCTCGAGCTATCTGAGACATGGAGAAAGCCTCGAAGGTTGCTGTGAACGTCACTCCCAGGTATACATATGAGCTGACTACCTCGATGGATCCGTCTCATTCTGAGAGATAACTCTGCCTCCTCACCTGCGCTGATGTATGAAAGATCAGAACCTTGGTTTTACCAAGATTCATTGATAGCCCTCTATGTGTGCAGAAGTCGTCTAGACCGTGCAAATGATGCTGTAGACCCTCTGCAAACTCTAAAACCAAGACAATATCATCAGCATATAAAAGAATATGGACCATAGTCCCTCGTACCTCAATGCCATCCCCTCCTTGCTGTTGTATAAACTACTATCTCATCAATGTATAGCCCAAAAAGTGTGGGTGAGAGAGGGCACCCTTGCTTCACCTCGATGGTGCTAGCAAGTGAATTTGATAGGCTTCTCGGATATCTCACTCTACGTGATACTCTCTCATATAGGGCGTAGATCCCCCATATCATCTCCTCTGGAGCCCCGATGTCGAGTAGGCATATGAAGAGTCTCTCCTTGGGGACTGTGTCGAAGGCTTTGCGAAAGTCCACAAAGCAGCAATATAATCTCTGTTTCCTCACTTGAGCCTAGTCGATCAGGCATCTCAAAGTGAAGATGTGGTCTATGGTAGAGTAATCTCGTCTGAATCCTGCCTGTCCTGGAGCTCTGATACCCTTTCTCTTGGTGAGAGTGCTCAATTCTGTCTCTAGTACTACCCCATATAGCTTGGCCAGTGTGGGGCCAATCATGATCGTTCGGTATGTAGTTGGATCCATAACATCACCTGACTTATGTATGGGCACTATGGTGTGCTCGGTCCATTAGTCATGGAATCCCTCAACGAGTGCTCGGTTGAGGAGGTGGGCTATGAGTGGTGCCAAGATCGTGCACCCGTAGATCAGATGCTCTTCCTCTAGGCCGAAGTGGTCACGGGCTCTTCCATGCTGTAGGTGAGTGATCGCATGACTCACCATCCCGGGTGTAAAGAAGTGAGAGGTGGTAGGGAGTGAGCTCTATGACATGGGGATGGGTGGCTGGTCTGGAATCTGGTATAGACTTCACATATTTGGACCATGTGTCCGGCTCTCGAATGGGTGTCAGCTGTCTCCTCTCTCTGAAGTGTCACCATGCCATGGCATTGTCTCGGCTCATGAACAAGTGATCAATGTCCAAATACTGTCTCTCCTCCCATTCCCGCCTCTTTCATCGTGTGAGGTGCTGCATGCGGCACTGTGCCTGTGTGTGTGTAATTTCCTTGGTATGCTCAGCTGCTCGTAGCTGCTTCCGTAGCATCCGACACTCATCATCATACCATTGGTTTTGGGGCATGGACCCTCTACGTGGTGGATGTGTGTGTGCATTGTGTGTGGTGGGACAAACTGTGTAGAGCTGAGTCGTGTAGGATGGTGGTGATCTGTGTATGTGTGTGTGTGTGAGAGAGAGAGAGAGAGAGAGAGAGAGAGAGAGAGAGAGAGAGAGAGAGAGAGAGAGAGAGAGAGAGAGAGAGAGAGAGAGAGAGAGAGAGAGAGAGAGAGAGAGAGAGAGAGAGAGAGAGAGAGAGAGAGAGAGAGAGAGAGAGAGAGAGAGAGAGAGAGAGAGAGAAGAAAGAAAGAAAGTGTTTTTACGTCTATTAGGAGGCCGAACTCAGCCTATGAGACAAATCGATGTACATGGGTGTATCTTCTATCAATCAGAAAAGATAAAAGTGCTGAAGAAAACTGGTAAAGCTGATATAGATCTCCGTAGTATGCATGTGGAGATACCCATGGAAGTGGGGGGGTGTATGGAGTGCGATATCTATGGTAGTCTATATGCAAAAAGGTAGTACAACAAGCATGAGAAATTAGAATGCATCTGAAATGACTAACTAGCTCCATCATGTGCTAGTGGGCGGGTGTAAGATGTGATACATAGATGGAGGTGGAGTCAGGGCCACCCTAATGGATGCAGCAGGATCAACCATCATCTGGGATCGTCTCTCTTCCATGGCACGGTGGTCACGGGCCCGGATCT
This sequence comes from Ceratopteris richardii, assembly GCA_020310875.1. Taxonomy (NCBI): domain Eukaryota; kingdom Viridiplantae; phylum Streptophyta; class Polypodiopsida; order Polypodiales; family Pteridaceae; genus Ceratopteris; species Ceratopteris richardii. Next base: position 84,583,639 of record CM035421.1, on the reverse strand, counting down.
CCGCAATCTGGTGTCGGTGAAGTCTCGGGACCCGATATCCTATGGCACAGGGGAGAGAGAGAGAGAGAGAGAGAGAGAGAGAGAGAGAGAGAGAGAGAGAGAGAGAGAGAGAGAGAGAGAGAGAGAGAGAGAGAGAGAGAGAGAGAGAGAGAGAGAGAGAGAGAGAGAGAAAGAAAGAAAGAAAGTGTTTTTACGTCTATTAGGAGGCCGAACTCGGCCTATGAGACAAATCAATGTACATGGGTGTATCTTCTGTCAATCGGAATAAGATAAAAGTACTGAAAAAAAGATGGCAAGGCTGATATAGATCTCTGTAGTATGCATGTAGAGATACCCATGAAAGTGGGAGGGGGGGGACGGTGAATGGAGTGCTATATCTATAGCCTATATGCAAAAGGGTAGTACAAGCATGATAATGCATCTGAACGACTAACTAGCTCCATCATGTACTAGTGAGCGGGTGTAAGATGTGGTACATGGGTGGAGGTGGAGTCAAGGCCGCCCTGATGGCTACAGCGGGATCTGCCATCATCCGGGATCGTCTCTCCTCCATGGCGCGATGGTCACGAGCCTGGATGTCTGCGATCTGGTGTCTGTGAAGTTTGAGGGCCCGATATCCTATAGCACGGGGTCGTCTCCTAGCTCGAGAGGTCTGAGCCTGCCGAAGAGTCACCCCTCTCGATGTGTGAGCTAAGGGGCGGAGGGCTGCTGCACGTCGTGCAATGAAGAAGTCAGTGAGCTGACTCTGTCTCCCTCGTGTCTTGGAAGCTGCAGTAGGCTGGAGGAGAGAATCTCTGTGACTCTGAATCTCTAGTAAGAATCGCCCGAGCTGTCGCTGATCTCTAGAGCCCATGATCTCTCGGAGGGTGGGCTGCCCTGTAAACAGAGTCTCGTATCTGCCTCTAATGTCATCATATGCGCTACATCTGCAAACAAAATGCTCCTCATCCTCCATCTCTACTCTGCATATCCTGCATAGCCGCTCCTCTCGGGGAATGTCTGTGGCTCTGCCTATCTCAATCTCTAGTCGGTGTGATGAGACCCTCAACTGGCCAATAGCCACCCTTGAGCTATGAGGCATGTAGGTATCCATGTAGCGTGGTCGCTGGATGAAACCATCCACTAGTATGTCCAAGAACTGGTCTCGATAGTGCGATAGTCTCGATCCCATGTGTGGTGTGTGCCATGTCTGACTAATGTAGAGCTGCCAAAGGTCGTGTCTGAGCACAAGATTCCTCTCATGACGAGAGAGGTGGATGTGAGGTGAGTCTGGATCATACTGAAAAGGCGGCAATCTATCCATATCAAGTCCATGACTATCAAACCATGCTCTAACCTGAGTGTACCAAGCTCTCTCATATCCCGACTCTGATATCTGTATAGATGCCTCAAAAGCTCTATGTGTGAGTCTTTCTGTAGGGAGCTCCCTCACCCTCTGAATAAAGGAGATAGTCTGGAATAGTGCATCTACTACCATGGGTGGTGCAGCTAGCTCTGCCCTGATAATGTCATGTGGCACTGACTGTTTCCCACGAAATAGTCGCGAGATCATACGTACTTGTGGCCTCTCGATCGCACTCCACTGGGTAACTGTGAGGCCTGGTGCCCAAACTGTCGAAGCATACATCATAGCTGGTCTCACTAGTGTGTCAAATAGCCACCCCTTTGTGCGGGGCTCCTGGAAGTGTGCCTGGTGACATCTCCGCTCTAACATGGCTAAGGCTGCATATCCTCGTGTGAGTCTATCGGTGGCTGCCTGTCTCATGCTGAAGGGGCCAGGCAAGCTCGTGAATGTGACTCCGAGGTAGACATAGGAAGTGACCACCTCAATCTGTCCACTGCCAACTGTGAATGCTGCTCCATTCCTCACCATGGGGGAGGTGTGGAAGATCATGACCTTGGTCTTGCCAAGGTTTACTGTCAGGCCTCTGTGTGTGCAAAACTCATGGAGGGCATCTAGGTGGTGCTGTAACCCCTCGGGTGACTCTGAAATCAATACAATATCATCTGCATATAATAAAATGTGGACCTGTGTACCTCCAAGGTCTGCACCCTCCCCTCCAGCTCGGAGAATGTAGTCCTCAATCTCGTCGATGTAGAGCCCAAAGAGAGTGGGAGAGAGTGGGCAGCCTTGCTTAACACCCACTGTGCTAGCAATGGCCTCTGATAGTCCCCTCGGGCATCGAACCCTCCCAATCACCCGCTCATAGAGTGTGTAGATGGCCCAAATCATCTCTGATGGTATCCCCAAGCTATGGAGTCTCCGAAAAAGCTTCTCCCGTGGCAGAGTATCGAAGGCTTTGCGGAAATCCACAAAGCAGCAATATAATCTCTTCTTCCGTATCTTTGCCCCATCAATGAGGCAACGCAGAATGAAGATGTGATCAATAGTGGAGAAAGCCCGTCGGAACCCTGCCTGACCACGTGCTCGTAGCCCTTCCATCTCTGCATAAGAGCTGAGCTCTATCTCGAGAACCGTCCCATAAAGCTTGGCCATGGTGTGACCAATCATGATAGTCCTGTAGTTCCCTGGGTCCAAGGTATCCCCAGATTTGTGAATGGGTACAATGATGTTCTTCGTCCACTCCTCTGGGAAGCCCTCCCCTATAGCCCGATTGAAGACATGTGCAATCAATGGAGCTATAGTGGGGCCGGTATATATGAGGTGCTCACTCTGCAGTCCCGTGTGGTCAGTCGAACGCCCATGCTGTAGCCGCTCAATGGCCCTCTGGATCATCTTTGCTGTGAAGAAAGAGGAAAGAGTAGGGCGTGGTCCAGGTGGTTGGGGGATGGGAGGCTGTCCAGGTATCTCATATAGTCTCTCAGCATACTCGTGCCAAATCTGTGGATCTCCAATAGGTGTGGTTGGTCGTGGCTCTCGTAGTGTGCGCCATGCAGCAGTGCAATCCCTGCTCATAAGTAAATGGTATAGCTCAAGCTCCTGTGCCTCCTCGAAGGCCCGTCTCTTTCGGCGTGTGAGGGTCTTCATATGTCTTCTAGCATCAATCTCTGTGATCTCTCCCAATGCTCTCTGAGCTCGTAGTCGACGGTGGAGACTCCTGCACTCATCATCATACCAAGGATTCTGTGGCATGGTCCCTGGGGGAGGTGTGTGACTAGAATGGGTGGTGTGTGGGAATGAACCGATGGCTGATGTTTGAAGGATGGATGCTATATGTGAGGTAAGTATAGGTAGTGGGGTATCAGGATGAAGCAAAAGAAGGCTTTCCTCAACTCGGGCTGAGTATATGTGAGCAAGCTCGTGTGTGAAGTGGATGGTAGTGTGTGGGGGATGTGTCACGGGTGTGTGTGTGTGAATGTCCCCCTTGAGGGATAGTGCAAGATATGCGTGATCTGCTCCAATGGGTATAGGTGGGATGGTGAAGGAACTGAATAGGTGGGTGGCCTCCTTGGGTCCCATGATATAATCTACGATACTCCCTCCTCCATCTGTAACTGAGTGCGGTATGCATGTCAATCTCCCTGACATAGGCCACTGTCTCATCCCGTTATAAATAACGAGGCGATGCCTGGACCCGAGTCTGAGTAGGTGGGTACCGTAGAGTGTGCGTGTAGAATCAGCTGAAACTCGCGCCATAGATCCCTCCTCTAGAGTGGGTAGTATGACTGGATCCCCTGAGTCAAAAGCCTCGCATTGATCGCTACCCGTCCTGGCATTGAAGTCCCCCATGAGGAAGACTTCTCCTAGAGTAGAGTACTCAGTGATCTCCTCTGATAGACAAGTATAAGGTGAGCCCTCCTCCTGATCCATGACAGAGAATCGGGAGCCAGAGGGTGCAAAATAGCATAGTGCAATATAGATGGTCCTCTCCTGTGAGAGGTGTAATCGGATCCAAAGGTATCTGGCCTGTGAGTCTCGTGCGACGATGTGTATCCTGTTCTGAAGTCCATCTCTGAAGAGTATCGCTACTCCCCCTGATCCTCTGGTAGTGTGGTGGCGTGTACAATCTCTGTGTATAGACTCCCACTGGAAGCCATGCACCCGAGGTAGGCTCCTATCGGGGCTCTCATGTGTCTCTGTCAACAAAATAATATCTCTATCTTTGCTCACCTCCTCAAGCCTCTCTGGATGTGTCCATAAATCGCCATTGCAGTTCCACACTGCAAGATGTATCTCCTCAACTGTCTCACAGGCCGCGAATCCCTATAGTACGGCTTTGCCATCAATGATGACCCTACCATCTCTGTATGAAGCCTTTCTCCCCTCCCTACGAGCCTCGTGTACTCTTGGCATGCATGCACGACGATGTGCTACTTGCATGGGTGTGAGATCATCATCTAGGTAAATAGGCGGGCCTTCAAGCCCCCTCAAAACCACTCTTTTGCGAATGAAGGTGGATCTCACTGTTTCAGAGGGGAACTGCAAAATGAGAGCTCTCTTTTTTGAAAGATCTTTTCCTGCTCTCCAACATTTGATGAATGGGAGTGCCTCCTCTTCCTTGTAACCAAGTTTTTTACATAGTGTCTTCCCATCCATCTCTGGGTTGGAGCCTTCGTTTTCTAATATACCTGTGACTCGTACATTCAGACGTCGAGCTCGTCGCATCCTCTCCTCCTCAATGGTGGTGTGTACAATGAGAGCTTCTTCTTTTGCCTCTTTTTTGATGTTTTTTTTCACTACTTCAACCCATCCTTCTTTGGTTGCTTCGAGTTTGGTGTCAATGCTTGCAGTCAAGGCTTGAGTTAGCTCCATTCTAAGTGCTTCTCTTGTGTGTTCTCTAAGTTCACCTTCTTCCGGGCCGATGGAGGCTATTGATGCTTTGAGGGCCTCAATTTGTTCTTGCATGATCTTTTTTTCTTCTACCCAATCTTGCTGCCTCTTTAGCCATAGTTCTCTCTCCTTCAGTGTCTCCATTTCTTGCTCTTCTTTGGTGTCTTTGATTTGCTCTTCCAAAGCTTTGATCTTTTCGAAGGCCTTTCTCATTTCTTGGTTTAGTGCTCTGTCTTCCTCTTTCTTTACTTCTCTGATAGCTTTACAGATCATCTCTTCCACCTCTTTTCTTTCTAATCGAGCCATTTTCCTCTTCTATTTGTACTTGAGAAGTTAGGAAGGGCAGGAGGAAGACTTTTTAACGTCTATTAGAGGCCAAAATCGGCCTATGAGACAAAACATATACATCAGTATGATCCAATCCCCTGTGATCCCAAAAGGAAAATAAAATAAAACGGGTATAAAAGGAGTGGATAGTAACTTGCATCAAGGGTGTGGGGTGCTATGGGTATGCACTCTATATGCTCAATGGGTGAGATACAAATATGATATGCATAGGGAGGGGAGGCTCAATGGTGTCACAACCCACTAAATGCCTAGAGTGGGTGTAGGATATAATGCATCGGTGGGTAAGGCATCATGGCGATCCTCAAAATGCTCTGAACATCCAAATCGACATGGGTGCGCTGCTGATGTCTCCGTATCTCCATGTCATGGCGTTCGTGAATCGCCTAAATCTCTCTCTAATGTGGACGGCTTCGGAGTGGGGATCTCGGTCGTCGACGCTGTCGTCTAAGCTCCTTTGCTCTGTGTAATGTGACACCCCGCATCGAGCTGGGTCCTCGAGTGGCTGTGGGTCTGAAAAAATCTGTAATATAAGTCTGTGGGGGGGGGGGTGTAGGTGTATCTCCATCTGCTGCTGGAGAAGTGATGCACGGCGGTGCTTGAGCTCTACTAGGAAACGACCTAGAGGGTGCCGGTCCTCTATCCCCAATAAAGCCCTGATCTCTCTAGGTCCCCTGAAGAGCTGTGGGTAGAGGTCTCTGATGTCCTCATATGCCTGGCATCTACATGTGTAGTGCTCCTCGTCCTCTACCTCCTCTCGGCATATCTTGCATAATCTCTCGTCCCTTGGGGTATGTGTCGCTCACCTAACCTTAATCTCGAGCTGGTGTGATGATACTGTGAGCTTCCCAATGGCCACTCTCTAAGCTGGTTCCATGTATGTATCAATGTATCGTGGTCTCTGAATGAAACCATCCGCCGTCACCATCAGGAAGTGCTCTCTGTAGTGTTGCCTCTTTGTGGGAAGAGGCTCCCGTGGTGCTATCCATGTCTCCCTGACGTGTATCAGTAGTAGGTCCTGACGGATGATCCTATTCCTCTCCGAATGAGAGAAGGTAATGTGGGGGGAAGAGAGGTCATACTGAAAAGGGGGGAGATCCGTAATGCTCATGCCATGGTCTGCTAACCATCGGGAAGTCTGTGCATACCATACTCTCTCATGCCCTGTCTCTGCTAAATGTCTAGAGCTCTCAAATGCAAGCCTAGTGAGTCGGCTGGTGGGGAGCTCTCTGACTCTCAGAATAAAGGTCACCAACTGGAAGAGGGCCTCCACTAGCATCGGTGGTGTGCCAAGCTCAGTTCGTATAATGTCATGTGGAACAGAGGGCTTGCTGCGCAACAAGCGTGAGATCATGGTGACCTGGGGCCTCTCAATCCGCGTCCACATCGCCTCCGTGATCCCTGGTGCCCATACTGCTGCTGCATACATCAATGCGGGTGTCACTAGAGTGTCAAAGAGCGACCCCTTAGTCCGGGGTTCTTGAAAATGTGTCTGAAAGCAGCGTCTCTCCAATCCTGCAAGTGCCGCATAGCCTCGCGTCAATCTATCTCTCGTTGCGTGTGCCATGGAGAATACCCTTGTGTTGCCCCAGAAGGTGACACCTAGGTAGACGTAGGAGTCCACTACCTCTATTTGTCCTCGAGCTGCAGTGAAAGAGGCGCGATGGCGTACTGTCCTCGAGGTATGGACGATCATGACCTTGGTCTTGCCAAGGTTCACTGTGAGTCCTCTCTCCATGCAGAAGGTATCGAGCGCCTGTAAATGTGACTGCAACCCCTCCTATGACTCTGAAAGAAAGACAATGTCATCAGCATATAACAGGATGTGTACTGGCGTACCTCCGAGGTCTCCTCCTAGCCCTCTTGCTCGCTGTATATACTCCGTGATCTCGTCGATGTAGAGAGCGAAGAGAGTGGGTGAGAGGGCAACCTTGTTTCACACCAATGTCTAAAGTGATAGGCTTGTGGCTGTATGGTGACGGGGTGGGATATGCATGGTGAGCCGCGAATGGATAGGGCAAGATATGCGTGATCAGCTCCAATCGGTATGGGTGGGATAGTGAATGAGGTGATAAGATGTGTCGCCTCTGGGGTCCGATAACATAGTCTACCATATTGCCCCCCTGTGGGCTGAGGCTCTGAGTGTAGACATGTCCTCTACGATACGAAGCATCTCAGGGTCGTCAAAGTCGTAAATATCACACTGGTGGCTCTGAGTGCGGGCATTGAAGTCTCCTACAAGGAAGACTTCGCCCATCCCAGTATACTCCATAATCGTGTCACTGAGGCAGTCATATGGGGATGTGGTGTCTGGTCCCTCCCCCCCCTGAGAGCTGATTGGGGGAATGTGTGAAGCGCGACCCGATGGGTGGGATGTGGCAGACGGCGAAATACGTTGCTCTCTCCTCCGATAGCTGGAGGCGTATCCATATGAAACGTGCCTCTGGGTCGTCCACAAAGATCCATTGAAGTTCAAAACTGCAATGTGCACCTCCTGCTCTGTTGTCTCATAGGTCGCGAATCCCTAGTCAATGGGCTGTCCATCAATGATGACCGGACCGTCTCTGTATAAGGCACGATGTCCCTCTCCTGGAGGACACGCGGCATGCATGCACGTCTGTGCTCTACCTGCATCTGTGTGAGGTCATAATCCAAATAGATGGGGATGCCCGGTTTAGTGCATAGTACCGCCCGTCGTTTGAGGAAGTCTCTCCTCTCGGCCTCATCTGAGAACTGAATGATAAGTGCTCGGCTCCGTGTGGTGTCCCGCCTTGCTCTCCAAGCTCTGGTAAAAGGGAGAGGCTCATCTGCGCGGTATCCAAGTAGTGTGCACAAGCGACGCCTGTCTTGCTCTGGTGATGCATCTGTCTCGGTGAGGCCGGAGACGCGAACATTGAGCCTGCGACCCTGTCGAATCGGCTCCTCAATGGTGGTATGTACTATGTGGATCTCCTCATGGTGGTTGTTCTTCTTTGCCTCCTGTCGAATATTCTTTTTTACAACCTCGACCCATCTATCTTTCTTAGTCTCAAGCTCGCTCTGAACCACCTCCATGCACACCTTGATAGTCACCCGAATGTCCTCTAGCTGTGGGGCGATCTCCCCCTCCTCGCGTATGCTGTCCAGTTTTGTTCCTATATGAGTAAGCTCAGTGTGCAACTCCTCCTGGTCCCGTGAGTGCTGCTTGCAGGTAGCAAGAAGCTCTTCCCGAAGGGATTCGTTTTCCTTCTCCAAGGTTGCCACCTTGGCTTTGAGGGCGACGACTTTGCGGGTAACCCCGTTAAGTGCAGAGTCTCCTTCCTTCTTATGTTTTCCTATCAACTCTCGGAGGGCATGCTCTAAGGTGGCTAACTGTTCCTCCAACTTGGGAGCCATGTGGGGGGGGGGGGGGGGAGAGAGAGAGAGAGAGAGAGAGAGAGAAAGAAAGAAAAGAAAGAAAGTGTTTTTACGTCTATTAGGAGGCCGAACTCGGCCTATGAGACAAATCGATGTACATGGGTGTATCTTCTGTCAATCAGAAAAGATAAAAGTGCTGAAAAGAAACTGGTTAGCTGATATAGATCTCCGTAGTGTGCATGTGGGGATACCCATGAAAGTGGTGGGGGGTGTATGGAGTGCGATATCTATGATAGTCTATATGCAAAAGGGTAGTACAACAACCATGAGAATGCATCTAAAACGACTAACTAGCTCCATCCTGTGCTAGTGGGTGGGATGTAATATGTGATACATAGGTGGAGGTGGAGTCAGGGCCACCCTGATGGCTGCAACGGGATCGGCCATCATCTGGGATCGTCTCTCCTCCATGGCGCGATGGTCACAAGCCTGGATCTCCGCAATCTGGTGTCGGTGAAGTCTCGGGGCCCGATATCCTATATCACGGGGTCGTCTCCTAGCTCGAGATATCTGAGCCTGCTGAAGAGTCACCCCGCTCGGTATGTGGGCTGAGGGGGGGAGGGCTGCAGCACGTCGTGGAATAAAGAAGTCAGTGAGCTGACTCTGTCTCCCTCCTGTATGGAGTGCTACAGTAGGCTGGAGTAGGGAATCTCTGTGACTCTGTATCTCTAGTAAGAATCGCCCGAGCTGTCGCTGGTCTCTAGAGTCCATGATCTCTCGGAGGGTGGGCTGCCCTGCAAACAGAGTCTCGTATCTGCCTCTGATGCCATCATATGCGCTACATCTGCATACAAAGTGCTCCTCATCCTCCATCTCTACTCTGCATACTCTGCATATCCGCTCCTCTCTGGGAATGTCTGCGGCTCTGCCCGTCTCAATCTCGAGTCGGTGTGATGAGACTCTCAGCTGGCCAATCGCTACCCTCAAGCTATGAGGCATGTGAGTATCCATGTAGCGTGGTCGCTGGATGAAACCGTCAGCTAGTATGTCTATGAACTGGTCTCGATAGTGCGATAGTCTCGATCCCATGTGTGGTGTGTGCCATGTCTGACTAATGTAGAGCTGCCAGAGATCCTGTCTGAGCACAACATTCCTCTCACGACGAGAGAGGTGGATGTGAGGTGAGTCTGGGTCATACTGAAAAGGCGGCAATCTGTCCATATCAAGTCCATGACTATCAAACCAGACTCTAACCTGAGTGTACCAAGCTCTCTCATATCCTAACTCTGATATCTCTATACATGCCTCAAGAGCTCTGTGTGTGAGTCTATCTGTAGGGAGGTCCCTAATCCTCTGAATAAAGCAGATAGTCTGGAATAGTGCCTCTACTGCCATGGGTGGTGCAGCTAGCTCTTCCCTGATGATGTCATGTGGCACCGACTGTTTCCCACGAAATAATCGCGAGATCATACGTACCTGTGGCCTCTCGATCGCACTCCACTGGGTGACTGTGAGAACTGGGGCCCAAACCGTCGCAGCATACATCATAGCTTGTCTGACCAGTGTGTCAAATAGCCAGCCCTTCGTGCGGGGCTCCTGGAAGTGTGCTTGGTGACATCTCCGCTCTAACATGGCTAAAGCTGCATATCCGCGTGTGAGTCTATCGGTGGCTGCTTGTCTCATGCTGAAGGGGCCAGGCAAGCTCGTGAATGTGACTCCGAGATAGACATAGGAAGTGACCACCTCAATCTGTCCACCACCAGCTCTGAATCCTGCTCCATTCCTCACCATGGGGGAGGTGTGGAAGATCATGACCTTGGTCTTGCCAAGGTTTACTGTCAAGCCCCTCTGTGTACAAAACTCATCTAGGGCCTCAAGGTGGCGCTGTAATCCCTCGGGTGACTCTGAAATCAAGACAATGTCATCGGCATATAATAAAATGTGGACATGTGCACCTGCGAGGTCTGCACCCTCTCCTCCAGCTCGGAGAATGTAGTCCTCAATCTCGTCAATGTAGAGACCAAATAGAGTGGGAGAGAGTGGGCAGCCTTGCTTAACACCGATGGTGCTAGCAATGGCCTCAGACATACCTCCTGGACACCGTACCCTCCCAGTCACCTGCTCATAGAGTGCATAGATGGCCCAAATCATCCCTGATGGTACTCCCAAGCTCTGGAGGCGTTGGAAGAGCCTCTCTCGCGGCACTGTATCAAAAGCTTTGCGGAAGTCCACAAAGCAGCAATATAGCCTCTTCTTCCGCACCCTTGCCCCATCAATGAGGCAGCGCAGAATGAAGATGTGATCAATAGTAGAGAAAGCTCGTCGAAAACTTGCTTGGCCTCGTGCTCGTAGCCCCTCAGTCTCTGCATATGAACTGAGCTCTGCCTCAAGTATGGCACCGTATAGTTTGGCCATGGTGTGGCCAATCATGATGGTCCTGTAGTTCCCTGGATCCAGGGTGTCGCCAGATTTGTGGATAGGCACAATGGTGTGCCTAGTCCACTCCTCTGGGAAGCCCTCTCCTATAGCCGGGTTGAAGACATGTGCAATCAACGGGGCTATAGTGGAGGCTGCATATATGAGATGCTCGCTCTGCAATCTTGCGTGGTCTGTCGAACGTCCATGTCGAAGTCGTCATATGGCCCTCTCAACCATCTTTGCTGTGAAGAGAGAAGAACTAGTAGGGCGAGGCTCAAGTGGCTGGGGAATGGGAGGCTGCCTAGGTACCTCATATAACCTCTGAGCATAATCATGCCATGTGTTTGGGTCTCCAATAGGTGTGGTCGGGCGTGGCTCTCGTAGGCTGCGCCATGCTGCAGCACTGTCCATACTCATAAAGAGATGGTATAGCTCAAGCTCCTGTGCCTCCTCAAAGGCTCGCCTCTTTCGACGTGTGAGAGTCTTCATCTGTCCCTTGGCCTCTCTCTCTGTGATCTCTCCCAATGCTCGCTGAGCTCGTAGTCGGCGGTAAAGATCTCTGCAATCCTCATCATACCAACGATGTTGTGGCATAGTCCCGGGAGGAGGTGTGTGACGAGAATGGATGGTGTGTGGGAAGGAGCTGATGGCTGATGTCTGAAGAACTGATGCTATCTGAGAGGTGAGTAGGGATAGTGGAGTGTCAGGATGAAGTAAGAGAAGACCCTGCTCGACTCGAGCCGCATATATGTGAGCTAGCTCGTGTGTGAAGTGGATGGTGGTGTGGGATGCGTGCTGCGGGTATGCGTGTAGGGGTGTCTCCCTTCAGGGAGAGTGCGAGGTATGTGTGATCAGCCCCAATGGGTATGGGTGGGATGGTGAATGAGGTAAGTAGGTGGATGGCCTCTCTGGACCCCATGACGTAATCTACTGTACTTCCCCCGCCATCTGTGACTGAGTGTGGTATGCATGTCAATCCTCTTGAGGTAGGCCACTGAGTCATCCCGTTATAGATAACGAGATTATGTCGAGAGCCTAGTCTGAGTAGGTGAGTGCCATAGTGAGTGTGTGTAGCGTCAGCTGAAGCTCGAGCTGTAGACTCATCCTCTATGGTATGTAGTATCTCCGGGTCTTCTGGGTCAAATATCTCACACTGATCATTGCCTGTCCTTGCATTGAAGTCTCCCATAAGGAAGACTTCCCCTAATGCAAAGTACTCTGTAATCTCTTCTGACAAGCAAGTGTATGGTGAGTCCTCCTCTCGATCTATGATAGCGAAACGCGAGCTAGAAGGAGCAAAGTAGCATAATGCTATGAAGATGATCCTCTCCTGCGAGAGCTTGAGTCGAATCCAAAGATATCTGGCCTGTGAATCACGTGCGACTATCTGTATCCTGCTCTGAAGTCCATCTCTAAAGAGTATGGCTACTCCTCCTGATCCTCGGGTGGTGTGCTGACGTGTACACTCTCTGTATGTGGACTCCCACTGAAAACGGTGGACACGAGGTAGGCCCCGGTCCGGGCTCTCATGTGTCTCTGTGAGCATAATGATGTCTTTGCCTTTGCGCACCTCTTCCAATCTCTCTGGGTGTGTCCATAGATCTCCATTGCAGTTCCAAACTGCAAGGTGTATCTCCTCGAGTGTCTCACAGGCCGCGAATCCCTATGGGATGGCCTTGCCATCAATGATGACACGACCATCTCTGTATGAAGCCTTATTTCCTTCTTTGCGAGCTTGATGTACTCTCGGCATGCATGCACGACGGTGTGCTACCTGCATGGGTGTGAGATCATCGTCAAGGTAGATGGGGGGGCCATCAAGTGCTCTCAAAATCACCCTCTTGCGTAGGAAAGTAGATCTTATATCTTCGGAAGGGAAGTGTAGAATGAGAGCTCTCTTCTTCGTGGGGTCTCGTCCTGTTCTCCAAGACTTGATGAATGGGGGGGACTCCTCTTTGTAGCCGAGTATCTTGCATAGTGTCTTCCCATCGGACTCGGGGGTAGAGCCTTCTTTTTCTTCAATGCCCGTGATGCGTACATTGAGACGGCGGGCATGTCTCATCTTTTCTTCCTCAATAGTGGTGTGCACGATGAGGGCTTCTTCCTTTTGTGCTTTCTCTTTGGCTTCTTTTTTGATGTTCTTCTTCACTATGTCGATCCACCCTTCTTTGGTAGCTTCTAATTTGTTTTCCATGCTCTCGGTCAAGGATTTGGTGAGTTCTTCTTTGAGAGCTTCTGTCTTGTTCATATTAATCTCTCCTTCTTCGGGTGTAAGAGAGACCATTGAAGCTTTGAGGAGCTCCAATTCCTCTTTCATGTTTGCCCTCTCCTTAGCCCATTCTTCTTTCTCTTTCTGCCATGCTTCCCTCTCCTTATGATATGTTTCTACTTCCTTCTCGAGCTTTGAGAGGCGGCTGATGATGGCCGTGATAGTGGAGTCCACCATCTTCTTGTTTTCTTTGATAGCTATGGTCAGTTTGTCCTCCATTTTTGTCTAATGGTCCTTCTTAGCCGTAGCGCTCATTGCATTCAAAGATGAAAAAATGCTCAGAGTACTGAGCCTAAAGACTTGCGATGAAGACGGGAGCGCGCCCGATGCGCGATGGAGCAAGGGTGGGAGTGGCTAATAACTGTAGGAAACAGTTATTAGTCCGGGGCAGAAAGAAAGTCATATTAAGGTCTTCTGGAGGCCAAACTTGGCCTATGAGACAAAAACCATGTACAAGTGTAGTAACCCTGTGTAGAAGATAAAATGAAATAAAAAGTATATCGCTACACAAAGCTATATAGGGCTGGAAAAGGCTGGGGAGACGTGGCTATGACTCTGCAGATAGTGGCCACCTAATACATGGGGGGATCCAAAATGTGAGTAAAACGCCCTAGCTACTGGTGATGGGTGGAGGTGGGTGTAGTATGTGGTACATCGGTGGTGGTCTGAGTGCCTCTTGAAGGAAGACAACCCAGGGGGTGGTGGTACGCCTATGCTCCATCATGTGGTCGTAGGCAATCCTGATGCGTGAGATATCCTCCTGATATAGTCGTGGTGGACGATATCCGCCCATGCGTGGTCGGCGCCGTGCTCTCTGTGCTGCTGCCTGGTGTAGCGTGAGCCCTATAGATGGACCTCTCTGATGTAGCTCAACTCGCTGAAAGAACTGCGTAATGGTCTGCTGGGTACTCACCCGTGGCTGATGTATGGGCTGTAGTGACCTCTCTCTCCTCTCGCATGCTGCTGTGAGAAAGCGTCCCAAGCGTCTCTGGTCTCCCATAGTCATGCACAGCTGGAATGACTCCTCGATCTGGAACTGTGCTCGTAGGTCTAAGTATGCTGGACATCTGATAACAAAATGCTCCTCACTCTCTACCTCTGTCTGGCATACTGGGCACCACCTCTCCTCATGGGGGACTCCCCTAGACCGACCCCTCTCAATCTCGAGCTGATGTGATGAAACTCGGAGCTGCCCAATGAAGACTCGTAGGTGGTGGGGAAGGTAGGTCTTCATGTATCTCGGAATCTCGATGAAGCCCGTGCCCGATATATCTAGAAAATGCTCGCGGTAGTAGAGCATTTTCGGTGGCAATGTACCCCTAGGGCTCACCCATGTCCTGTATGTATGTATGCCATATGTCCTGACGAATGATCCTATTCCTCTCTTGATGAGAGAGCGAGTAGGTGGGTGCAGGAGAGTCGTACTGGAGTGGTGGTAGCCTGTCTATGTCAGAGAGAGAGAGAGAGAGAGAGAGAGAGAGAGAGAGAGAGAGAGAGAGAGAGAGAGAGAGAGAGAGAGAGAGAGAGAGAGAGAGAGAGAGAGAGAGAGAGAGAGAGAGAGAGAGAGAAAGAAAGAAAGAAAGAAATATTAACGTCTTCTGGAGGCCAAACTTGGCCTATGAGACAAAAACCATATACAAGTGTAGTAACCCTGTGTAGAAGATGAAATGAAATAAAAAGTATATCGCTACACAAAGCTATATAGGGCTGAAAGAGACCGGGGAGACGTGGCTCTGACTCTGCAGATAGTGGCCACCTAATACATGGGGGATCCATAATGTGAGTAAAAACACCCTAGCTACTGGTGATGGGTGGAGGTGGGTGTAGTATGTGGTACATCGGTGGTGGTCTGAGTGCCTCCTGAAGGAAGACAACCCAGGGGGTGGTGGTACGCCTATGCTCCATCATGTGGTCGTAGGCTGTCCTGATGCGTGAGATATCCTCCTGATATAGTCGTGGTCGACGATATCCTCCCATGCGTGGTCGGCGCCGTGCTCTCTGTGCTGCTGCCTGGTGGAGCGTGAGCCCTATAGATGGACCTCTCTGATGTAGCTCAGCTCGCTGAAAGAACTGTGTAATGGTTTGCTGGGTACTCACCCGTGGCCGATGTGTGGGCTGTAGTGACCGCTCTCGCCTCTCGTATGCTGCTGTGAGAAAGCGTCCGAAGCGTCGTTGGTCTCCCATAGTCATGCACAACTGGAGGGACTCCTCAATCTGGAAGTATGCTCGTAGGTCTAAGTATGCTGGGCATCTGATAACAAAATGTTCCTCACTCTCTACCTCTGTCTCGCATACTGGGCACCACCTCTCCTCACGGGGGACTCCCCTGGACCGACCCCTCTCAATCTCGAGCTGATGTGATGAAACACGGAGCTGCCCAATGACGACTCGAAGGTGGTGGGGTAGGTATGCCTGCATGTATCTCGGAGTCTCGATGAAGCCCTCGTCCGATATATGTAGAAAATGCTCACGGTAGTAGAGCATTTTCGGTGGCAATGTATCCCTAGGGCTCACCCATGTCCTCTGTATGTATGTATGCCATATCTCCTGACGAATGACCCTATTCCTCTCCTGATGAGAGAGCGAGTAGGTGGGTGCATGTGAGTCATACTGTAGTGGTGGTAGCCTGTCTATGTCAAAGCCATAGTAGGCCAACCAGTCTCGTGTCTGTGCATACCATGATGAGGTGTCACCTGCGAATGCCATATCACGTGATGCCTGGAAAGCTCGATAGGCAATGCGCTCTGTATCCATGCTCCGAAGCCTGTGTACTTACTAGGCATACTGTCTGGAATAGTGCCTCAACGAGCATCGGTGGTGCAGCGAGCTCTGCTCTAATGATATCATGTGGTACGGAAGGCTTGCTACGGATAAGTCTGGCAATCATGAGGATCTGTGGCCTCTCTAATGCTGTCCATACTGATGTAGCTAAGCCTGGTCCCCATATGGGTGCCCCATACATGAGTGCTGGCGTAACCAAAGTGTCGAAGAGCCACCCCTTTGTGCGGGGCTCCTGAAAATATGCCTGGTGGCACTGTCTCTCCATCAAAGCTAATGCTGCATACCCACGTGTGATGCGGTCACGGGCTGCCTGAGACATAGAGAAGATCCCTGATGCTGCTGTAAATGTCACCCCCAAGTAAACATATGATCCGACCACCTCAATCGGTCCACCTGCTGCTGTGAACAAACTATGTCTGCGTACCTGTGCTGATGTATGAAAGATCATGACCTTGGTTTTACCAAGGTTCACAGATAACCCTCTGTGTCTGCAAAAGTCATCTAGGCCATGTAGATGATGATGTAGACCTTCTACAGACTCTAAAACGAGTACAATATCATCAGCGTACAAAAGAATATGGACCATGGACCCACGTACCTCAATGCCATCACCTCCCTGCTGCTGTATGTAGTCCACTATCTCATCAATGTAGAGACCAAAGAGGGTGGGTGAAAGAGGGCATCCTTGCTTCACCCCGATAGTGCTAGCAAGTGGATGAGATAAGCCCCCCGGACATCTGACTCTACCAGATACTCTCTCGTATAAGGCGTAGATCCCCCATATCATCTCCTCCGGAGCTCCGATATCAAGTAGTCGTCTGAAGAGTCGTTCCCTGGGAACAGTGTCAAATGCTTTGCGGAAGTCCACAAAGCAGCCATATAATCTCCTCTTCTTCACCCTTGCCTGGTCGATCAGGCATCTCAGAGTGTGGTCAATGGTAGAGTAATCGCGTCTGAAACCTGCCTGTCCTGGAGCCCTGATACCCTTCCTCTCAGCGAGAGTACTCAACTCTGTCTCTAGTACCGCCCCATATAACTTGCCCAATATAGGGCCAATAATGATCGTCCGGTATGTAGCTGGATCCATAGTATCACTTGACTTATGAATGGGCACTATGGTGTGCTCAGTCCATGAGTCAGGGAACCCTTCAACCAATGCACGGTTGAAGAGAGAGAGAGAGAGAGAGAGAGAGAGAGAGAGAGAGAGAGAGAGAGAGAGAGAGAGAGAGAGAGAGAGAGAGAGAGAGAGAGAGAGAGAGAGAGAGAGAGAGAGAGAGAGAGAGAGAGAGAGAGAGAGAGAGAGAGAGAGAGAGAGAGAGAGAGAGAGTCATATTAACGTCTACTTGAGGCCAAACTTGGCCTATGAGACAAAACCATGTACAAGTGTTGTAACCCTGTGCAAAAAATGAAATGAAAAAAGTACTTACTACATAAAGCTATATCGGGCTGGAAAAGGCTTGGAAGAGGTGGCTCTGACTCTGCAGATAATGGCCACCTAATACATGGCAGGCCCATAATGTGAGTGAGTAAAATACCCTAGCTACTGGTGATGGGTGGAGGTGGGTGTAGTATGTGGTACATCAGTGCTGGTCTGAGTGCCTCCTGAAGGAAGACAACCCAGGTGGTGGTGGTACGCCTCTGCTCCATCATGTGGTCATAGGCATCATGTGGTCATAGGCTGTCCCGATGCGTGAGATATCCTCCCCATAAAGTCGTGGTCGATGATATCCAACCATGCGTGGTTGACGTCGTGCTCTCTGTGCTGCTGCCTGGTGGAGCGTAAGCCCTCTAGATGGACCTCTTTGGTGTAATTGAGCTTGCTGAAAGAACTGAGTAATGGTCTGCTGGATACTCCTCCGTGTCTGATGTGTCGGCTGTAGTGAATGCTCTCGCCTCTCATATGCCGCTATGAGGAAGCGTCCCAACCGCCGCTGGTCTCCCATAGTCATGCACAACTGGAGCGACTCCTCTATCTGGAATTGTGCACGTAGGTCTAAGTATGCTGGGCATCTGACAACAAAATGCTCCTCACTCTCTAGCTCTGTCTGGCATACTGGGCACCACCTCTCCTCTCGGGGGACTCCCCTAGACCGACCCCTCTCAATCTCGAGCTGATGTGATGACAACCGGAGCTGCCCAATGACAACTCGAAGGTGGTGGGGTAGGTATGTCTGCATATTAACGTCTTCTCGAGGCCAAGCGACACAAAGATATATATATAAGGCTGGAAAAGGATGGGGAGATGTCGCTCTGGATCTAACACACGGGGGACTCCCCTGGATCAATCCCTCTCAATCTCGAGCTGATGTGATGAAACCCGGAGCTGCCCAATGAAGACTCGAAGCTTGTGGGGTAGATATGTCTGCATGTATCTTGGAATCTCGATGAAGCCCTCGTCCGATATATGTAGAAAATGCTCACGGTAATAGAGCATTTTCGGTGGCAATGTACCCCTAGGGCTCACCCATGTCCTCTGTATGCATGTATGCCACATCCCCTGACGAATGATCCTATTCCTCTCCTGATGAGAGAGCGAGTAGGTGGGTGCATGTGAGTCGTACTGTAGTGGTGGTAGCCTGTCTATGTCAAAGCCGTGGTGGGCCAGCCGGTCTCGTGTCTGTGCATACCATGAAGAGGTGTGGCCTGCTAATGCCATGTCTCGTGATGCCTGGAAAGCCCGATAAGCAATGCGCTCTGTATCCATGCTGCGGAGTCTGTGTAGTAGGCATACTGTCTGGAATAGTGCCTCAGCTACCATCGGTGGTGCAGCGAGCTCTGCTCTAATGATATCATGTGATACTGAAGGCTTGCTCCGGATAAGTCTGGAAATCATGAGGATCTGTGGCCTCTCTAATGCTGTCCATACTGATGTGGCTAATCCTTGTCCCCATATGGCTGCCCCATACATGAGCGCTGGTGTAACCAAAGTGTCGAAGAGCCACCCCTTTGTGCGGGGCTCCTGAAAATATGCCTTGTGGCACTGTCTCTCCATCAAGGCAAGTGCTGCATACCCACGTGTGATGCGGTCACGTGCTGCCTGAGACATAGAGAAGACCCCTGATGCTGCTGTAAATGTCACTCCCAAGTAAACATATGATCCGACCACCTCAATCGGTCCACCCGCTGCTGTGAACAAACTATGTCTGCGTACCTGTGCTGATGTATGAAAGATCATGACCTTGGTTTTACCAAGGTTCACAAATAACCCTCTGTGTGTGCAAAAGTCATCTAGGCCATGTAGATGATGCTGTAGACCTTCTGCAGCTCTGAAACCAGTACAATATCATCATATAAAAGTGGGGTGCTATGGGTATGTACTCTATATGCTCAATGGGTGAGATACAAATATGATATGCATAGGGAGGGGAGGCTCGATGGTATCACAACCCCCTAAATGCCTGGAGTGGGTGTAGGATATAATGCATCGGTGGGTAAGGCATCATGGCGATCCTCAAAATGCTATGGGCATCCAAATCGATAGGGGTGCGCTGCTGACGTCTCTGTATCTCCATGTCATGGCGTGCGTGAATCGCCTGAATCTCTCTCTGATGTGGACGAGCTCTCCGGACAAGGGGTCTCGGTCGTCGACGCTGTCGTCTAAGCTCCTCTGCTCTGTGTAATGTGACACCCCGCATGGAGTTGGGCCCTCGAGTGTATGTGGGTCTGAAAAAATCTGTAATATAAGTCTGAGGGGGGGGGGGGGGGTTAGGTGTATCTCCATCTGATGCTGGAGGAGTGATGCGCGACAGTGCTGGAGCTCTACTAGGAAACGACCTAGAGGGCGCTGGTCCTCTGTCCCCAATAAAGCCCTGATCTCTCTAGGCCCCCTGAAGAGCTGTGGGTAGCGGTCTCTGATGTCCTCATATGCCTGGCATCTACATGTGTAGTGCTCCTCGTCCTCCACCTCCTCTCTACATATCCTGCATAATTGCTCATCCCTGGGGGTATGTGTGGCTCGCCCAATCTCAATCTCGAGCTGGTGTGATGATACTCTGAGCTGCCCAATGGCCACGCTCTCAGCTGGTGCCATATATGTATCCATGTATCGTGGTCTCTGAATGAAACCATCCGCTGTCACAGTCAGGAAGTGCTCTCTGTTGCCTCTTTGTGGGAAGAGGCTCCCGTGGTGCTATCCATGTCTCCCTGACGTGTATCTGTAGTAGGTCCTGACGGATGATCCTATTCCTCTCCGAACGAGAGAGGGTAATGTGGGGGGAAGAGAGGTCATACTGAAAAGGGGGGAGATCCGTAATGCTCATGCCATGGTCTGCTAACCATCGGTAAGTCTGTGCATACCATACTCTCTCATGCCCTATCTCTGCCAAATGTCTAGAGCTCTCAAATGCAAGCCTGGTGAGTCGACTAGTGGGGAGCTCTCTGACTCTCAGAATAAAGGTCACCAACTGGAAGAGGGCCTCCACTAGCATCGGTGGTGTGCCAAGCTCAGCTCGTATAATGTCATGTGGAACGGAGGGCTTGCTGCGTAGCAAGCGTGATATCATG